>BSBK01011649.1:0-52500 GCA_027943335.1 Chamaecyparis obtusa | reverse complement strand
CTTAACCGAGTTGGTTTAACAACCATATTGTAAATCCTCTAACAAGGTAACAGTTCAATTGAATTGTTTAAAGACCTCTTACAAGGCCACTCCTAACAAGGGTGATTAAATCCTCTAACCAGGTCACACCTAACAGTGTATTTTGTAACCTTTTATTGGGTTGGCCTCTAATCGGGCATCACTTTAGAAGAGTGAAAAATAGTAACTAGTTAAATTGGTGGTTTTTCCCTTATTGGGTTTCCACGTTAAATCTGGTGTCTCTTGTGTTATTATTATTTTCATTATGCATGTTAATCAATGATGAATGCTTTAGAACAATTCTAATTAATATACACTGCAAAGACCGAGCTTCAGCATTTCTCTGTATGTTTACTGAGTTACAGTTATTCTCTTTGTTTACCGAGTAACAGTAGTAAATTTATTCAATCAAGATATTTAAGGGATCTGTGGTAATATTTTGTGGGTAACTGATTCACCCCCCCCTCTTAGTTACTGCATCTATATTTCCATCAATTGGTATCAGAGCATTTGGTGCTTGCAGGAAGGGTTTCAAGGACCTAAGCTAAAGATCAGGATGTCTTACAAGAGAGAAATTCCAAAGCTTAACAGAGAAAACTTTTCAGCATGGCAAGGTCTCATGAGACTTCATCTGGCTTCCATTAGTGATTCAAGATGCAAATACATTGATGAAGAATATACAGTTCCTACTAGCATATTAACTGTTGAAGACATTGCAGAGAAAAAGAATCATAACACCATGATGATAGACATTGCATCAGCTCTTACCTATGAAGAATTTGATGAGATCAAAGACTGCACCACTGCTTATGAAATGTGGAACAAACTGAAGAAAACCTATGGTGATGATGGCAATGTGAGAAGAGCCAAAGCAAAAAGTCTAAGAGGACAATTTGATAAGATGAGTATGAGAGAAGATGAGAATATTACAAAATATGCTGAAAGAATCAAGGCAAGTGTAAGTGCAATCAGAGCTTCTGGAGGAACAATTACTGATGAAACTATTTTAAGTAAGGTTCTCAGAACTTTACTCCCTATCTATGCAATAAGAGTATCTGTTATTCAAGAGAAAAGATGTGAAGCAAATCATAATATAACTTTGGATGGTATAGTGGGAAGATTGACAGCATTTGAGTTAGACAACTATGACAACTATGTTCCAACTTCTAAAAATATTGAATTAGCATTTGAGGCCAAGGTTTCACTTAAGAAGGGCAAGAAAGTAAAAGAGGTTCAGTCAGAAAGTGAAGACGAATCAGAAGAAAGTTTTGATAGTGATCTTGAAATTGTAGAAGCATTACTTGCAAAGAAATACTCTAAAGGCAGAGGAAAATACAAAGGTAAAACTCCCTTAATCTGTTTTTCATGTGAAGAAATTGGTCATATTGCAGCTAGGTGTCCAAACAAGAAAAGAAAGGATGAGAAGAAAGGTCACAAGTACTATGGCAAAAAGAATTTCAAATCATTCAAGGATAAAGGTAAGAAAACATGTTTTATGGCTAAAGATTCTGATGAAAGTGAAGAAGAAATTGTCTTTATTGCTGTAAAAGATGAATCTGATAATGATGAAGATAAGATGGCACTTGTTTCTCATTTATGCAAAGATGATATATGGATAATAGACAGTGGATGTTCACACCACATGACTGGTGAAAAAACAAAATTTGAAAACCTTGAAGACTGTGATGATGGTAATGTAAGATTTGGTAACAATGAACCTTGCTGTATAAAAGGAAAAGGAAGAATATCACTAACCAAAGAACTTACATGTGATAATGCTTATTGGGTTGAAGGAATAAAGCATAATCTTTTAAGTGTAGCACAGTTAATCAACATCGGTTTCAAAGTTGAATTCATGAATGGCCAAGCAAGACTGCTAGATGACAAAGGAAAGAAAATTGGATCAGGCAAACAAACAAAAGGTAACCTATTTTACCTTGATCTTGGTGAACACTCATGTTTTATTGCTCAAGTTGAAGAAAGTTGGTTATGGCACAAAAGGTTATGTCATGTAAATTTTGATAACTTGGTAAAGATAAGAAAATTCAAGAAAGTAAAAGGCATTCCTATTCTAAAGAAACCTGATATTGGTCTATGTAAAAATTGTCAAATTGGAAAAATGGCAAAGACTAGTTTTAAAAGTAAAAACTATAAGTCTGAAGATATTTTGAAAATTGTGCATACTGATTTATGTGAACCTATTGGAGTTGAGAGCTATACTGGAGAAAAATACTTTATTCTTTTTGTTGATGACTATTCTAGAATGATGACTGTTATGTATTTGAGAGAAAAATCAGAAGCATTTGAGAAATTCAAGTGGCATTTGGCAAGAGTAGAAAAGGAAACAAGAAAAAGAATAAAATGCTTAAGATCAGACAGAGGTGGTGAATTCATCTCCCATGAATTCAATAATTTTTGCATTGAAAGAGGAATTAAAAGACAGGTATCAGCCCCTAGAACTCCTAAACAAAATGGAATAGCTGAAAGAAGGAACAGATCTATCATGGATTGTGCAAGGACTCTAATGATTGAAAAGAACATTTCTATAAAATACTGGAAGGAAGCTATGAGCACTGCAGTTCATACCTTGAACCAAGTATAGTTGAGAAAAGACACATTCAAAACTCCTTATGAATTATGGTATGGCTATAAACCTAATGTGAGCTACCTAAAAGTATTTGGCAGCAAGTGTTATATCTTAAAAGAATCTAGAAAAAGAAAATTTGATGTGAAAAGTGATGAAGGAATATTCTTGGGATATTCTAGCAAAAGCAAGGCATATAAATGTTTGAACTTGTCTACTCACAAAGTCATAGAAAGTATACATGTGAAAGTTGAAGAGTTTGTAGAAAAGACTGAAGAAGAAAGCAGAAAGGAACCAAAGAATTATAGGAGATTTGTTTACATTGAACCTGATACATTGCCAGATATATCTATCAATAATGAGTTGACTGTATCCACCGAACCTAGTATAGTTACCGAGTCACAAGAAGAAATTTAGACCGAGTCACAAGGAACCAAGTCTCGGCCTGAAGCTACCGAGAAAACATCTACCGAGCCCGAGCAACCTGAACTTGAAAAGGAAATTCTAGAAGATGACAATGTAACTCATTCAAAAGGCAAGGAACCTGTATTAGCCAAGTATGTCAGAAGGCATCATACACTAGATCAGATTATTGGAAACAAATCAGATGGTACCATGACTAGAAGTAAACTAAAAGGTACATGTTTACTTGCTGATTTTGAACCTAGAAATGTGAAAGATGCATTGGAAAATGAAAGTTGGATTGAGGCTATGAATGAAGAAATAGAACAAATAGAAAAGAACAAAACATGGACTCTTGTACCTAGACCTAAAGACAAAAATGTAATTGGAACAAAATGGGTATTCAGAAATAAGCTGGATGAAGATGGTCAAGTATCAAGAAACAAAGTTAGACTAGTATGTAAAGGCTATTCTCAAGAAGAAGGTATAGATTATGGTGAGACTTGTGCTCCTTTTGCAAGACTAGAAGGTGTAAGAACTCTACTTTCTTATGCAGCACATAAATAATTTAGGGTATATTAGATGGATATAAAATCTGCATTTCTTAATGGAATTCTTGATGAAGAAGTCTACATTGAACAACCTGAAGGCTTCATTGATCCAGAAAAAAGGGATATGGTCCGCAAATTACACAAAAAATTGTATGGTATGAAACAAGCCCCTAGAGAATGGTATGAAAGATTGCATAACTATCTTATTCAGATTAATTTCAAAAGAACCAATGATAACAGCAACTTGTACATCAAAGTTGGACTAGATAAAAAAATTGTTTTGGCAGAAATATTTGTGGATGACACTATATTTACAGGGAATGATGATCAGTGCAAAGAATTTTCAGAACAAATGAACAAAGAATTTGAAATGTCAATGTTTGGTCAGATAAAATTCTTTGTTGGTCTTCAAATTCAATAGAGCAAGAATGGTATCTATATTACTCAGTCTAAATACATTAAAGAAATACTTAAGAAGTTTGGTATGGAGGATTCAAAACTAGTTGGTACACCCACGTGTATTGGACTGAAGCTTACCAAAGATGATGATTCAAAAGAAGTAGATCAGACCTTATATAGATCCATGATTGGAAAATTGTAATATGTAGTGCATACAAGACCTAATATTGCCTTAGCAGTTGGTATAGTAGCAAGATTCTTAGCAAAACCCAGAGAAAATGATGCAGGAGCATCCTGGGTGTAAGAGCAATCTTGCATCACCCAAAAATATTTCTATTTTTGTATTCAATAAGGGCTATCTTGTGCAGAGTTGCTATTTATGGAAACTTGCTATTTTTAGTAAGTTGGTCTTACGGTCTCAGAATGTCTGATTTTACATATGGAGGTTCATCTCAGTCATATCAGCCTGCCAGCAACGTTTCATGGCTAGATCAGGTGTAGTTTTGAAGATATTGAAGATTTTCGGTATTGGCAGCAGGGTATAGAAACTTTGAACTCAATTTTGAAGGCTTTAAAGGCCCTGGATGAGGTTGAAAACTTGGGTGATGGGCGCATTGCGCGGATCAAGCCTGTAGAACGCTTCGTGGCATTTCCAGAATGGGGTTATAATAGCCAATCGGGTCAACGGGCGATGACTTATGGTCTTTGGAAGTTGGGTCACCTGAAATGGCAGAAAATAATTTTTCTTCAAAATTTCTGTTTGGGTTTCAAAACTCATTTTGAGCTGACTTTGATGTAATAAATTGTAAAATAAAATAATTCTAAGTTTGGTCGGCCCTAAGGGCTACATTTCTAGAACCTTCTCGGGCGGTGGAAATTGCCTACATAAAGAAGGCCCGTAGTGTTGTCTAGGGCAGTTCTGGGTAGTAGATCTGGGTAATAATTCGAGGCTTTGTCCTACAGAATATTGTAAGGGAATGCCCATGTGGCTTTGCATATTGTAATTCCTGTTCTTGCATATTGTTGTTGTTTCTCTATTTTTGTTATGTGTTTTGTGGTATTAAGGGAAGCACCCTTCATCAAAAAATTATATGATGGCAATCAAAAGAATCTTGAGGTACTTGAAAGGAACTGAAGAATATGGTTTGTGGTATAAATTTGGAGGCAATCTGGACTTAAAAGTATTTACTGATGCTGATTGGGCAGGAAACATTGATGATAGGAAAAGTACAAGTGGTGGAGCATTTTTTCTTGGAAAAAGATTGATATCTTGGATCAGTAAAAAGTAAAATTGTACATCCCAATCCACAGCTAAAGCAGAATATGTTGCTGCTACAGTAAACTGCTCTAACATTGTTTGGTTTAAACAGTTATTGGAAGGCATGAAGGTTGAGATCAAAGAACCAGTTGTTATGTTTTGTGATAATACAAGTGCAATTAACATTTCAAAAAATCCAGTTATGCATTCCAAAACCAAGCACATTGCTATTAAGTATCACTTTGTCAGAGAATTAGTACAGGACAAGGAAATCAGATTGGAATATGTTCATACAAAAGAGCAAATTGCAGATATATTCACCAAACCATTACCTAAGGATGCATTTTTGTATCTCCGAGGTAAGTTAGGGGTTATTCCCCTATCTGAGGCTCACTAAATAAAGTCTTAGTGATGCATCAGCCAGAGCATGTTGACAATCAATAAGTTGATGCAGCACATTCAAGCAATCATTACATATGAATCAGTACTTGAGGTACATTGGTATACACTGGCAGTATGAGAATTATCTTTGGCATGTGTTGTCAAAGAGGGAGAATTTGTTGTCATTTCAAGAGAAATTTCTAAGAAGAATTTGAGAAGTTAAGAAGGAGAGTTTTCAATCAAGTTTTTAGTTTGCTGACAGAGGGAGATATGAATCAGAATGAAGCTAAGGATATATTCTTTATCCTATGAAATTTCATTGTAATATGACATACTATGTTGCCATCAATGCCAAAGAGGGATATTGTTGGAAATAATTTTCTGAAAGAGATTGTTGGATACAATTGTTTAAAAATGTATTGTCCTTGATGTCACACAATGTCACATTATATATCAATTCTATGTGTCTACCGAGCTCAGTCGGTCAGCTAAGTATCTACCGAGTTCTCTCGGGTGTCGAAGGAAGTATGACAGAAGTTAGTATTAATTGAGCTTCCTCGGTTAACAAAGGAAAAGGCTTCCTTGGTTATCAAAGAAAAGTTAGTATCTACCGAGTTCGTCGAGTAACATTATATCTACCGAGTCACTAGTATTTACCGAGTTCCAGACTATGAACGAGTGGTTAGTATGGACCGAGCTTCTACTTCTACCGAGTGCATGACGATGCCGAGTAATATAGTGGATGCCGAGTATCAGAAAGTCACCGAGTTAGTTTGCAGTAACCGAGTTACAATATTAGGGCCGACTCAGTAATACTTGTGTTTACTTGTTTAAGAGCCGACAATTGTAATATTTGGAATGATTATATGTGCTGACTTAACAAACAAAATAATCAATCTAAAGGATATATATATAATCATTTTAGAATGGAGAATATAGAATGGATGTAAAAATGAAAATCAATTGAAGGCAGATATGTGTGAATTGTGAAGGATGATGAGATATCCTTGAGGAGCAGCAAAGATACATTCGATCAAAAAGGATCTAAAGTGGAGCAGAATAGAGATTTGTAATCAGCAATACAGTTGCATCTTATACAGGTCATTTCACTGTTATTTTCTTATCATTGTAGCAATGATCTCTAAATCTCTTAATCGAGTTGGTTTAACAACCATATTGTAAATCCTCTAACAAGGTAACAGTTCAGTTGAATTGTTTAAAGACCTCTTACAAGGCCACTCCTAATAGGGTGATTAAATCCTCTAACTAGGTCACACCTAATAGTGTGTTTTGTAACCTTTTACCAGGTTGGCCTCTAACTGGGCATCACTTCAGAAGAGTGAAAAATAGTAACTAGTTACATTGGTGGTTTTTCCCTTATTGGGTTTCCACGTTAAATCTGGTGTCTCTTCTGTTATTGTTATTTTCATTATGCATGTTAATCAATGATGAATGCTTTAGAACAATTCTAATTAATATACACTACAAAGACCGAGCTTCAGCATTTCTCTGTATGTTTACCGAGTTACAGTTATTCTCTTTGTTTACCGAGTAACAGCAGTAAATTTATTCAATCAAGATATCTAAGGGATTTGTGGTAATATTTTTGTGGGTAACTGATTCACCCCCCCTTCCCAGTTACTGCATCTATATTTCCATCAATATATATATATATATATATATATATATATATATATATATATATATATATATATATATATATATATATGTATATATATGTATGTATGTATGTATGTATGTATGTATGTATGTATGTATGTATGTATGTATGTACACACACACACACATATATATATATGTATGTATGTATGTATATACATACATATATATGTATATATAGATATATATCTATATATACATATTAACATGTGTGTGTGTGTGTGTGTGTTTAGCTATGACATGCTTCTATCAAAAGATGCACAAACATATACTTTGTTTGTGCTCACAAAAGGTTGCAAACTATTGCAAATATGAGTATATAGTGGTCAAGTTTTCAATGGGTTTCATTACTTTTCTTATTTGACATTCCCACATATTTTGAACCTTCACAATTTTCTGGAATTGATGATTAATTTTCTATTTTTCCAAGAAATGCAAATTATATATGAAATTTAATGAATATTTTAGATGGATGTCTCACCTATGCACTTGTCGAATGTTGATTTTGTGCGAAACTTTCATCCCAACTTTAGGGTACTTCCTACCATAGCCCTTAAAGTGATGCACCAATTTCTACTGACTATTACAAGGAAATCTTGAAAGAAATACTTGTTAGAACTTGATGAAATTACAGTGGCCATGAATGAGGATAAAATTAGTTGATTGCACATAGAAGATTATGAATATCCACAAATGAGTCATGGTATCTTTGAATATAGGGCAATAATGAAGTTGAAACCCTGCTCAATTATTGCAATAATTATAGCTATAAGGAAATTTACTCTAGCAAAGCAAGAATAGAATATTATTAAATTAACCATCTCCAAATACGTTATCCCCTTCAATCTGATACCTGATATCCATGAAGTAGATAAAAGGCAAGCCATAAGTGTATTCAAATTGAGAATCATGTCTCCATGGCTGACAAACATCTTTGTCAAATTAACAACATTTGAATGGAATGCACCTATGCTTCAATATTTCCCTTAAATTTCAATGGCTATATCCACTACTATATTTGAATTTGGAATCATAGCTCCATCGTTGAGAAACATTTTTATACTTAGACATATTTCAATACTTAGATCACTCATTAATGATAGCAAATAAATAATGGCCATCGATACTGCAAATATCATTACAAAAAAAAAATTAATCAAATTATAAAATATACTACAACAATAAAATATATATCTAATTACTAGATTGATATTACTATGGAAAGTAGTACCTTCAATCAAGTTTGTTTACATTCTTCAATATGAACATAAAAAGGATTGCCAATAAAACACTACTCAAATACAACGACCACATTAAAGTATTCTTACCTACACATAAACACCACAAATTGACCTATTAAATCTGGAATAAACAATTCAATCAAAAATAAAATTTAAATTTAATTATTATATTAAAAATGAAAAACAATCATTTATTTATATCAATTCAATTAGAAACTTAATATACACAATCATACCTATATTAATTATATGCACAATAATACCTATATAAATATAAAAAATAAATATATTTTATATTTTATATAATAAATTATTATTAACTATACATAAAATTATTAATAAATATATTTTATACGAGAACCGACAAATCCCACTTGACTTAACCATTTACTTACATTTATTTATTAAATTGAAAACCTAAAATAACTGCTACGTGAATTTAAATTTAATTAATAAATACAATTAAATAGTCAAATCACACATTTTATACTACCTCAACATATCTCCAGCATACCTACTGCGCACAAAAGTGGAAGTACTAGTATTATTGCAATCAGCGTAACTGTTGCGCACACGCACCAAAGTGCAAATGCTAGTATTATTGCAAACAAATTGTACATCGTACAGCAAGGAGAACAAAACAATGAACCGACGAAACGGTTTGAATCGTCTTGCATACCGTATTGTGCGCTTCGAACCCTAGATTTTAAAAAGCGGGCGGGGTATTTCAAATATGAAACTAACTCTTGGTCAGCAAGGAGGTTTCGAACTACCCCAATAATGCTCTGCAGTAAGTTGAAAAAGGTAAAGAAGGGAGAGTGACACAAGGTTTCAATTTCAGGCACCTGCCACCGATTTATATTTTAGCTTGGAATGGGTAAACAGCGTCTATCAGTGTGAGTGTAGTGTGGGTGTGTTGAATCATGGCGTCGTAAAACTGTAGTGAATTGAAAAATTGCACTGCGTTCATGGCATCGGAGAGTTGTCCTCATAACGGGTCCATTCAAGTTGTGACTATAGCCTTACTGGTATCATCAGTGATTCTATTTATTATCCTGATTTTGAGGGATGCGGCGACGGGTTGGAAGATTAGAGCACATTGGATTCCTGGTGATTTTCTTGTGCTCAGCGCTTTGACAATCCAATTGCTAAACTTGATTAGTACTCAGGGCCAGCCATTGAACTGGCAGCAGAGAGACATTTTATTGGTCGAGTTTTGGATGATCCACACCAGTCGAATAATGTTGTGTATTGTTATTGGTTACTTGATGCCTGCAATGGCCAATCCCGGCGCTGAGGATTTCTGGGGTAAGATTACGTCTTTGGCAATAACTGTCTTTCTTCATGTAATATCTGAGTTGTATTTCATAAACCCCAAGTCTGCGGGAGATATCTTAAAAAGCCTATGGCCCAAACAGCAACATACTAGCATTACTCTCTACTATATTTTGGCCGCGCTAATGTTCTCCTCTTTTGTTTTACTCCTCCTCCTCCTCGCCTCCTCTAATATTGCTGGCAGGGGCATTGAGCGCATCGTAGCAGTGAAGATTCCTCTAATTGTGAAGGACCAAGTGGAGGAGGATCATCAGAACCACAAAGAAGTGGGGCGGAGAAAAGAGGAGGAGGATCAATATCCCTTTCGCTGTCAAGAATGTTGGCAGAGAGTAGAAGATTCAGTGCTACAAGCGTGGATTGTTGCACGCGCTTACTCTCTTGACTATGTCATTGCCAGGTCAGCCTTGGCCTCCGCCGCTGCAACCATTGTTACAATTCAAATTGCAATTACCATCGTAGCAGGGGTTCGGAATAGTCCCGAACTGCTGATATGCACTTCACTTGATAAGCTAAGGTTTACTATAACTATGATGCAATGCGTATTCATCTTGATAGGATGGTTCATGATCTTGTGGAGGTGGACTACAGCAGTGGCTTATTACGGAAAATGGAGTAGCTTTTTCCCGATAGAGGATTTCTGGACAAGGCACCTGAGAGAGATGCAGGAGGAGGATGAAACCCAACCGCAGCAGGCACAATTGCTTCAAGGCAAAATTCAAAAGCTGGTTGTGAATCAGTCGACAAAGCTCACGCTAAATAAGTACATATTGTATGTAGTGATTTGGGTCCAGCTGTTCACGGTTTCATTCAGCAAAGCCTGTTTGCTCGGGTCTAAGATACTCTTCCACAACCCATTGACCGGTAAGTTGCTCTTCTCAATATTAGAAAGAAAGCTAAAAGGAGTCTATTCCCAATATTACAGAGGAATATTGGAGGGTGTGAAAATGTTAGAGGAGAGGCCAAAAAGCCTGTGGTTTTCAAACCACGAGTCTATTCCATTAGCCAAAAAGCTCATTTCACAAGGCGAACGAGACGGTCATGGTAAGTGTGAACATCTGGTATACTTTGTGGGTACCAAGAGAACAGACCGCGGTCTGGGGTTGAGCTGTTTGGATCCAAGTAAGCCGCAGCCAGGTTTGAAGTATCTGTGCAGGAGAAGCGTGGGCGAGGAGACCGAGTTCACAGACATTAGTACAAGATCATGGAAAATGACAGCAGTGTCTCTGTTGAGTATCATCGTTCAGCTCTCTCCAATGTGTGCTGAAACTGAGAAGGAAGCACCTTCCACTTCTGCCTCTCTCCCTCGAAGTATCAGTAGAGATTGTTTGAAGGCATATTCTCAGGCATGGGAAATCATTGATTTTGTCGACAGGGCAGATATAAGAGCCGACGAAACAGCCAGAGTCGAAGCAGCCGACGAAATCATCAGCGAAGCAGCGGACAAGTACTTTGGTATGGTGCGAAAGAAGAGCAATTCCGGGGAATTAAAACCTCCTCACAGTGTGTCTGGAGCATTAGATGAGCTTAAAGAGGCATGCGGGGTAAAAAGTGAGGAGAAAACACAAGACTTTCCGAACAGATGGACGGGCGGCGACTCCACAGACTGGAAGGCAGAAGAATGGGGCAGTGCCGTGTACAAGTTATGTAACAGCATTGAGTGCAATGAAGATATTAATGTGAATGAACTACTGAAGGAATTAGAGAGCTGCTTGGCAGATATAATAAACGAATGCCTAGAGCAAATTCAGCGTCTCCTCTTGCTCAACTGCAGGAAATGGGCAATTAAAAGTAATGAGAGGAAGATAGCCAAAGCACTTTACGCAACAGGAAAGGCAAGCAAAATCATGGAATTGCTCAGAGCCAACAAAGGCATGGAAGAGGGGAGCGGCTCAGCAATAGTTCCAGTACATCTTGAGTAGTTTTCCTTTAACTGCAGTTTCTCAGGGGTGGTTTAGAGAGAAGTAAGATTTAATTGAATAATTGTTGAAGCTTCTGTTTGTCGTGCCCTTCATATTAAGGGAGGGCAGTACTTGGGTCCTCAATTCACTAAGCGTTATTCCATGTGTGCGCGTGTTCCATAAAGGGAAGTATTATGCATTTCGCTGATAAGCTGCAATTGTATCATTTCTATTTATAAATTGTATAAAAGATACTCGTTCTTAAGGTTTATAGTTTGTAATGGAAATTATATTGGTGAAATAAGGATATCATTGTAGAGGGTTCTAGCAAAAGAAATCTTTTAGTATTTTTCCATATGTTTCTTTAGGTTTGGAAAGACATTTATGTTTATTAGAAATAGTAAATAAATATAATGATTAAATAAAATATTATTTAGTCTTTAATGTCATTTGTTTTCTTTTTATTTAATTCTACATTATAATTGAAACACATTCTTTAATCTTGGATCTTGCTCTTTTATGTAAGATTTGATCTTGGATCTTCTTCTCTTATGTAAGATTTGTGAATATGCTAGGATCTCAATCTATGTGACTTTATCCTATTCTTCTATCTCTTATCACTTTTTTCTCAAGCTTGTGAACTTTAGAGCTTTGTAATACTATTTCTTTGTCATATCTTTATACTTTTCTCTAACACATGTAAACCTTATAGAAATAATAACTTACCTTCTTGTATTCTCTTCTCTAGCTTCCTCTCATAGAAATTTTACAAGATTTTGACATCTTCAAAGGTAACATAAAAATTCATATTTCTTAATTTTTTCATATCTTAATTTGTAAAAATAGGTAATAGGTAGATATTACCTTGAAATTGAGATGGAAATAGGACATAATAAAAGCTAATAATTAATCAATAGCTCATATTATCTTGATAATATTATCTATGATCGCTACTCATAGACAAATATACATTTCTCACTCCTTTTTTATGTTTACTAATGTTGAGATTGTGAATTTCTATAAACACCTATAGGGAAAATTTCAGGTCACAAGGTTCATATTTTCTAAGGAAAACTCCTAATAGGATATTTTTGCAGATTTGAGTGAAGGTTCGAATATACTTAAGGGTACAAAAGTTTACTCTACTTGGCATTTATAGGTGAATTTAGAAGGACATGCTACATGTTTTTATTTTAAGTTTTATCTTTTGATCTTGGTTATATTTTTAGATATTTAGTTTCGCATGACATTGGTTTTTAGGTTTGGTTAAAGCTATGGTTATCACTAGTTTGTGGTTATATGTTGTCACTTTTTCTTTGGGTGATGACATGGAGGCTCCTTTGTCTCTATTCCTTGATAACAATGATGAACTTGGGAGATCTATCAATACTTGAGGTGAGAGTTGTACTTGCAGGTTATTGGTTTATAGGTTAGGTAAATTGTTGTGAATGTTATTTAGTACTACATGATGATGTTGATTACACTTTCTATACATTTTTATTACTCCATCTTTTGATATCTTGATCATTTTTAGATTTAACATTATTTGTGTGTATAGTGGGATTTCATAAGTGTTTACAAGCTCTTTAGTACTAGGTTTGGCACATAGAGCTTATGAAAGCAAGTTATGTGTTGTATATATGTTGATGGCATGAGATTCACTTGACATAAATTTTATACCAATGAGGTATTGATAGTTGGATATGATGGCAATTACTATGGGTGATCTCTCTACCATGGATAAAGTTTGTTGATAGCTACTAGTGCATATTGATATATTTTGAAATAGTATTTTTGTTTGGGATATCTGATTAGATAGGAGTTATGCTTCATTATAAAAACTAATGTGGCTCCTCTTTGGGTGGAATATTATCTTTTTGTAGTGATAATTGCATGATGTACAATGAGACCCTTTATCTCTAGGATGGAGGTAGCATTATTTATTATCATAGGTATCCCGATGGAACACATAGAGTATTTTGATGAATTGATGGTATATGTGGCCAAAGGAATTGATACCTCTTCCATGTTTGAGGTTACTTGTTTCCTCTTATGTAATGTGTACAATAAGTGGGAAAATGTTTTTATGAAAGTGAGTACAAAAATTGATAGGTTTAATTGTAGGAGAAGATTAAGTGAGAAATTTAAGTAGTTAGCAACTATAATGATAATTGTTATTAAATAGTTATACAATTTTCTAGTACATATAATACACCACCATTCCTAACTAATTACATTGTTCTTGCAAGAGTATCAAGGGACCCCCAATTTAAACCTTACACAACAAATTTTTATTGTTACATAATATGAACATGCATTTTGAGAGAATATTCTCCTAATAAAATAAATCCTTATCCAAGTGGGGGGCTCCATCAAGTTGTCTCTTGATCCTCAAAAAGGTCTAACTTAGATTTGTGTTATTAAGATCTCACTCCAAAACTCTTGAATCATAGATTCTTGAATAATTTGACAACAATACTAAGAGCTCCAACAAAGATCCATCATTGTTTCATGGCTATGAAAGGGTATAATTATCGATCATATACCCTAAAGCTTGTTGGATAACAAATGATTTTGAGCTCAACACTAAATCTTAAATTTGTCTCCAAAATGGATCCATACAACACATGCATTCTTCAAATTTGTCAACATCAACAAAGAAGGAAAAATAAAAAATATAAAGCAAAAATGCTTCTGATACAAAACATCATATCAAAGTGAGATTTTGATAGGAGATGATGAAAATTACTATATCCTTATGTGTTGTCCACCTCCAAAATGACATTTTCATATTTTATTTAGTGGCTCTTTCATACAAATTCTTGGAGGCATCATGAAGTGGCATGGATTGCTCTAAAAGAATAGAACTTTGGAATGAATATAAGCCTTTAATGTGATGAGGACCAAATATATTTTCATTGAAATC
Source organism: Chamaecyparis obtusa (assembly GCA_027943335.1). Taxonomy (NCBI): domain Eukaryota; kingdom Viridiplantae; phylum Streptophyta; class Pinopsida; order Cupressales; family Cupressaceae; genus Chamaecyparis; species Chamaecyparis obtusa. Next base: position 37,827 of record BSBK01011649.1, on the reverse strand, counting down.
AGTAGACATATGAACATGACATAGAAGATCATGCTCCTTCTATGATCATTGTTTTCATTTTTACTCGTAGACATGACTTTATGCCCTTTCTGATTTGATGATTAAATCTCTCTATTATGTAACTTGTCTATTCTTCTTGGCACAAATGTGCACACTATCCAAACCTAGTTTTCCTTCCCTACCTTTTGTTGCTTTATTTATTTATCTATTATGACACATAAGGCCCTTAAGTCTCTAAATTGATATGAATTACCAGAAAAAGATAATCTTGATGTTAGTGGCATGGAAAAATTGATTCAAAACTACATTAGAAAAATATGATGGGATTGTGTATCTTTACAATAGCTCATGCAATTCAATTTATCCTAACATGTGCTTCTCTTGTTGTCATACAATATTTTCCAAAATTGTGTACTTTACATTCCTTTCGAGCTACAAATTATAGTAGTTTATTTTGTGCTTCTAAGAACAGTGTTCACATGCACCCAAAGTCAAACATTTGATGTAGTTGTTTACCAGCCAAAAATGGCAATTACAAGTAAATCAACTACGACAACATACACAAAAATATAGAATAGAGAAAAAAATCTTAAAGTACTAACACACCACCAAAGGTCACAATTAACATAAGATAGGCCATTGATCATCTTAGAATGCCTTTCTATTGTCATTCCTACTATATCATTTTCTTCTTTCTATGCCCATGCTACACTTTGTAATCTATTTCAAGCATCTAGCACCATGGAGACCACTAACAAAAGTAATGTGAATTGAGAGAACTATTTGTTTTTGTATTTAACATCATTCTTCGCTTTAAAGATTATATAGAGGAACATAATCATTAAATGTCCAAACATACCCAAAATATAGTCAAACTTGGACCAATGGTTGAAACCAATCTAAAGAATGTGCTAGAAACCAGTATTCTTTTGTATAGAACATTTGAGATGAAGATGATTGTCATGGAATATTGGAATGCATAGTGAATATAGAGGTGAATCTTGGCAGCAATCATAATAAAACAAAATCTTCATAAACATGTTGGAGAATCTATTCTACAATTCTCCAAACTTACCAATGATTTTTCAAAATGTGGACTTTTATACTCTTAACATATCAACCCTCTCTAGAAGGTCCCTCCTCTTATTGGTTTATTTTAAAGGGTCTCTCAAAGTACATCACCTTCCTTTGTTCATTGAAATTTCAAGCTATAGTGAGATGCCACAAGAAATATTTCCCTTAGTAGATCTATTGTAGGCTAATAAAATCACATCTTTTCTGATACCAAATGAAATTGGGGACAAAACTTTGTAGATTAGAGTATACAAGAAGATACATTTATATAATTTTGAGTGATCTTGATTTGAGTAGCTGGCACAAGCAATGATAACTATTATTAAACATTTTTACAAAATTTATCTAGTAAATGTAATATAAAAACACTACATGCATTGCATATTGTTTATACTATGCATTATTTATTATTTTATGTGTGGTGCACCTAGGGGGACCTAGATGGACATGGACTAGTATGAGTTAACATTCTTGGGGCCATGTTATGTGTTGAATGTAAGTTTTAATTACATTTATTTACTAACTTGAGAAAATTTACTGTATATAGCACCCAAATGTGGGGTTGATGGTATAGTAACTCATGGTATTTGTCACATAGTTTTATGTAATAACACTTGGTGATTTTGTGGGAGCATGTTTCTAGTTAAATTTGCAATTAAAAAAGTATTTGTTGTAAGGTTAGAAGGTTGGCCATTTTGGGTAAGGAGTTTTCAGCATCTCTTGGTGCATTTGTGAGTCTTTGAAGAATGGTATGGCATGTGTAGTTGCATTCTTGTTCACATGGAGTAGAGAACTTTTGTTTCAATATGAAGATGTATTGTATTATTGCATTGTTGAATAATACATAGAGTAAGGATGCTTTGGAGGCTTTTGTTTCCCTCTTGAGGGTTTTTCCTAGAGTATATCAAATTTGTCATCTTTGATAGGTATGTTGTCTATTTTTTGTATATATATTTTTTCAATACTTGTTTGGATAAATATCTCTTATGGGTTGTATGGAAATTTTCATTATGTGGCTACAAGTTTACTATCAATTCAAACTTACTCATTTCACCAATTGGTCGAAACTAAACTAAGGTAAGCCACATGCCTAATTTTTTAGGACTATTGGTGGTGAAGACCCAATGGTTTCACTTTAGGGGTTGGTGATTGGAGATAATCCTTTCCTCTTACCACATGAAAATATAAGGGTTAGAACAAGAGCTTGATGTCTGATGTCCAACAATCTAACAAATTTTTATGAATTTGGAAGAATCCATTAATAATCAAGGTTTGGGGTTGATCCTTATCCATTTTACAAACATGATGAGAACCAAAAGGCAAAAGCCCAATCAACAAAATCTTAAAAAATAGAAAAAATATTTTAATTTTGACTATGGAAATAGGGTTTAGAGAAGATTTACTCCTACAATAGTGAGGTTTATTTTAAACCGCAAATAGGAGTTCTTAAATTCATTTTAAGCATATGCAATGTTTAATATTGAAAGGAAATATGCAAGATACTCATGTTTGATACCAAAACTTAAATGTGCAACTAAAATAATTATTTATTATTTATTTTAATTTATAATTCCCTCTTCAAGAGAGTTCTAATAGATAATATAATAATTATAATTACACAGGACTCAAATGCCCTTGAATTACACAATTTTATGAAGTAAACTAACTAGAATGCATAAAAACATTATGAATATAGACATTCTAAATGCACCCGCGATCCATAGCCTTTGGTTCCTAATAGAGATTACCACACCACACAATTATGTAGAACCTTTAGGTCCACGCCACTAATCGTTCTATATATGTATAATCCAATAATTAACACTATAAATTTTAATTTTCTATCGTGGCTGAAGTTGATATTCACAAATTGTTACCTAGCCTGTTGTGCGAGAATGATAGGATTCATCTACGAATTTGTAGACTTGTAAATTTCTGTCTTTTCTTTTCTTTCTACCATTGACCAAACTGGAATCTGCAATAGTAGACAATAAACGTACATTCTATTTCGCATCTTCGAAAGCAACGCAGTTGATGATTTTTCCAAACTCATCATTTATGCCACATTGCCACTCCATCACTGTGATGTAATAATAATTGTGAAGCGCTTCTCCCTTTTCCTTAAAGTTGAGCTATTCCTGCACGCCCATTTCATTGGAATCTCTTTGGAAAAGTATAATAGTGACCACACACAAAAAGTAAAGGAACCAAAGTCATAAAAATCTTGACCATAAAAGGATAGGCAATCTAATTAATCACTTTATCATATTTTAAATGTTGTAGGTCCTTCACCGTAGGAAAATATTAGAAAGTATTGAATGTAGCCTTTTGCTTTTGAATAAAGCAAATCACTTAACATGTCTAGTTTATAAAATTTGTAGGCAAATTTTAATAATAAATTGTTAAATTTGATTTATAAATGTTTTTAATGTTTATATTAGATATTATTATGTTAAAATTGTAAAATAATTTAAAAGATATAAATTTTCATGGAATGAAAATGTCATATTAAATTTTTTATACAAAATATTTATCTTATTCAAAATTATTATACAAATTTCTTAACTAAAATTGTTTAAAATAAATCATTTATTAGTTATTAATTGAATAATTTTTTTCATATTTATTACAACTTTTGATACTATTCAAAGCATACAACAATTCATTTCAAATAGTTTTATACTAATAATATAAATTCCAATTATAAAGAACAACTATAATGATTCAATATGTAAAGGAAAGAAATAAAATGATCTCGTACTCACATGACATAAATTTTTATAAAATCGATAGTATACCCAAAATTTACATCACACCCACTTTACTGTTATTAGTTTAGACTTTGTTTAGAGGAGTAGGTAACTAATGACTTTGAGTTCCTTTTCAACAATTTTTTGACAAATCATGCAAGAAATTATAGGTGACATAAAAATAATATATGGTAACAATAAAAATATTAAGATAAATAAATAAAATGTAAGCATGCGAATATAATTCTAGAGATAATCATTGAAAAAAGAAAATTATAACCCCTAATATAGATAAATGGTAATAAAATGGAATAAACATCAAGACACATGAAGTAGGATTGTCCCTAATATAAGAGCCTAATTAAATTCATATGGTATATATCATTTATGCGAAAAAATATGCAGTAAGTAATTTAAAATTAATATCATCTAGTAAAGACATTGGATATATATAAAGTTAAGCATGTGAAGTAAAAGATAACCATGAAGGTATACGCTACATGATCATCCAAATCTATAGAAAATATTATGTCACAAGAAAGATATGGATAATTCCACAATACTATGTTGCACTTCTTGGACACCCTAATTTTTGTTTGATTTCACATATTTTTATAAAAAATATTATTATTTAAGCCTTAAAAGTTTCCATCTAAAAAATAACAATAAAAAAGGGATAAATTAAAACCCCTTTAATGATAAACCCCATTGGATAAAACCCCTCTAGTTTTAAATAGTACCTACAATGGAGTCTCCTCGACACCTATCAAAACTAATCATATAAGATTTTCACAATCCATAATCCACAATCCTAAGATTTTTCTATTTTTCTATATTTTTACCTATCAAAAGACTAACATAAAAATCCTTTTTTTTTCTCTTGTTTTTTTAATAATTTTTTAGGGCGGGAGGAGGGATTAGTAGTCAAATCAATTAATTTAAAATTTCTATTTTCTAAATATGTAGCTCTTATTATAAGTCTACCAAATAGTATATTTGTGAGCATATTTAATTTAACTATTATATATATATATATATATATATATATATATATATATATATATATATATATATATATATATATATATATATATATATATATATATATATATATATATATATATATATATATATATATATATATATATATATATATATATATATATATATATATTTGTGAATGTAGCTCTCTCACCAATTATTAAGGTCTTTATTTTGCAAGTGTAGAAAATAAAGAACAAATTATGAACATCATAGCATATCATTTTTGTACTTATTATGCATGATCAAAGCTAGTTCAAATAAAATTTCAATCAATTAAATGAAGATTATTTCAAGTATGATTGATTCTCTCACTTTTTAAATTTTATCATAATATTATATTCATTTATATGTTTTCAATAATATATGTGTATGTACATGTAAAAAATAGATGGAATATATTATTACTATATTTCTATTTACTTCTTCTCATTTTTCTATAATAGAATACCATGCTTGGCAGAAACAATGAAAACTCACATGTGTGCCATTGTACATTTCCTGCATAATCCATTTATTTCTTCTTTTGAAATATTCTATACATGCTTGACATAATTCATCGAACATGGAAGAATTAATCAAAGTAGGCATGTGCACTATTGTAGAAGATGCGACCATATGAAAAGAAATGGTATTCAATTGAAAAATGTGCTCTTGGAATCATGTTAAGAAAAACTTAAATGACATTATTGGAAGAATACAGTGTAACCTCATATAGATAATGTGCTACTATCAAGATGTTTTTATAGCTTTCAAGAAACAACGATTGAAGCATATTGTTTGCCTAACATATTTTTTAGTTATTGAATCATTGCACTATTAAAATATCGATTAAAATATTTCAATTAAACCTCTTCTCACTGAGACTCAAATTTTTACTCTTTATTGACATCAAAACCTAAGATCACCATTGATACTTTCCCCTATATATATTTAGTTTTATAATAAACTATTCAATTATAAATTGATGTGATAATGTTACTTCTTTAATGATGTTCTTGATATGCCACTATTTGCCCACAAGTAAAATTCTCTTAGAAGTTCAATTGAAATCAATTCTATTGAACACCATTAATATCTATATAAATATCCATTGAATTAATTCAAACCCCAACTTATTTATTTATAAACCCTTAATTCACATAATGTTCTCCTACCATAACTTAACTAAATGGATACACATTGAAGTAAATGGGTCTTCCCTTGAAGAAACAACTAGAAAACGGGACTTCCCTTGAAGACACGCCTAGAAATATGAAGCTAAGTATTAGCTAAAACATAAAAAATGACAGACAATCAATGATAAGAAACTATTGCTAACTTGTTGTCCGCTAACTTCTCCATGATTGCCTTTGCTTTGCCTGTCGTATAGAGCGCTTTCCCCATCCGTTTTTCATCCCTTTTTAACGCCCATTTTCTGGAGTTCACTAATAGGAGATTCTGGGTTTTCTCTAGGCATTCATTTATTATGTCTGCCAAAGAGCTTTCTAATTCTTTCAGTAGTTCAGTGACATCGGTTCCATCACTGCACTCGATGCTGTCGCATAATTTGTACACGGCACTACCTAATGCTGATTCTTTCCAGTCCATGGAGTCGTTGCCGTCCCACCCTTTTGGATGCCCCTGTGTTTCTCCCTTTTCCCCTGAATTTACACTTTGGAGCCGCTCTATTTTGGGTTTACTTTGCTTTTTGAGCTCCTCCAATGCTGTACGCACGCAAGCAGGTGTTGCATGCTTGAAATCGTTTGGAGGAAAGTCTCCTTTCTCCACTTTCTTTTGCAGAAGTTTGAATTTCTTGTCGGCTGCTTCACTGGTGATTTGCTTCACGTCTTCAGCTTCTGTATCTGCCTCCTCAACAAAATCTATGATTTCCCATGCTTGAGAATATGTCTTCAAACAATCCTTTACGGCCTTTGGAGGAAGCTCGTGTGAAGTTAAACAGTGTTCCGTGTCAAGTTCTGCATAAATTGGAGAGAGATGAAAGATGATACTGAGCAAGGACACTGCTGTCATTTTCCATGACTTCGTACTCATGTCTGTGAATTGCTCTTCCCCAGTCAATTGCTCCTTTTTTCGGCCTAGTGATTGTTGCTTTTCCACGTCGGTCTCTTCCTGTGGTTGCTGAGTTCTCTGAATCGGCTTCTTTTTGCACAAGAACTTCAAGTCTGTTTGAGACTTGTAAGGCTCCAAACACCTCAACCCTAGACCTTTGGGCGTTCTCTTGTGAATCAGAAACTCAACCAGATCTTCACAGTTATATTCACCGTCTTGATTGCCTTGTATACTGAGCCTCTTAGCCTGTTGAATGGACTTGCGGTTAGACACCCACAGGCTTTCAGGGCTTTCCCCTAACATCTGCACCTCCTTCAATATTTTCTCATATTTTGGGTAGTCCTCAAAGACATACATTATGTGCTTTTCGAACATGAAGCGAAACAATTTAAGCATCCATTTGTTGTGGAAAATCATCAAAGAGACAAGCCAACAAGCTTTGCTGAATGAAACGAGAAGCCACTGCAGCCCAATCACTGCAGACCAAAATATTCCCGGCGCACTGGGTGTTATCTGCTTCTTGGAAACCAATTGATCGATTTCCTTGTCGAGTGATTGCGCCTCCTCCAGCGGGGTCTCCTCAGCCTGCTGCAGCTCTTTCAGATGCCTTGTCCAGAAATCTTCAATCTTCAAACCGCTACGCCATCTATCCTTTAGGGGTCCTCGGTGATAAGTCACTGCAGTAGCCCACCTTAAATTGATCAGCGCCCAAGCCATCAAGATGAATACAGATTGCACAATAGTGGCAACCAACTTGAAATTATTTTTTTCCTTTTGTTTTCCTTCCCCTTTAAACACATCGGTAAACCCTCCCACGAGCGTAATCACAATTTGAATTGTAACTATGATTGCAGCCGCGGCCGTCAAGGCTGATCTGGCAAGGACCGGCTGAACGGAATAGGCCCGAACAATTATCCAAGCTTTGAGCACTTCATCTTCGACTGTCCGCCAACAGTAGTGACAGTGACGGCGATGGTGTTCCTCCTCCGTCTTCTCCCCTCTCACTGCAGCCTCTTCAATTGTCCGCCAGCAAGAGTGATGAATCTCCTCTTTCTTTTCCTCTCTGACCACCGCACCTTCAACTGTCCGCCAACAGGAGTGATGGTCGTCTTCATCCGCCTTCCCCGATCTCAGCACGGCCTCTTCAACTTCACGCAAACAGGAGTGGTCGTGAACATGATGGAGATGATAATGGTGATCGGCTCTGTTAACATCAATCTTCACATTCCGCCAGCACGAGTGATGGTGAGGATGAGCATCCTGGGTCTTGTCAACTAAGCCAGCAGAGAATTCCCCCTGGCCTCTAAGAACCAGAGAAATCTTTTTGGACACGATGCGCTCAATACTTCGGCCAGCAATAGTAGCGCAGGCAAGAAGAAGAATGAGCAAAATGAAACAGAGGGATATTATTGTAGCATATACGTAATAGGGAGCCTCAGGGCTCCCCCCACTCTTTGGTTGAGGCCATAAGCGACGGAAGTTAGCGGATACCACACTATGATGATCTATTACACTAAAAGCAGCGTTTACACTAACGGTACCATTTCCACTAACGGTACCATTTACACCAGGGCTAGTATTTTCACTACTTTTACCCTTCACACTATAATACTGAGAAGTTACATGATGAAAGACAGTTATGACCAAAGCCACCCACCTGACCCAAGCATGTTCGAGGCCGCGATCGGCCATCGCTGGCATGACATATGCTGTAAATACACACAATATAGTTCTACTATTATGGATCATCAAAATGTCCTTCCAACCGGCATACTGCTGACTATTGGCGCCGCTTTCAGCTTTAATACTGAGCCAATGCCCCGTTTGGGAGGAAGTCTCCAACGCCTGATTCTGAGTATTGAGCATGTTAAGCATCTGGATTGAGAAAGCGCTGAGCACAAGGAAATCACAGGGAATCCAATGTGCTCTCCTGGTGAAAGCCTTGTGTGCATCTTTTGCAATGAGAAAAATAAATGAAAGCACTTTGTATATATATATATATATATATGTATGTATGTATGTATATATATACATGTATATATATGTATATATATATATATATGTATATATATGTGTATATATATGTATATATGTATATATATATATATATATATATATGTATATATATGTGTATATATATGTATATATGTATATATATATATAGATATATATGTATATATACACATATAGATATATATATATACATATATGTATATATATATATACATATATATATACATATATGTATATATATATATACATATATATATACATATATGTATATATATACATATATGTATATATATATATACATATATATATACATATATGTATATATATATATACATATATATATACATATATGTATATATATACATATATGTATATGTATATATATATGTATATATATACATATATGTATATATATATGTATATATATGTATACATATATGTATATATATACATATATATATATATATATATGTACATATATGTATATATATATATATGTACATATATATACATATATATGTGTGTATATGTGTGTGTGTGTGTGTGTATATGTATGTACACACACACACACATATATATATATGTATATAAACAACTTTTAAATTATGAATATCTAATGCATGCATACATAAATTATTTAATTTTATAAATAATCAAACAAAATAAACAACTTCATAATTAAAAGTGAATCTGGGTAATAGGTAAGGTCATTATTCTACAAAAGTCATTTGTATTCACTCCTGCCAAAAATCAATTCTAAAGCTGTGCCACAAGAAGAGAATCAAAACAATAGAACAATGAACTGTGTTATACCTTCTCATCATTGGTATGCCTCATCTTTAATTAATCAACTAGAGGGAATCAATTTCTCAATGTTCCTCAATGGTCATGGGCAAAAGATGATTGCTCGTTAAGCATTGTCCGTGCATTGTGTTTGTTGGCAGAATTTGGTTGGGCAAAGGGGAGGGCTCCCACATTTCTATGCAAGAGAATGCTTGGATTTTGAGGTAGGGTTCGATAATCGATGTCTCGGAGCCACCGTTTTGCAGAGGGTGTGAGCATCTAGCTTCCATTTTGGGGAGCCCTTAAATCAATGCTTGGGGATGCATGGTTGTGAAGGTTGTAGAGAAGGAATGTATAAGGAGGCTACTTTTTGCAGGACCTCATACAAATGGCATTTAGGGATGGTCTTTTCCATGTTACATGTTGTTTTGAATAGACAGATCTGACACCAAGGCTATGACAGACATCCCAACAACAAAGGGAAGAAGCATTCATCATTTCAGGTTAGTTAACTTAGAATCTAGTAGTTGGCGATTGGGCCTCTTTCTCTCCATGCAAGCTAGTAGTGTGTCATTTGTATTACATTATGTGCCTAGATTTTGATGAGTGGACTTTGTATAAATGTAGATGTATTAAAAGACATTCCACCTACAAAGCCTTTTCCTCGTGTAGTATACGGATGTGGGATACAATGCTCATGTGAATTTTTTGATGGTGGGAGGTATGAGGTTTTCTTCTCTGTCCACTATTTCTTGTTAATAATAGAATTTTGGCTTAAGGGAAACAATCTCTTTGTTAAAAATTCTGTGTCTCTATATTGGCACATTCTGCCTTCACTAACCTTTCCAGTTTTATAACGCGTTTTAGGAAGATCTTTTTGCTTCTTGGTTTGCAGTGACTTGAGAGCGACATTGTGCTTGGTTGCATATTTTAATCCCTTTTCATATATTTTAACTAATACCTTGATGTTTGTTTCCATCTCCATTTCACGGTGTTGTATCTTTGATTTTGACGTGGACCGTGCTTTGGTCTCTTTCTTGTTTTGGTCTGTGTATGTAACATTTGCAATCTTTATTAGTATTGTGTTCTTCTCACAATTCTCATTTTTGGCCTGTTGATGCAAAGGTAGCTAGAACTTGTCTAGTACATTTCCTTTCCATTTGTGAGAGAAATAGATGTGTGTAGCATTCTTGGATCAATGTTATTTTTTGTCTACTACAAATTTGGCCGACATGTAACAGTTGTCATTCTCCCTTTCAATACGAGTCAATTTGAGAAGTTGGTTTCTAGTAAATAGTAATTTATTGAAAGCCAGTTAATTTTGCACTGATAACCTTAATTATTTCTATTGTAGGTTTATCTACATTTAGGATGTACCATCCCTCCCCACACAATTTTTTTTTCCATTTCCTACCATGCTACTATTTTCATTTGAGGGTCTTCTAACATATTATGATTTGAATTTGGAAGAAAATGGGGAAAAGGTAGCTAGTTGTACCTGTAACTTTAAAAAGAAAATATTTAAGGAGAGAAATCACTTTAGTAGGATTACAAACTTAAGGTTTCAACTTTTGTAATGATGAAACCACCGAAAGTGTCATCTTGATTTGTCAAAATAGAGAAATTAGACAGGAAAGAAGGTAAGGAATGTTTTGAGGTGGACGTTAATGGAAGAGTTTAGTGCATATATTCATGTGACATTGGTAGCTTATAATGCAAAGGTATTTTAAAGTAAATTCCACATAGTGCTGGGTATCTGCAGAGGACCTCAGGCTGGTTTTGACTTACAGTATTTGACAATACTGTAAGTTTTTTTAACCTTTGACACATTCTTTTTGTTGTAGTCTTAATGAAACTCTATACAAATCTTTAACATTTCAGGATGCTAATTTTCTTTTTGTTTGAATACATAACTGATCAGATTGCCTTTGATATGCTACCCTCTTGTTTTCTCTTCTCTCTCTCTCTCTCTCTCTCTCTCTCTCTCTCTCTCTCTCTCTCTCTCTCTCTCTCTCTCTCTCTCTCTCTCTCTCTCATCCTCTCTATATCTCCTTATCTCTCTATCAATCTATATCTCACCATCTATATCTCTATCTTTTCCTCTCAATGTCTCCCTAGATCTCTTTTGATCTTTACTTGTCAATCTAGCTCTATATCTCTATCTATTTTTATCCCATCCTCTCACTCTATATTCATCTTTATCACTATCTTACTCTCCTCCCTCCATTTCTAGACACATCTCCCTCTCTCTATCCATCCATCTCTCCATCACCCCATTCCTATACCTTTAAATCTCTACATCTCCATATTTCTTCCCCCATCTCTCTCTCTCTCTCTCTCTCTCTCTCTCTCTCTCTCTCTCTCTCTCTCTCTCTCTCTCTCTCTCTCTCTCTCTCTCTCTATTGCTATCTTCTTACCTCTTTCTCTCTTGCTCTTTCCCCTTCTATCTCTTTCATTTTCGATTGATATATCTCCATCTATATCTGTCCCTGTCTCTAGATCATTAATTTTTGTTCTAGTGCATTGTGATAAAAGCAAGTTTACTATAGAGAGAACAAAAGTTTGGAATTATTGGTATAGGCCCATAGTAATAAACATAGTCAGTAAAAGTGAGCAAAAGTGGGCTATTTTAACCACTCGATCCACTATTGGTTGTTGAATTATGCTACGTGTTTACCATCTCATGATACTCCAATCAATGTTAGAAAGTTCTTGAAGACATAATTTTCTCGAGAATTGATTTATATATAGAAATTATCAAACCTGTCAATAGAAAAAAAAAATTCTAAAATTAGACATGGTTATAAGAAAGTCCTATTTAGGTCCACTGTGCTTGGCATATTATGCACGAGCAACAATGTTGATTATCTCACAATAAAACTATACGGAGTCACGAGTTTAAAAAATAGATCAAGTCATTTTAACAATCTAAACAATCAACTTACAAAGATAGTGTCAAGGTTTCTTAGTGTGCTTTGGCACATTATGAAGTTATATTTTTTAAACGGGTGCCTTATGGTAAAATTTCTTATTGAGAGTCTTCAATTTATAGTTATCTTATAGTGGTATTTCTATCACAATTAAATTGTAAAGTTTTCAAGTTAAACTCATTGACTCAAACTTCACGAACAATGATTCTCAAGACCCCATATTTCATAAGAATGAATGGAACACTTATCATTCATTGCATTAAGGTGATGCTATGAGGTGAAGCATTGGGCCTTCCTAGGAGGTCATCCATCCCACTACTACTCCAACTCAAAGTCACATGACTATGGAGCTTCCCAACATTAAACCCATTTAGCTTGGTACTCCATTTGTAAGACCTCCAGCAAGTGTCAGTGAAATATCTTCTTGAAACTTGCATTTCTATTGCTGCTAAAGTAGAGTTGGTGTTGTACACATCAATTCTAGCTCATTTAGTAAGATGTCAAAATGAGAAAAAAAAGATTCTAATGTCATTTCTGAGTGCCACAAAATATAAAGCTTATTCCTTTATGTGTGGACTTTTTAGTGGTCCAAAATAGAGGAAGGAACCAGTTTTTTCTTATGTAAGGGTGCATTCTTTCAAGGTATAGACTATGATTCACTAGAAAGTGCATCACGATACTTTCAATGTGCTATTGAACTACCTTGTTTTTATGGGACAAATAAATAGGGCACGTTGTGTATGGAAAGTTGTATATGAAAATAAACTTTTTCCTGAAGGCAATTGTCTTTGATGAGAACATTGATTTGTGCTTGGATGTAAGACCTCTCTCATATATATCGTAAAATTCCAATCTCAGGAGATAGCCTTCATGAGAGAAGTGAAGGAAACATCAAACCCAAGGACACTCACAGACGCATCCATAATAAAGGAATCGTATTGAGAAAATAGCTCTGTAATCATGACTACGTAATCCTTCCTAGTGCATTGCTTGATGTTGATGGAGGGGGGTTTTGTTTCAAGGTCATTGGACAAGAGTAGTTGTTGCCCTTATTCACCCATGAATCATTGGGGTACAAAATCATCGGGGGATTCAAACATTTGGGGATATCGACCAATTACAAAATTTCTCATTAAAAATTTTACAAATGATTTTTCCCTATGACTTTAATCTTTCTGGCTCCCCTGCTCCTTCCTCCTTCGGCTTCAATGTCACCGATGCACTTGTCAAGGCCAACAATTTCATCTTCTTTGTCTCTCTCATGGAGGCCTTTGGTGTCATGTCAGAATTCCAGTTGGAAGAAGCCAATGCTAGAATCACCATTTTTGCCGCCACAGACGATGCCTTTTCTGCCTTAAATTCAAAGACATTACATGGCCTCACGGTAGACAAAAGAGCCCTCATTCTCAAATACCATGTTTTTCTCTCATACTACCCACTCGAATATTTACAGACCATCGTTAAACTTGTGCAGTTGACATTAGCAACTCAGGTGATGGGGGCTTCAAGCTACACTCTCAACATTACTCAAATTCATGGTGATGTTGCCATCAATACAGGCATAGTTTAGGCCCCTGTTACAGAAATGGTTTTTTATTAGAAATCCCTCACCATATTTGTTGTTCCCAAAGTTTAACTACCTAGAGAAATTTTTGAATAGAATCTGCTCCTACTCCAGCACTCATTCTCATCTACAAGTTGTCTTTGTAGGTTTGTGTTTATGACTCATTCAAAATTTGGTCAATTTCATGCGTCTACAAGATGAATGATAGAGAAGCTCCCAATGGTAGTCATTGGACTCTCCAACACTTGCAACCCTTGATTGACCAAAATCAGTAGAGCCTCTCTCAGATGAAAATGCCTACGACATAAATAATTGTAAAATTTTAGAAATGCAAAAGTATATAAGGTGAAGCATATATAAGGTGAAGTAGAAATAAGCATTTTTTTTGTTTATGTTTTAAACTTAGAGATTATAATTCATGGTAGGTTTTCTAGTGGAGACATACATTGAACTTACAGGTTCTTGAATTCTAGGTCCATCAGTTATAAATAGCAAATCTAGATGCCTCTATTGATATTCTTTCTGTCTAATCCTATCTATAAGATAGCATCATAGAAGTATTCAATTGTATTATCATCATATTTTTTCATAAACATACTTATTATTATTGAATTGAAATGCCAAATTCATTTAGATACACAAATAGATAGACATCAAATCAATTGTCTCATAGTAGATTTATGTTTGGACTTTTTACTATTGCACTAAATATGTTCATGCTAATTAATATCTATTAAATATTCAGATTAACAGAGACCTTATTTCATTAAACTGGAATTATACACAGTTTACTCATTTATTTACTACCAAGATGATAGGGCACACATGCCAGTAGAGTAGCTATATGTCAGTTTCTCGTTCCTGTCATTCTAAAGGACTTGAGTTTAGAGGCCTAATAACTTGGTAACCCGGAAGGTGAAGGTACTTATGCATGTGAAGCTGTACTTAGAACTAGATATGCTTATACAAATGGATAAACTAAGTCAACCACCTTTTCTCTAGCCACCGAAGCCCCTATGGTTGTTACTGGATCTATTGCTTGAACTGGCTCGGATACTAATGGTGGTGAAGCTTAATATTCTCAATCTGCATGTGCCTTTGCAGGATCTATAGGTGCTTGCTAGTTCAACTACATTTTAATAACAAACAAAGGTAGCATGGGTATAATAGGACTAAAACATTCAAAGATAGGTGAAATAGGAATAAAACATTCAAGCAACTCTTACATTTTCAATTTTCTACACATATAGCTTCAATAATTGTGTGAACCAAAATGAACTTACTTTGCTAAACATTGTGAGATTTGGATCAATGGTCATTATAAAGATTTGAATGTTGAACAAAAATAATTTTTTTTACCATGTACCTAAGAAAGTTATCAAGCATTTCATGATAGGAGATGGAGAGAAGTCTTCCTTGTAGAAAGAGGAATCAAGGACAGATACTAGGCTTGGCTATTCAGTTTGTTTTGCATCACAGTTTTGAGCATCTTCAGTTTGGAGAAGGAGATTACTTCCAAAATTAAAAAAAATAGAATGATTCCCTTTCAAACGCATTTAATTCTCCAAAAATTCTAGCAATTTGTCACTTGCATGAAGTTTACACCTGCCATTGTAATTGCATGTGGGTTACAGATGTCATTTGTGGGTTACAACTATCATTTGTAATCAGGCTGGAATTTTATCAATTTTTCTAGCATTAATTTTATTTTCTTCATTTCCTTTTGCCTAGAGAGCCAATAAAATTGTTAATAAATCATATTATTAAAATTCTTCAGATATGTTAAAATGATCCAACTTTAGAAAATAGAAACTGCCATAAAAATATGGAAAGTTGATTGGTCAAAAAAATTATTTTTGTGAATCAACTGAATGCAATAATTACTACCGTAGGCAAGAACTAATAAGAAAGCTCTCTAAAAAATAGGGTTTATATAATTTGTTTTATTCATTATTAACTACAACGTATTTATAAAATGATGGGGGCAAGGAAGAAAACTATTTAAGAAAGAAAAAGTGTTAGAATACAAATTAAATTTTATTAATTATATATTTTTATTATTCAAAAAATAAGTGTGTAGATTTCTAAATTAAATTGTTAAAATTGATGGGATGTCTTTATATCTTTGTAATCACTTGAAAAAGGACAAAGACAATTAAGTAATAAATCAAAGAAAATCAAGGAAAAGATCAAAATAATTGAATCAAAATGAACATTTAGCCAATCAAAATTAAAATCAAGATAAATCAAAATCAAGAGAATTTTAATCAAAGTTAAATCAAATCAATATGCAATTAATTCAATTAATTGTATAGTTTTGGATTAAATCAAATTCAACCCATTCAAGGGGTGCATGGCTAAAATAAATGAATTAAATCAATTATTAAATCCTAAGTTCTCTCAACAACCCAAAGGAGAAGGAATTCAATCAACCAATAGGATTTGATGAAAGGTATTCACCTGGATCAAGCCAAACTCAATCTCAATCACTCTATTGGTTCCCCTTCTCTTTCTACTTGCAGGTTTACACTATGATTGACAACTTAATGTCACTAACTCTATCACCACTCCAAAGTCTGCAAGGAAAAGGGCCAATTAACAAGGATCAACAAGGATCCTCCTACACTTTGAGCTTAAATGCTTAGGCGGGTGTACCCTTGATTCACTTCTTTAAAGGAATCACCAAATATTATACAACTATACCCTTTACAAACTAATTCAAAGATTTTATCATTTATATGTGTGTGTGATTGATGATGATGGACTTCTTCTAGAGAATGGATCAGTGCCTTAACCCAGGGCATAGAGTCACTTAATAACATATGTCAACTGAAAATCCTAACCCAAACACTCTTGAATTCAGAATAAGTGCTTTGTCTATTATCCCTCTCACTCCCAAACCTGATCATCAAATTCCTATCCAACCATGAACTCACTGAAACTACCTTAAAGACTTTAATCCTAACATTTTTAGGAACTCAAAGATAATTTCACAATACTCTTTGTTTACCATATGCTAACTCACTTTGTGACATTAATATATATGAGCCCAAGATCAAAACAAGAAGACAAACATAAATCTGAGATTGGAATTCAAATGTATTCTCATTAAGATTTGTAGAATCAATACATTATCAAGACAACAAAATGCTAGGAAACAAACCCTAAATCCAGTTTTTCCTTGTTCAGTTTTTTACATTGACTATCAACATAACACCATCAGCAACCTTTTACAGGAAAACTTTTGCAATATATACCATCAATCATCTTGGAATCCCAAAAAGTCAGGATGCAACAAGCTATGGATGACTGAGGCAAGGGTTAGGGTTTCACCCACCAAACTAACCAGAATCAATTAGAATTTATTACATTGGATAAAAAACCAAGCAACCTAGTCTGATCAGATCCAAGAACGATCTCCATTTATGAGAAATCTTATAGTAATGTACTGCAGATCATGAATCTACCATGCTAAACAATCTGATTACTCACCTACAACATGCCTCAAGCAACTGGTTACCTATATTTTCAATGTACAAACCATCTACAGTTAATTATCGAACCGTCTGGACTACACCGTAACAGTTGACAAGATGAAAGCTACCAGATCCAGCCATGAGAGCATTAAAAACCAGTCCCTTCTAGTTGAAAAACCATTTAAATATTCAAATCTGTAGGGAAATGACTATTTCCATGGCCCCAGTAGCAAATCAGTGGTCAACATTCAAATCTTGATCAACTTTAAAACATCACCATTAGATCCTCCTCTTTCCTAGGCTTCATGACTTAACTTTGTAGGAATCCTGGTTTACATTTTCCCTTAGTCGTGAGACCACCAGATATCATTTTCAACCTCAGTTATACTTAGCGATTCAGCAACTATAGTCTCATGATTTCTTAATCTTTAGTTAACCCTTGCTCACATTTAGAGAACCAGTGACCACTATATTCACTCATTCACTAGAAATCTTAGAGCACCGCTACCTTATTACAAGAATAAGAAAACAAAAGGGAAAAATATTAGAGCTACCAAATTTAGGGGACACTAACATTTCTCAGTCGCTAGTTCACTGAATCACTTATGCAAGACCCACACATGGGCCTGCCTGATGCCACATGTCACCAAACCATTCACTACTACTTGCTCGATCACCTCTGACATTGCCAACTATCCATCAAAACTTGACCCACCTTGGACCCTTCTGACACCAGGCAAGATCAACAGCCATCACTATACCACTATCTTAAAAATTGAGCATCTCATCCTTGCGGTATAACGACAGCCACAAGATCATGTAGGAATTTAACCTACTCCACAGACTAAAGACCTCGGGCCCACTGACACATCCTCATCACCTTCCAGCTCGGCCAATCAAAATAAAACAAATCTTCAACACTTGAAAAATGGTCCCACTAAGAAATGCTGCTTCATTATCCACATCGACCAATGAGAAGCCACCATTTGTGCATGCATGGAAATGGACCCACTACCCATCAGCATCTAATCAGATAGTGGGTGCATGATCACATGGGGGAAGAATATTCCTTGTGAACATACGCTAACCATTGATCTTAATCTTTGACATTAGGCATCACTAACAAGTTCCACTTCAACAACACGCCGACCAATCAGAGAAAACCACGCTGGGATGACCTGGCACTTAGGGTCCACAATAATCCTTCTTTATTCATCTGTGGTAAGCACTAACCCTTGAGTATTTAGCAAATATGTGACTGAGGGCATTCTCCAAGTTGCAGAACACTTGCCTTAACTACGGTTCGATTCAGAGAACATGTGAACAAAAGGCTTTCGCTAAATCACTAAAACATGTCTTAACCCTGAGTTACCATTTAGAGAATGCACGATTGAAGAGCTTCGCTAAGTCGCTAGACATTAAGATGTAACTAACAAGTATTAAGAGATTACACGAACACATAGTCGCCCAATCGCTGAATAAAATGCTAACCTCCGGAGGACTTAGAGAATTGGCAACCAGAAGGAAAGAAGACCACCCAAAAAGTTGCTAAATGAGATGGAATATTCCTTAAGCACTAAGAGATTGCACGATCAAAGGGATTCTTAGAGTTGCATAAAAGAAAGGAATATGCTGAAACCATTGGGAGATTAAACGACTGACTGAGAAATGAAATGCGCACATGCCAAATGGAGACTTAAGTGGCTATAAAAGGTAACAAAGAAATAGAACCCAACTAGAGTGAACTAGGTTTTTTTTTTTTTCACAAACGGCTAGAAATATGAAATTTTGCTTAGGGTTTAAGCCAGAAACATAGAAAAATACTACAGAGGCTAGATAAAAGACATGAGATCATGAAAATTTATGCAAGTGCTAACAATGGTTCTATCTAGGGATGATGGGTAGCTTGTGCCCATGCAAGAATGCATAATTTTTGGTTAAAGCAGACCACCTATTGGACAAAATCTGAAGGACAGAGAGCAATAGAACAAAACCCTACAAACTAAGGCAAAACCAGGAAGTGAGAAACACACCAATATATATAGCATGTACAACATATACAGACCTAACTACTGTTCATGGAAAGAGAAACTTTCAATTGAATTATTTTTTCAAGAACTGTCCATGAACTAGCAATTCTTGAATATCACCATTTAATTCTTTTACAACATAAGAATCTTGGCCCCATTTCTCATGAATTAGATATGGCCCTAACTAGATTGGATCAAATTTTCCATGTTTTCCTTTATCCTCCAGTCTAACATTCCAAATCAATACCAAATCACCAGGTTCAAATGTCCTTTCAACAGTCCTTTTATCATACAAATTCTTCACTTGTAACTGCAATTTGGCATTCTTTGAAGCTGATTCTCTTCTAGTTTCATGCAGTCTGATGAGATTTTCAATCCTCAATTGCATTTCATCATCTATATCATCATCATATAACTGAACAAACTTATACATCTCCAATAAATTATTTTGAGGCATCCTTGCATGTATCCCATATACTAAATCAAATGGTGCACAACCAATTGCTTTCTTTACAGTTACCTTGTCAGCCCACACAGTTAATGGTAACTTTTAATTCCATGCTCTTTTATTCTTTTCAAGAATCCTCTTGAGGATTTTCATTAGGATTTTGTTAGATGATTCTACTTGTCCATTTCGCTGTGGATGATAAGGTGAGGAATTTGATATCTGAATTCCTAAACCCTTGCAGAATTATTTGTACTCAGCAAACCTAAAGCACATTGCATTATCATTGACTATCCTTTTAGGGAAACCAAACCTTGTAACAATATTATTCAATAAAAAATCAATGACCACCTTACTAGTTGCATTTCTTGTAGGAATAGCCTCTACCCATTTTGTGAAATAATCAGTAGCAACTAGTATCCAGGAATGTCCTCCACTAGACTTGTTTGGTATTTCCCCTATGAAATATCTTCCCCGTTGTTGGAAAGGAGCCCGCACTTCAACTGGCCTTAAGGGCATATTTCCAAAAAAATTGAGCTTACCAGAGAATCTTTGACAAGCATCACACCTCCTTACCAACTATTCTGCATCCTTGAAGATTGTAGGCCACCAGAATCCTACTCTCGAGATTTTATGAGCAGTTGTCTTACCCATGTAATGCCCTCCACAAACTCCCTCATGCATTTCTTTCAAAAAATTATCAGCCTAATTCTCATCAACACATTTCAAAAGTATGCAATCCAAATTTTTCCTATATAATTTACATTTCACAATCACATACTTGATGGCCTATAACTTCAGTTTCCTTTTCTTATTATCATCCATTTCCACTGGACATTTCATATTTCTCAAGTAATAGTTAATATCTTGATACTAGATACAATCATCCATATCACAAGTATAATCAATCTCAGTCTGGTTTATCTGATTTGCATCAAGATTGGATTGAGCCATCATTTTTTCCAATCCTTTTCCTCTAACCAATTTGGTAATCTAGATATCAATATTAAATTCTTGAATTCTATTTATCCATCTACATCTTCTCCCAGACACCTCTTGTTGTGAGAAAATATCCTTAATTGCTGCACTTGGTACAAAAGCAATCATAATTTCTCCCATCAGATAACTCCTAAAAGCCTTGACAGCCTTCACCAGTGCATATGCTTGTTTCTCATTGATATCATATTTCAATTCAATAGCCTACAAAGATTTACTAAAAAATGCAATAGGCTACTCATATCCTTCATTATTCTTCTGCAACAATACTGTAGCTATAGTATGAAAAGATGCAAAGGAAAAGATATGCATTGGGATACTATAATCAGGTGCCTTGAGCACAGGTGCATCTTTAATAGCCTGCTTGATATTCTTGAAAGCTTCATCAGGCTCACCTTCCCACTTGATAGCAAATCCTTTTTTTCATCATCTTAGATATGGGCCTAGTGACCTCAGCAAAGTTTGTTACAAATCTTCTCAAGAAATTTACCTGACCAAAGAAAGACTGAATTCCTTTGATATTCTTTTTTCTTTGAATCTTATCAATGGCTGCCACCCTCATAGGATCAATTCTAACTCCTTGCTTTCCAACCAAGTGGCCAAACAACTTACCCTCAGTGACACCAAAAGCACATTTCCTTGGATTTAATGAAATACCATATCCCAAAGCCCTCACAAATTTTTTTTTCTAAATGAGTACAATGATCTTCTTCCTTCTTGGAATAGGCAGTTAGGTCATCTTGATAAACAACAAGGAAATCATTTATAAAATCTGAAAAGACAACATCCATTTCCCTCTGAAAAGTTGCACCAGCATTTGTGAGACCAAAAGGCATTCTCACATAAACATATGTCCCGCAAGGTGTAGTAAAAGTTGTCTTAAATTGCTCTGATTCTTTCACAATTACTTGATTATAACTAGAGAAACCATCCATCATAGACATCAATTCAGATTTGGTCACTCTCTGCAACATAGCTTCCATATTGGGTAGACAATAGCTATCCTTCAATGAGCTGATGTTCAAATTTCTGAAATCCACACAAAGTCTGATGTCACCATTTTTCTTCCTGTCAGGAACCAAATTTGAAACCCAAGAAGAATGCCCAGTAGGCTTGATAATTCTAGTATCTCTTAAATTCATTAATTCTTCCTACATTTTAGGTGCCAAAGTAGGATTTATAGGCCTTTGTTTTTGCCAAAAAGGTTTAGCATCTTCTTTCAGAGAAATGATATGCGGGTAAAAGCACAAAGCTGTGTCATGTTTCAAGACATCCTATCAGCATAGCTGAATTTGAATATTTCTAACCAAAGTTATTTTTTGTCAAACATATGGTCTAGCTAGATTCATTCTAGCTAAGTTAGATAAGTGCTTCAACTTTCCCAATTGGAAATATCTATTAAATGCATGTTTTATACCAATTAATAAAGAAATAAAATTATTTCATAAAAGCGATGTTTCAATAACTCCTACTCTTTTTAATGATATTTTTTTATAAATATAAAAATACCCTTTTTTAGAGCACAGAGTCAAGATTATCATCATATAATTTTTGTAGTATTTTAATTAGATGTAATATGTTATAATTTCAAAATACTACAAGTAGGTATTTTAACATTCAAGGACAAGCTTCTTCAAAAATAGAAAAAAATAGTAAAGCTTATCAGAAAAATTGAAATTTTATATTTAACACTAGAGGAGAGAGTTCTCTTCAAGAATGTGTAATTTTTTTTGGGAATGGTGTAGATTTGATAGGGGAAATTTGTTACGAGATGAAAACTATCAATTTCAGGTATGTTCAACTTTGAGTAGTTATAATGGAGAAAATATAAATTGAAAAGTATTTTTTCTTCTTTTATGCACTAGTTATACATTTCATCTATAACATATTTTGAAATCAAAGGAAAAAAATATTATTTGCATATACTTTTTTGTTGCGAACAAGACCCTCATTTTTCAGCATTTTTTAGCAAGTAAAATATGGACTTTAAAAATTAAGAAACTATGTGAATTATTGTTAAAAAAAAATTAAAAAATTATAGACATAAACTTCATCCACTTTTACACATTTCATTAGTTTACATCATCTCCAAATTCTAAACATAAATGCCATTTTTATGTCATTAAAGTTAAAACGTTTGTGTGTTGTTGACCTTTTCCTTTATAAAAGTGTGACACAACTTTGTTCTTTTACCCATGCTAGAACAAGTCTTCTCTATATACCTTTAGGTCATCATATGACCATGCAAAAACATGCTTGAATTTTCTTAACAACTCAACCAAATATTTTCTCACCTTATGAGACATATCCTTACCAATGTATACCTTCTTAGGTGCTTCTTGTGTTCCAAGATTTATCTCTTCCAAATCCACATGGTCTTCCTTTTTAATATCCTTCTGAACTCTGTCCTGGTTATCAAACATTGTTTCTAGAACAACAAGCCCCTTCAGAACCTTATTAGTTTTGAGTTGAATGACTTCATTCC
This sequence comes from Chamaecyparis obtusa, assembly GCA_027943335.1. NCBI lineage: Eukaryota > Viridiplantae > Streptophyta > Pinopsida > Cupressales > Cupressaceae > Chamaecyparis > Chamaecyparis obtusa. The sequence continues at coordinate 14,188 of BSBK01011649.1, read as the reverse complement.
CAAGGACAACTTCTCTTCCTTCTATAGTCTCAATCATGGCTGAACAATCTAATTCTTGACCATGATACTGATCTTCACAATTCATAAATCTCAGAATTTCATTATCATCTTCAAAAACTTGCCAATTCTCAACATTGTTGGGTGTACTGGGCCTAATTTAAATTTCAACTTTAGAAAGACCAGAAAAAGTAATATCACTGGGATTGATTTCTATATTAGCTAACAAAACAGTCATCTTATTATTACTCCTATCCTTCCACTCAATATTGAAGGAATCAAAACACTTAATCAAATCCCATACAACATTTCTATACTATTTTAACCTCTTGTTCTTTGAAGCATAGACTGATCTTATTTGGGACACCACTAACTTAGAATCCCCTACAACCCTTATGCATTTAATTCCATGCTTTTGTGCCAATTTCAGTCCTAACAAAAATGCTTCATATTCTACTATATTATTGGTACAAAAGAAACTCAATGTGAAAGAGAATTTGTAGGTATTACCATCATGAGAAATGAGTAGAATACCTGCCCCTACTCCATCTTTACAACTAGCACCATCAAAGTACATCACCCACAAATCACCCTTCGCAGATTTAGAAATTACTTCCTCATCAATGCAAGATAAGGTAGACTCTCCTTCAAGTATATTGACCTCAGCTCTGAAAGCATTGATATTAGTATCCACAAAGCAAGTAACTTCATTGTCAATATTCCTCTCAATCATGTGGCACACTCTTGGCTCTTGCTCAATGTTGATAAATTGGTCATCAATCTTAAACATTTCACAGGACAAGTCACATTATAAACTTCCACCCATAGCAGCACTCCGCTTCCTAAACAATAACATACCATGAACTCACTAAAACTACCTTAAAGAATTTAATCCTAACTTTGTTAGGAACTCAAAGATAATTTCACAATACTCTTTGTTTACCATATGCTAACTCACTTTGTGACATTAACATATATGAGCCCAAGATCAAAACAAGAAGACAAACATAAATCTGAGATTGGAATTCAAATGTATTCTCATTAAGATTTGTAGAATCAATACATTATCAAGACAAAAAAATGCTAGGAAACAAACCCTAAATCCAGGCTTTCCTTGTTCAATTTTTTACATTGACTATCAACATAACACCATCAACAACCTTTTACAGGAAAAATTCTACAATATATACCATCAATCATCTTGGAATCCCAAAAAGTAAGGATGCAACAAGCTACGAATGACTGAGGAAAGGGTTAGGGTTTCACCCACCAAACCAACTAGAATCAATCAAAATTTATTACATTGGATGAAAAACTAAGCAACCTGGTCTGATCAGATCCAAGAATGATCTCCATTTATGAGAAATCTTAGAGTATTGTACCAGAGATCATGAATCTACCATGCTAAACAATCTGATTACTCACCTGCAACATGCCTCGAGCAACTGGTTACCTACATTTTCAATGTAAAAACCATCTACAATTAATTATCGAACCCTCTGGACTACACTATGACAGTTGACAAGATCAAAGCTACTAGATCCAACCATGAGAGGATTAAAAACCAATCTCTTTTGGTTGAAAAACCATTTAAATATTCAAATCTACAGGAAAATGGTTATTTCCATGGTGCCAGTTAAAAATTGATGGACTGTATTCAAATCTTGATCAAATTTAAAACATCACTGTCAGATCCTCATCTTTCCTAGGCTTCATGAATTAACTCTGTAGGAATCCTAGTTTACATTTTTCCTTAGTCGCGAGACCACTAGATATCATTTTCAACCTCAGTTATACTTAGTGATTCAACGACTGCAGTCTCGTGATCACTTAATCTTTAGTTAACCCTTGCTCACATTTAGAGAACCAACGACCTCTGTATTCACTCATTTGCTAGAAAACTTAGAGCACTGCTATCTTATTATGAGAATAAGTGAACAAAAGGGAAAAATATCATAGCCACCAAGTTTAGAGGACACTGACATTTCTCAGTCGCTGGTTTGCTGAATCACTTATGGAAGAGCCACACATGGGCCTGCCTGATGCCACATGTCACCAAACCATTCACTGCTACTTGCTCGATCACCTCTAAAATTGCCAATTGTCCATCAAAACTTGACCCACCTCGGACCCTTTTGACACCAGGCAAGATCAATGGCCATCGCTATACCGCTATCTTAAAAATCAAGCATCTCATCCTTGTGATATAATGACAGCCACAAGATCATGTAGGACTTTAACCTACTCCACAGACTGAAGACCCCAGGCCCACTGACACATCATCATCACCTTCTAGCTTGGCCAATCAAAATAAAACAAATCTCCAACACTTGGAAAATGGCCCCACTGAGAAATGTCACTTCATTATCCACATCGACCAATGAGAAGCCACCATCTATGCATGCGTGGCAACAGACCCACTAACCATCAGTATCTAATCAGACAGTGGGTGCATGATCGCATGGGGGAAGAATATTCCATGTAAACATATGCCGACCGTTGATCTTAATCTCTAACATTAGGCCCCACTGACAAGTTCCACTTCAACAACATGCCGACCAATCAGAGAAAACCAAACTGGCATGACTTGGCACTTAGGGCCCACAATAATCCTTCTTTATTCATCTATGGTAAGCACTAACCCTTGATTATTTAGCAAATACACGACTGAGGGAATTCTCTAAGTTGTGGAACACTTGCCTTAACTACGGTTTGATTCAGAGAACATGCAAACAAAAGGCTTTCACTGAATCACTAAAACATGTCTTAACCCTGAGTTACCATTTAGAGAATGCGCAACTGAAGAGCTTCGCTAAGTCACTAGACATTAAGATGTAACTGCTAGGTATTAAGAGATTATGTGAACACATAGTCACCCAATCACCAAATAAAATGCTAACTGCCAGAGGACTTAGAAAACTAGTGACTAAAAGGAAAGAAGACCACCTAGCAAGTTGCTAAATGAGATGAAATATTCCTTAAGCACTAAGAGATTGCATGACCAAAGGGATTCTTGGAGTCACATAAAAGAAAGGAATATGCTGAAACCATTGGGAGATTAAGCAACTGACTCAGAAATGAAATGTGCACATGCCAAATGGAGACTTAAGTGGTTGAAAAAGGTAACAAAGAAATAGAACCTGACCAGGGTGATCTAGGTTTTTCTTTTCTTACCAATGGCTAGAAATATGAAATTTTGCCTATGGTTTAAGCCAGAAACACAGAAAAATACTGCAGATGCTAGATAAAAGACATGAGACCATGCAAATTTATGCAAGTGCTAACACACTCAAAGTGAAAGAGAATCTTGTCTACTTGTCCCAAGCTTTGAGGACACAAAATTTGCATTGTCTTCAAAGGGTGGAACCAAAGACTCAACTCAATCTTAATCATGATTAACTACACTACACCCCCTACCCTTGCCCAATCCTATATAAGCAGGGCATAAATCAAGCACAATCACCCACAATCCACATCTGAGAATTGTATAGAACCTCTTGCAATTTGAGCTTAGAAAGGCAATCTAGATTTAATTTAGCTTTCAAATTGGAATTGAACAATTAGCTTTAGCTTTAATCATTTATCTTTCTCATTCTAGGACTGTCATTAATGGATGCTTGCTGAGAGCTTTGCATTAACACTCTTAGTTAGAGAACCATAGGATGCTTAATTGTCAATTTCTAGCTTAAATAGATTACTTTATTGTGGTTAATTTAGTTTCTATTTCACTTATTAATGATACTAAATCTATGAAGGTACATTTCCTTACACACAAAATGGCACCCACCGTGGGGTAGAATGCTTCACTTTACTAATATATCAGAATTGTCATGTTTGTCAAATTTTTTGGCACATTTAACACTCGAGTTCTTTAGGAAACACTGCTTTCTACAGATCAAAAAATGCTTCTACATAATTAAATGGTGCTTCTGAGCACTATTTCAACACTTCCACAATGAATTTGTGTGCCTTTGCATCAATCTGTAGCACTTTCAAATTCTTCTATCTCTGTCTAAATTTTCTTACAACACATTTTCCCTGACTACTGAGCCCTTTTGTGCATTTATTGAGTAGTTTTACTCAATTTTCACCACCTTTACTCAATTCTAAAGTGCTTTTAATTATTATTTCTGCACTTTTGACTATACTGTCAGAGTCTAAATAGCGCTTTTAATCAGATTAACAACACTTTTAAGCAGTTAGATAGTGCTTTTAAGCATTACAACAAGGCTTTTGAGTAAACTATGAATTTTCATTATCTGACTATGTTAAAATGATTTTCATGATTCTATAGGATGTTTGATCACAGAAAAGAGAAATAACCAGAGAGCAAGTTTAACCAAGAAGGGAAGGCTTTGACTAAGAAAATCAAGAAGGATAACTTTTATCACATCAAATTAGTTCTTGAGGATTCACAAGAGGAAAATCAGGTTTATGAGAACTATCTTAAAATTGTAGAAGCTTATAAAACTAAATTTGTGTCACTTAATTGTATTTTCTTACCTTAATTCAAGTTTTTCTCAAAATTTTCAAATAAGGCCTTAGATTCAATTCAATCTTTTTTTCTTCAATTTCATTTTGTTTCCTTCATTGTGGTTATTTGTGTTGACTAACTTGCTAGTGGAAAAGGACATTGGAAAGGAACTATAGCCAAAGTACGCATAAAATCATGGAAATCACTCAAAAATGCCCCTAACTTTTGTTAGCTACAAGGAAAGGTAAGCCTCAAACCAGTGAATATTTTCCCTTAAATTGTGGCATTTGGTGCTTTCAAGAACCTAGTAATTACAAAACAACCTATCTTTGTTTGGAAAGTTTAGCATTTAGGCCTATGCTCTTCACTTCTTCTAGTGAATCAAAATGCCAAAGGTGTTGAAATTTTTAATTAAGAAGAAAGGTTGAGGAAATTGAGCACATAAAATCAAAGCCCCTTGTTTGTAGAAGAGACTAGAAATACTCAATCTTGTTCAGTTAGTGGGCTAGTAATTGAATCTTGTTTATTGTGTTTGGGAAATTAAGAACACATTAGGGATATGCTCTTCACCTTTTAGGTGAATCAAATTTTCAAAAACTTTTCCTTAACTCCATTTCCTTACTTTCCATGAACATGCTAGAACATTAGTGGGCTCACCTCCCGTGAATTTTCCTTAACGAGGCTAGTGTGAGGGACAACCAAAAGTGGGATATGCTTTCTTTTTCTGTGAGAATACAACCCACTATAAAACAAAATGCATACATCCTTAATGGGGCGTGTAACAAAAGGATACTAAATTTTCAAAATGCATACATCCTTAATGGGGCGTGTAAGAGATATATCCATTGAAAATTCATCTTACATTTTTAATCTCTTCAATTAAAATCAACAATTATCAAATCAAGGACCATTTTGAACCAAACCTTGTTGAATGCCAGTTTTTACATGATCCAAAAAATTTAGGGCATCTTTACAAGGAGATAGCACTTATCTTGTAAATCAAACCAACAAATTTGAATATCAAAGTCCTTTCAAAGATCCTAATCAAGGGGATATTCTCCCAAACCTTTTTGAAGAGAGACTTAACAGTATGGATCAAAATTCTGCATTTTATGATCATCAACAAGGAGGAAACAATAACCATAATGCCAAAAAAATCCCAAATCAAGTTCTTCAAGAAACCCTTGAAGAAAAAGTGGAGAGAGCAGCCCAAGACATATAATTCCAAGAAGTTGTGGAGAAACTAATAGATAAGGATAGGGAGAAATTATTCCTAAGCTTAGCCCAAGCAGGGGTAAAACTTCCCCATGACTAGGATATTGAGCAACTCAAGAAAACTCAATAAGATAAAAATCTGATCAGTGTAATGACCAAGCAATTAAAGACATTTCAGGAACAAATTGACTTGATGAAAAAGGCGGCTGAACCCAAGCCATTCTCTATTGAAGCCTTATGTCCATTCCCATTTCACAAAATTTTGGTCATGTCACCTTTTCCATTTAGCACTATCTTTCCTAAATACGATAAGTACATGGGTAAAACAAACCCACAAGACCATTTGAGGGAGTCTTTTTCTCTAAGCATTGAGTTCATGCATAACACCACATATTTGATGAGACTTTTTCCTAGGAGTTTGGGGGGACCCGCCATATAATGGTTCTTGAAATTATCACCAGGTATGAAGACCTTTGAGGAGTTAGCTGCTAAGTTTGTAACCCACTAATCTTATAACATTGAGCATGAGTTCATGATGCTTAAATTGTGTGACACCAAACAAAAAGATGGTGAGTCCTTCTTAGGATTCTTACAAAGGTGGAGGACCATTTTTGCAAGGTACCCTCAAAGCATGCCTGAAAAGGAGAAGATGGAGATCGTCATAAACAACTTGAACATGGAAATGAACTATCACCTACAACTCCAATGTCCTCCTACATTTGAAAAAGTTATTGAAAATGGGATCAAAATAGAGGATGTTTTAGTAAAGAGAAGAGAGATCAAATTATTTAAGGAAAACAAATTTAACACCAACAACAACAATAATAAATATGTATCTAATTATGGTAATAATCAAGGGGCTAACAATCAAAATGACAAACCCAAGCTATGGTTGAAAAACAATAATAAAAACCTTGTCAATGATGGAGTTGTTGAGGCCCACAATTTGAAGGCTATCCCCTTTAATTTATCAAGTGGAGCTAATTCATCATATCATGTAAATCAAATGAATAAAGCTCACTTTAATTCAAATAATTCCAACAATAATTCCAACAATCCTAGCAATAATTCAAACAATAATCCTTCCAATAATGCAAATGGGAATAAGCCCAAATCCTTTTTCTCCACTTATAACAAGAAAAAATTCACCCCTTTAGGTGAACCTTTGGAGAACACCTTAAGGAACTTGGTTGCTAACAAGATCATCACATTACTTGATTTAAGAGATTATGAACCTCAAGTTAAACCCCATTGGTGGAATGACTCTCGCCACTGTGAGTATCATCAAAATAGAGGTCATAAAACCAACGAATTCATGAGGTTAAAACACATGGTGGAAGATTTAATAGATAATGGAAAAATTCAATTTAAGGGCCCTCAAAACAATGAGGATCATATGGCCTTCAAAAACCCATTCCAAAATCATGAGAAAGGTGAATCATCTGATGCTAATCAAAATTTAAAAGAAAGGGTAATGAGAAAGTGAACTTTTCTCACACCTATGATATCATAATTAATACTTTGAGGGAAGAGGATAAAAATATAAATGTCATAGTGGTAAATGAGAATCTAAATGAAGCATCATCTAATGTTGTCACTAGGGGGCAAGCTTCTAAAATTACTTTACCAGGTGCTCCAAGGATTGTCCTACCTAATCAAAATGCATCCACATCATCAAAGCAATACAACTTGGTGGACCAATTACAAAGAACTCCCACACAAATCTCAATCTTGGAGTTACTCAAGTTATCACCTACACATAAGGAGATCCTAGAAAAGGCCTTAGTGGAAACCAATGTGTCACTAAATTTAGATGTGGATAAATTTCAAAATATGGTTGGACACCTCATTACTCCCCATTGCCTCTCATTTTTTGAGCAAGATGATATGTCACTTAATCATCCTCAAAACTTGCCTTTCAATATAGAAGTCCTTCACAAGCATAGGGTGAAAATAGTACTTATTGATGGATGAGGTGGTTTGAACATTTGTACCTTAAACTTGGTGAGAGCCTTAGGATTTTCCTAAGAGGCCATTGATTCAAAGAAAAAGATAACAATCAAGGCATATGATGATGAAGAAAGAACATCCAAAGGGGTCATTATCCTTCCCATTAGAGTTGGTCCTATGCAAAATGACACTACATGTCAAGTGCTAGATCTCAAATTGACCTACAATATCTTGTTAGGGTGGCCATGGATCCATGAAATGTAGGTTGTACCCTCGACTTATCACCAATGTCTCAAATTTCCTTATCTAGGGCAGGAAATAATGGTAAGTGGAGACTTAAATCCCTTCCAATATTGTAATAATATCAAGCCTATCAATGAATCCCTAGTACCACACAATGTAGAAGGGCCCATACCACATCAAATGGAGTAAGAAAAAATTTCTAAGGACATATGACTATTGAAAGAAAAGGAAAAGATAGAAAAGGAAACTATTGTTGAAGACATCTCTAGACCTACTAGCCTAGTGACATCAACTAAAGGAAAAGAGAAAGTTAGTAAGGATAATGTTATTGAAAAATTGAAAGATCAAACTACATCTATCCAATTGTATACTAAAGATTCTCACTATCAAAAGATGGACCAAATGATGAAGAATTTTGATAAGCAATGTAAGATCAAGCAAAAAGGAGTAGGTGAATACTCCTTATCCATGATGGATTTACCTTTATCACCTAAGTCCCATGGAAGACCACCAAATATACCCCACAAATATAATGAGAACTTTGTGAGGGAAATTACATCATCCCCCATGGATGAAGAAGACAATGAGATCCTAAGCTGGTTGTACAAAGATGAAGAATCAAGTGCTCAAGAAAAACATATCCAAAACATAAGCATTCCCACACATCAATATGGGAAAGGTTTCAAAATCATGCAAAAGATGGGATACAAAGGTCAAGGACCTTTGAGCATAAAGAATGAAGGGATAATCGAACCCCTAGAAATGACATGGCAAGATAGCAAGAAAAAGATAATGTGAGCTCCTACCCTGACCCATCTTAGCTTGACATTCATTTTGACATTTGATTCATCAGGATGATACTTTGAGTAGAGACATTTGACCTATTTTAGATTACGTATGCTATCATTAGATCTTATGAGATGATTGTTATAGATTTATATGATGATGATGATAGTCATACTCTTTATATGCTCATTTTGGTTCCATGCTTATCTATGATATGAATTTTGCATTCTACATTTGTTACGTTATCTTTCATAATAGTAAATATTGGTGGTATCATGGTTCTATGATTAGTTTAGGATTACATGCTTATGTGGAAATAGAATTGATATTTTGATGCATGAAGAATTAACGTATGATGTGGATTATGTAATGATTCATGAAATGCAGTTATTTATAATTGTCAAGTTTAGATGTTATTACATCATTTTCAATGATTATTAATGAAAAGATTTTATGATGTACTAACATCGAAATTGTGTATGCAGGAATATGGCCATCTTTGTAAATTCAAGGAAATGAGAATGCATCTAGGTGCAATCAGTTTGAAACCAAGGTCAGCTCTAAGAAGAGAATGACCTTGTTGTAACATGATTTAATTCGTAAATGTGATGCATGTGTGTATGTGGTTGATAATGTTTGTAAATGCATGTTTGAAAGTAAATTTCATTTTGTGAAAATATAAATATAATTTGTCCACTAAGCATGCCAAGTGTGTTATGTGATGTGTACTTATGTGAGGTGTCACTTGACACCATTGTGATGATCTGCATGCTTGAGTGGAATATGGACCCCACCCTCTCCTTAGTTGGTCTTGAGTATTCCTAGGATAGGTAGGTGGTTTAAGGAACCAAGATTTATGTTATCAATACTCCATTTTTGGATGCAAGTTTAACTGGGTTTTTGAAGGGTTTTGTGGAGTCGTGGGGTGTAGTTTAGGTTGGGTTTTGGTTCCCCAAGTCTAGTACATGAATTAGGGGGCATATTTCTTCTATTTACACTTCTCTAGGCCACCATTTTGTCTCTCTAAATGGGCCATCTTTGGTATAAACGAAAATGGGAATGTTCTCTATGTTGCCTCACTTTCCCATGTGTTGAATTTCATCCCAATACTATAGCAAGGGAAAGTGTCATTTTGTCTTGGATCTAGAAACCTAATTTATTTTGGGAAGATGGAATGAGAGAGGAATTTTGAATATCTTTAGGGGAGAGAGACTTAGGAAAAGAACACACTTGATCATCTTGTGCATGCTAGAATATTGGAGTGAGAGGAGGACTAGAGAGCTTTTGGGCTAGTAGATTTGGGAAGGAAAGAAAGCTTGGAGTCAAGAGGAGCTCTTCTTCAACCTTTTAAAAGTTTTTCATTGCTTAGGAGAAGGTTGGTGGATCCTATCATGTAATTGTTTAGTATTTGCATTAAAAAGATGAACTTATGTGAAATGTGAAAATTGTAGTAAACTAGTGTGTGAATCTTGTATTTGAGTGGTTTCATTGTGAGTTTTTGACTTCAATATTATTTTTCTTCTTGATTTGATTCATGTTTAATGGTGTGCAAGTTCACTCCTCACCCTTGGGAGGATTTGAGGACTTGGGGTGAAGGGCCTAGTTCGGAATTCTTTATGTATGAGAACTTGGGTGTATGGGCATCCTTGAGGGCCTTCTTATGTTTTGTATGGGGGTCATAAGGGATGTGTTGTTGCTCATGGGTTGAGTTATATGTTTGGAAGGGCCCTTGTGAAGGAAAATGATCAATATTGAGGTACTTGTTTTGAGATAAGATAAGTGTCTCCATATGAGAAGTTTCCACCTTCACCCATCTATGGATTCAATCTTTGGAATCCTTTGTGCAAGCTTGGGAAGGGAGTCACATGTGCTTGATTTGTTTACAAAATGTGGTATGTATGTTTATGTTTTGTTATGTTTGTTTGTAACCCATCCTATTCTTGTTTCCCCTAGCTCGGGGGTGGCCATGAAATGGCCTAGGCTGGGAGGTGAGCCTCCATGGCCATGTGGAAGAAGTCTTTTGTTGCAGGTTATGTTTGCATGGAGTGAAGTTGGAGCCCAAGTTGAAGTTTCAAAGTAAAAAATGAGAGATTTAAAGAAGTGTTTACTTTGTAATAAAGCTTGTAAATGAGTCCTTTTTGTTATTATTGTATGAATCTATTTATGTTGCTGAGAGAATTTGTGTAGTTGTAAAACTATTCCCAAGAATAATTTTAGTCTTATGTTTAGGATAAAAGAGTGAATGTTTAATTTTGTAATTGTTTAAATATGAAAGTTCATTTTGAATGCTTATATAATATTTGATGTCATCACATGTATAATTCCTTATTGAAAGGTATGAAGTAAAAGTTGAAGGTGAAAATATCAGGGAAGAACTCTAGTTACAAATTCTATATATGTGATTCAGATTGTTATGAGAACATGGTTATTTTTTTTTAGTCCCTTTAGTAGAGGAAAAGAAGGATATATAGTCCTAAAAGGATTCATAAGAAATTGTTAATAGAGGTGTTCATTCTTTTTTATAAACTGGAATTTTAAACTCCTATTGCTAAAATCCTTTTGTGAAAAGATCTGAAAGTTAGTAAATGGAGCATTCCAGTTATGAGAATTTTTATAGGATGGAAATGTAATCCTATTTTTTAACTACTGTGTATTATTTTTTGAAAACCCTAGTTTATGACTATAATTTTCCTGGAAACTTTAATTTGATTTAAAGAAATCCATCACAATAGCTCCTATAACTTGCTGTTAAATTCTGAAGGAAGTACTAAATAAAATCTTTGTTATAGTTAGAGGAATTCCTAAGAACAAAATTACTGATAGCTATAAATGTGGTGTTTAAAAACTCCACATATTTAGAAAACTAGAAGTTAGTATAAGTTCATAAATTAATTACATTGATGAGACCAAAGGAAAATTAAAATATCAGAAATTAGTTTAAGATAAAAAATTATTTTTATAATGATGAAAGTAAAAGGAAACCAAAAGTATGCATTTGATTAGTGAGGATATGGAAATATTGCAATAGCTGTAAGAATGTTTGATCTAAATTTATTTTCAGAATGAGAAAATCTAATGTGCAACTTTATTAGAAAAAAAAATGTTTAGTTTCTAACTTAGTTTGAACAGCTTAAACATGAACTTTCACTCTAGAACTCTAAATCTAGTAAATTGGCACACTTCTACTACTTTACATTTAGCAAATTATATCAACTATTTAAAAATATATATAGTAATTGTTTAAAAATATTTATATATATAGATTTCAATGTATATATTATGTGAATACAAATTTACTATATATATATATTGAAAATGATATATAAAATACTCATATATCCTATCATATAGAACAAATTTTGTTAAAGATGCATATCCTAATTATATTATGTATATTAAATACATATTATATATTATATGTAATATTATACATATAAAATATAAAACATACTTTATATAATTATAAAATTGCTAATAAAAAAAAACCAAATAAATATTTTTTTTTAAAAAGTGAAATGAGGGGAGGTGCTGCGCGTGACCTACCCCCGCTTCGTGCTCGGATGGTAATGGGAGGCTATTTTCACAGCAGCACTGCCAGCCTACGGTGGCAGGTGGCCTGTCCTCCTCCACCCACTATGGGTGGCAGGTGGCCTGTCCTCCTCCACCCACTATGTGCACTGCCGGTTCACATGAGTAGTTGATAGTGCATAACAGTATTATTAATTTTATTTTTTTTATATATGCATACTGTATTCTGTTCATTCGAACAGATAGTCCTTGAGGAAATGATTTCCCCCCAAAAAAAATTTAACCTACAGCAATAAGAAATAATATAGAAGTGTCAGATCTAATCTTTTTTAATGGATTCAAAACTGAAAAAAAAATAAAATAAAATTCCTAGGCCTCTAGGGCATGTAAAAGAAAAAAAATAATGTTAAATTAGAGTATTGTTGGAGAAGATCATAGAGATCTTCATAAGCATTCAACAACATGCTGGAAAACTAGATCTTGTAGAAGGGTATGTGCAAGATCATGAGGGGCCAAACTATGCCCTTAAGTGGCAATGAAAAATCATAATATTAGGGTTAGTCAACTTGACATGAAAATTTCAACTAGCTATGAACCTAATATCAAAAAGTTGTAAGAATAGAATCTGTAGAAAATTGAATGTCGTTTTCTAAACTACTAGGCCTTTTTTGAGAAAAAGTTAGTATGATTGTGAAAAGTATAGATTTCAATGCAGTAATACAAAAATTTTAGGAAAAAAATAAGAAGTAGGTGGATGTCTGACCACCTTAATCATAATCAAATGATAATATTTTATTATACGATTTTATATATAAGTAGTAGACTCATGCCTAGATGTGACACATATTTTTTTGTAATTTTATTCCAAAAAAATAATTAATTATGAATTTTCTGCTACAACATTTTTCGAATAAAAAACTCCCGTGTCTGACCACCTTAACTCATTCAAAACTTTACAAAATTCAATTTAATATTTTTTTCCTTATAGTAGGCAACACATAGAATGTGACACATTTTTTAGATTTCAAAAATGTTATTACCGTCTGAATGTTATAGTCATTTTTCAATCAGTATATAAATCAACACTTTAGAGGTAGCTCAATCAGAAAATAACTAATAATTACTTACCGAATTCAAAATTTGACAGCAATTATATTGATAGAAAGTTGATAATCTCCTTAAGATACCCTTTTCATTTTATCAAATTTGGGTGAAAAAAAAGTCGTCAGCTACATTGTCAAAGTCTGGAACTCAGAGAAATGGGGGAAAAACACATATTTGTGACATTTCAATAGTTTGACCATGTAGGTTGGTGCACAAAGCAATACTGAGCCTAATCGGGTACCTGATATTTTTGGGTACCCGAATATGATGACAAAATTTTGAATTTTCACTTCCCTCCACTTTCTCCCTCCCATTTCTCCATCCTTCATATGATATATTATATATAAAAAACTATATATTAGATATATATTAGATATATTAAATATTATATAATATCAATTATATATTAAATATTATATAATATACATTTTACATTAAATATTATTTAATTATATATTAATATCAAAAATATATATAAGAATTATATATTATATATAATATTATATATTAAATATTATATAATATACATTTTACATTTTAAATATTATTTAATATATATTAATATTCAATGTTACATTATATATCATATATTATATATTATTTTATATGTATACTATATTAATATGTATTTTACGACTATGTACGAAAGGTTGGAAGATTGTAGAAAAAATCATGGATGTCCATTGAAAGAAGCAAAGGAAATTAATCAGCCATTTAAAAAATTCATGGGCGGCCATTGAGGAAGAGAGAGAGTGAGAAGGTGAGTGAGAGATAGCTCAAGAAAGAGAGAGAGGGTGATGTGAGAGAGAGGAGATAACAGAGAGAGAGAGAGAGAGAGAGAGAGAGAGAGAGAGAGAGAGAGAGAGAGAGAGAGAGAGAGAGAGAGAGAGA
>BSBK01011648.1:0-64658 GCA_027943335.1 Chamaecyparis obtusa | reverse complement strand
ATATATATATATATATATATATATATATATATATATGGGTTTTCAATCTTACGAAATAAAGGGACAATACCACCATCAGAGCATATCTCCCAATTATTGAGAGCTTCATTCTAAGGTGGGGGATTTGAGAGAAAGAGACTAAAAGGAAAAATATACACTTCCATAGTAAGGACATGCAACATATCAATCATTTTTTTTTCATTGTTTTCTTCCATGGTTACTATGATTAGTTATTTTTGGTTTTTATTAGTTTTTCTTATTTTCATTTTAGTCTTATTCACAAAATAGTAGTGGTAGGGACGACCTTCTTGATTTGATGAATGATGGAGGAAAGGGAACTCCCACATGAGTGAGGTTGATACTATAAACCTAGGGGCAAGAGGCACTCTTGTTACATACATAATATGAGTGGTGGGTCCATGGTGTCCAACCTCTTTTATTGAGAGGCAAATCTTGAGCGTATGATCAAATGGATAAAGAGAGATTGGTAAAGAGATTGATTGATGGAACATGAGGTTTATTATATTATTGGGGGTAGATTATTTATTTAATTTATTATTATATTATTGGAGGTAGATTAGTTATTCTAGATTATGCACAATCATAGGTTATATTTAAATATATTTGGAGACTATACTAGATTTTAATGGTCAATTTATCCTTAATCTATCATCTTGGTAGAATAGTACACAAAACCTTTGGGAAGGGTTGAATATAAGGAAATCAGTGATGTAAAATATTATCTATTTATATTTATTCAAATTCATTCTTTCAAGTATTATAAATATCTATGGTTAATGCTACATATAATGTCAAGAAATTTCTTGTGGTTCTTTTATGTTACTACATGTGAAATATTATAATAGAGAAAAAATTTGGAACCAAATTGATGCAGGAGCATCCTGGGTGTAAGAGCAATCTTGCATCACCCAAAAATATTTCTGTTTTTGTATTCAATAAGGGCTATCTTGTGCAGAGCTGCTATTTATGGAAAGTTACTATTTTTGGTAATTTTTGTATGTGCTCAGAATGATCTGATTTCTTTCTTGGAGGTTCATTTTGGTCATATAAGTCTGCCAGTAAAGTTTCATTGCCAGATCAAGTGTATATTGGAAGACATTGAAGATTTTCGGTATTGGCAGCAGGGTACAGAAATTTTGAACTCAATTTTGAAGGCTTTAGAGGCCCTGGATGAGGTCAAAAGTTTGGGTGACGAATGTTTGCGCCAATCAAGCCTGTCGAGCGCTTTGTGGCATTTCCAAAATGGGGTTATAATAGCCGATCGGGTCTACTAGTGATGACTTATGGTCTTCGGAAGTTGGGCCACCTGAAATGGCAGAAAATAATTTTCTTCAAAATTTCTATTCGAGTTTCAAAGGTTATCTTGAGCCGACTATGATGTAATAAAATGTAAAATAAAATAATTCTAAGTTGGTCGGCCTTATTGGCTAAAATTCTGGAACCTTCCCAGGCGGTGGAAAATTGCCTATATAAGGAAGGCTGTATTATTGTCTTAGGCAATTCAGAATAGTTCTGGGTAGTAGATCTGGGTAATAATTCTAGGCTTTGTCCTACAGAATATTGTAAGGGAATGCCCATGTGGCTTTGCATATTGTAATTCTGAAAGTTTGTAATTCCACATTTGTGGAGATAACAAGAAGCTAATTTTCTATTCTTGCATATTATTATTGTTGTTTCTCTATTTCTGTTATGTGCTTGTGGTATTAAGGGGAGCACCCTTCATCAAGTGGTATCAGAGCAAGAGTTCTTGAGTGTGTAAACAGATCACCGACTATGAGGCAGTTTGCACCAGGACCGTGGTTAGGGTTTCAGCGTGCATCGTGAAAATGTCTCCATGAAGAGAACGTGGTGGAAGAGCTGGTGCTGTGACACCTGAGGTTAGAGAGCTGCAAAGACAAGTGCGAGCATTGCAAGAAGAGACTCACAGAGGAATGAATCTTAATGTCAGAGACGAAAGCGAGGATGAAGCCGAAGAAGAATATCAAGAAGGAGAAGCTGAAATTGTGAACCAGGAGGAAGAAAGACTTTTTCGGGCAATTTCCAAGATTGGGAAAAGACCTAAAATTGAGGTTCCTACATTTTTTGGAAATCTTAACCCAGAGGAATTGATCGACTGGATCAATGAATGTGAGGAATATTTTGAGTACGAAGATGTTGAGGATCCTGATAAGGTCAAATTTGTGAAGGCCAGACTGAAAGGTCATGCGAAGATATGGTGGCAAGAGATTTAGTTGGAGCAAAATAGAAGGGGAAAGGAGAAAATCATGAGATGGGATCAGATAGTGGATAAATTGAAGGGACAGTTCATTCTTGTTGATTATGAGCTTGACCTACTGAAGAAAATGCAGAGTTTGAAGCAAGCAGGAAGATCTCTTCAGGAGTATACATAGGAGTTCTATCGACTTCTCATCAGAACAAGCCATGCAGAAGCTGATAAGGAGAAAGTTGCCCGATACCTTAATGGGTTAAGGCCAAGCATTCAGGAGGAGCTGAATCTGGTTCGAATGAACAGTATTGAAGAGGCATACCAGTTTGCCCTAAAAGTAGAGGAAAAGTTGAACAAGAAGTTTGAGAGAAGACAAAATGGAAGAGGTCGCAGTGGACGATCTGGTGGACGGTCATATGGTGGCCGAAATGAAGATCTGAAAAAGAAGGATGAGGCCAGTAGCAGTCAGAATCAGTGAGGAAATAATTCCAATCACTTCCAGGATCAGAATAATAGAGACCAAAGAGGAAGAGGAAGAGGACAAGGATCTGGAAGAGGTGGCTTCCGTGGAACATGTTTTCACTGTGGAGAAGAAGGTCATAGGGCATTTGAATGTCCTCAGTGCCAAGGTAGAACAGACAGGAGAAATGAAGGCCAGGCCAGAGTTGCACATGTAGATGAAGATGCCAGATCATCAAATTCTAAAGATGCTGAAAGAGGAGAAACGCTGATTAACAGAAGAGTCCTGTTGAGTGGTGAGAATGAACCTGAGCAAAGGAGGAGCCTGTTTCGCACTAGGTGCAAGTGTGAAGGTAAATGCTGTGATGTGATTATTGATAGTGGAAGCACTGACAATTTGGTGTCAGAAGAGATGGTGACAAAGTTGAAGCTCAAGAGATAGAAACACCCACATCCATATCAGATTGCCTGGGTGCAGGATGACCACAAGGTCATGGTCAGTGAACAGTGCCTGGTAAAGTTCAAGATCGGCAGGTACCAAGATAAGGTACTATGTGATATCATCTCTATGGATGCATGTCATATGTTATTGGGTAGACCATGGCAGTTTGACAGATGTGTTGTACACGATGGTCGTTAGAATACCTATTCCCTAACAAAGGATGGAGTGCGACATAAGCTAAAGCCATTGAAGGAGACCGAAGAAAAGGTATGTGGTAATCCAAGAATAACATTTGTTGATGGAAGAAAATTCCTAGATGGTATGAGGCATGAGCATGTGTATTTTGCTTTAATTCCAAAAGTTGGTAAAGAAGAAGTAGAGGATGTACCTGTAGAGGTTGTAGATTTGTTGAATGAGTTTCAGGATATTGTATCTGATAATGTACCTGATGGGTTACCACCGGTAAGGAAGATCAGTCATCAGATGGATTTGATTCCAGGAGCTAGTTTGCCAAACAAGGCAGTACATAGAATGACACCAGCAGAAAGTGAAGAGTTGAACAGACAAGTACATGAGTTATTGCAGAAGGGGTTGATTCGAGAGAGTCTAAGTCCCTATGCTTTACCAAGGGTATTAGCACCAAAGAAGAATGGCGAATGGAGGATGTGTACAGATTCTAGGGCAATAAACAAGATCACAATCAAGTACAGGTTTCCATTGCCATGAATGGATGATATTATGGACTGTTTGAGTGGAGCTGTGTATTTCTCAAAGATAGATGTGAAGAGTGGATATCACCAGATTCGGATTAGAGAAGGAGATGAATGGAAGACTACCTTCAAGACAAAGGAAGGACTGTATGAGTGGTTAGTCATGCCTTTTGGGCTAACCAATGCACCGAGCACTTTCATGCGGCTCATGAACGAGGTTCTGAAAGAATTTCTGGGTAAGTTTGTCATTGTTTACCTAGATGATATTTTGATCTTTAGTAAGACATTGGATGAGCATATGATGCATATTCGTATGGTATTTGAGAAGTTGAGAGAAGAGAAATTGTTGATTAATTTGAAGAAGTGCAGTTTTGTGAAGAAAGAGTTAGTGTATTTGGGATTTGTAGTTTCAGCAGAAGGTCTAAAAATGGACCCAGAGAAGGTACAGGCTATCCTTGAATGGCCTACTCCAAGGAGTGCTACCAAAGTAAGATCTTTTCATGGTCTAGCTAGCTTTTACAGAAAGTTTATCAAAAATTTTAGTAGTATTTGTGGACCCTTGACTGTAACAATGAGAGGGGATAGAAAAGAGTTTAAGTGGACTAATGGGGCAGAAAATAGTTTTCAATTGTTGAAATAAAAAGTTACAAAACAACCTATTTTAGCACTTCCAGATTTTAATAAGGTGTTTCAAGTAGATTGTGATGCTAGTGGTACTGCAATAGGAGCTGTTATGAGCCAAGAAGGTAAACCTATTGCTTATTTCAGTGAGAAGTTAAATGATGCCAAGAGAAAATATTCTGTTTATGATAAGGAATTTTATGCTATAGTTCAGGCATTAACGAAGTGGAGACATTATCTACTTCTTAAGGAGTTTGTTTTGTATACTGATCATCAAGCTTTGCAATATTTGAATAGTTAAGGAAAATTGAATCAAAGGCATTTGAAATGGGTTGAGTTTTTGCAGAGTTATACATTTGTTTTGAAACATAGGAGTGGAAAGTCTAATAGGGTTGTAGATGCTCTTAGCAGAAGGCAACTATTGCTGACAGAAATGCAGATTGAGGTGGTTGGGTTCAAGAAACTCAAGAATTTGTATCCAGAGGATCCTGATTTTGGTGAAGCTTGGAAAGCTTGTACTGAACTTGTTACTCTAGATAGGACGAAATGGTTGGATTTCATCATCCAGGATGATATGCTATTCAGAGGGAGTCAGTTGTGCATTCCACAAAGTTCTATGAGGGAGAATCTCATCAAGGAGAAGTATAGTGGAGGATTGGCTGGACATTTTGGTCGTGATAAAACTTTTACTTTGGTTGCTGAGAATTATTATTGGCAACAATTGCAGCAAGATGTGAAGAAGTTTGTACAGAGTTGCAAAGTATGTAAGATGGCGAAAGGAGTGAAGCAGAATACAGGGTTGTATCAGCCATTACCTGTACCAGAGAAGCCTTGGGAGGATATCAGTATGGACTTTGTTCTTGGTTTACCGAGGACTCAGCGGGGACATGATTCAATTTTTGTAGTAGTTGACAGATTTTTGAAGATGGCACATTTCATTCCCTGCAAGAAGACTAATGATGTTGTTCATGTAGTAGAATTGTTTTTCAGAGAAGTAGTGAGACTACATGGTTTGCCAAAGACCATAGTGTCAGATCGAGATACTAAGTTTGTTGGATATTTCTGGCGTACATTGTGGAAGAAGTTGGAGATAGATTTGAAGTTTAGTTCATCACATCATCCACAGACTGATGGACAGACAGAGGTGGTGAATAGAAGTTTGGAAAATTTGCTGAGATGTTTGGTTGGAGATAAGCCAACAAGATGGGATTTGATTTTGCCACAAGTAGAATTTGCATACAATAATTCTATCAACAGGAGCACTGGTAAATCACCATTCCAGATTGTATATGGAAGTAGTCCAAGAAATACATCTGAATTGAGGAAGATAGATAAAGGAGAAATAAGTAGTGCTGAAGCTGAGGATTTTGTAGAACATTTGAAGAACATCCATGAGGAGGTGAGGAAACATATTACCAAGATGAATGTGCAATATAAGACTAAGGAAGATGAGAAAAGGAGGCATAAGGAATTTCAAGTTGGTGATGAAGTCATGGTTCATTTGCGGAAGGAGCGGTTTCTAGTTGGTACATATAACAAGTTGAAAATGAAGAAGTTTGGGCCATGTAGGATACTGAAGAAATATGATTCAGGAAATGCGTATGAATTAGAATTGCCTACTGAGCTAAATATTTCACCAGTGTTTAACATTTCAGATTTAACAGAGTATCATGAAGGAGGTGTCCAAGATGAGGTTGTAGCAGCACAGTGGAGTATTCCAGCAACTAGTTTAGATATCAAGGAGATTGAAGACATACTGGATAGTCATGTTGGCAGAAGCACAAGGAACAGGACATATGAAGAGTATTTGGTCAAATGGAAAGGATGACCTATTGTAGATTCATCATGGCTAACAAAGGGGGAGGTTAACCGTCTTGGTTTTCCTCTGCACACCTGAGTCATGACAGGGTCACTTCTCAAATTACCTCGTGTGTCTGATGCAGGAGCATCCTGGGTGTAAGAGCAATCTTGCATCACCCAAAAATATTTCTATTTTTGTATTCAATAAGGGCTATCTTGTGCAGAGCTGCTATTTATGGAAAGTTACTATTTTTGCTAATTTTCGTATGTGCTCAGAATGATCTGATTTCTTTCTTGAAGGTTCATTTTGGTCATATAAGTCTGCCAGTAAAGTTTCATTGCCAGATCAAGTGTATATTGGAAGATATTGAAGATTTTCGGTATTGGCAGCAGGGTACAGAAACTTTGAACTTAATTTTGAAGGCTTTAGAAGCCCCGGATGAGGTCAAAAATTTGGGTGACAAGCGCTTGTGCCAGTCAAGCCTGTAGAGCGCTTCGTGACATTTCCAAAATGGGGTTATAATAGCCGATCGGGTCAACTGGTGATGACTTATGGTCTTCGAAAGTTGGGCCACCTGAAATGGTAGAAAATAATTTTCTTCAAAATTTTTGTTCAGGTTTCAAAGGTTATCTTGAGCCGACTATGATGTAATAAAATGTAAAATAAAATAATTCTAAGTTGGTCGGCCTTATTGGCTAAAATTCTGGAACCTTCCCAAGCGGTGGAAAATTGCCTATATAAGGAAGGTTGTATTATTGTCTTAGGCAGTTCAGAATAGTTCTGGGTAGTAGATCTGGGTAATAATTCTAGGCTTTGTCCTACAGAATATTGTAAGGGAATGCCCATGTGGCTTTGCATATTGTAATTCTGAAAGTTTGTAATTCCACATTTGTGGAGATAACAAGAAGCCAATTTTCTGTTCTTGCATAGTATTGTTGTTGTTTCTCTATTTCTGTTATGTGCTTGTGGTATTAAGGGGAGCACCCTTCATCATAAATGCCTTCAAGATAAATGAGAATGTAGAAAAATGTTTGTGTGTGAAGATAAGCGACTATATAAAAGTTGAAAAAATAGATGAAAATAATACAAAAACACATCACTTATCCTTATATAATTGTATTATACCATTGCATAGAAATGGATCTAAAATTAAATGGAAACTTTTAGCTCTAAATTTATTTTACCATTAGGACAATGTTTTGTGTTTATGAAATTAAAGTATATCACTAATAAATGATAAGTTCTATTGTCGTTATATTCTACATCAATTTTTTTTGAATATTTCATCTGTTCTAGTTGAATTTATATTTTATAGCATCTTATGGACTGAAATATTTGAAATATATTCTCTTAATATTTATGCATCTCCTCTTCTCTTGATGATTGGTATATTTACGTAAGAAGTGTTCTATATTTACTACTTTTAGAAGTAGCCAATACATTTGTAGAATTAACAATAAATTAATATTTAATTAAGAAATTCTCTAAAAAGATAAAAGGTTGAGGAAACCTCTATACAAGTAATAGTCTCATTTTGTACCATGAGAGATGAAAAGTGAACATAGAATGCATTTATATTATAATATATTTATGAATAAAATGTATAATCTATGTGCATCTGCTTATCATAATACAATTATATTTCATTTTTTATTATTTCATAAATATTTATATTACTATTTATTCTAACAAATTAATATTAGACTGTACTCAATTTAGGAAGAGGGTTTTTTATTTATTTTTTGATCAATAAAGGCCAAAGCCAGAGTTTTGTATTAAGATAAACAACAATAAAATGTGCATGAAAATATTAAAGTATCTAAGAAACTAACTACCATTAAAACTAGTCCAATGTTTGCAGATGGAAATCAAAGAGCAACAGAGCTCTACCACCAATATAAATAATAGTCTACGATTCTATCAAAGTCCAGTAGTTTCAAATTCTAAAAACAAAATATCAAAACTTAGAGGAACCTATGAAACAACACCCCAAAGCTATAGAAAAGGAGATGTTGTATCATTCTCAGAGGTCTTAAAGCTCCCTTCTACCATGTCCTTTGCATCCGGGTCTTCTTCATTAACTTCACTTTTGATTTCCTCCTTGTCCTCATCCATTTCCTCTTCATTAGCCTCTTCCTGCTCTGCATTATCTTCCTACTTATCTTCTCCCTCAGATGATTCATCTTCCTCATGAGAGGACATGTTGGTACCTTTTGAATCATCCTCCACATTTTCTAAAGAAAGAGGACTCCCCAACCCATCCATCTAAGCATCATATTTGAAGCTGTATATCCAGTCAATATCCTCATTAGAATCATCATGAAAAGGGGAAGCTAATGTTGGCGCATGTGGATGCTAGTAGGGCATCTTTAATCTTCCCTATCTTGTCGTTGACCTTCCCCATCTACTACGGCCTACTCTCTATGCCTTGTTGCATGTTCGCAAGGCATCCTTTCCTTCCTTGACATCATGCAACCAGTCCTTGCTATTATTGCATATGCCTTGTCGCATGATCGCAAGGCATCCCTTCCACTCTTGCGATCATGCGACTAGATTCGTACCCCCATCTACAGTGTTCAATTTAGCTTTATTTTATAATAGACTTCTAGGAGAGTACTGCAAATCAATGGAAATCTATGTCAATCCATCCTTTTAGCTGCCTACAACATGCCTTGAGCACAAAACTAGACTTCACCGAGTACAAAAACATCATGCAATCAACCACAGAGACCCCTAGAGTAGTCTGCAACAACTGGTGCCACCAACCAAATCAAATCTAGCCGAAGAAATAATTAAAACCAGTCCTTTTTGGTGAAAAACCCTCTCAAGAAATTCAAATTTGAAAACAAACAGTCACTTGATGATGCCAGACACATGTCAATGGCCAGCAATCAAAATTAGGTCAACTTTACACCTTTTCCATCAGATCCTTACTTTCCTGGGCTCAGCAACTTAACCATTTATCTTTAGTTGTGCAGTCACGCGGTCATCAACTTAACTGCCCCAGGAATCATGGTTACATTTTAGATTAGTTGCATGATTGCAAGGCACTTTATTAACGCTTGTGATCATGCAACCGTAGTCTCTCAGCCACGGTCAACAGTCGCAAAACCCCTTTAAAAGGTCCTTGGTCACATTACTAGCCAGCAACCAATCATAATCTAGCACCTTAGTAGCATTAGCACAGTGGATCCACCTCAATACTTTGCAATCGTGACATTCTCTTAACTTTTGTCGCATGATTGCATAGCTAGGAAAAGGGCTATGTGAACATGTGACACACTGCCACATCACCCCTTTACCTTGCCGCATAACCACCTCTGCTATGAGCTCGACACAAAGGGTTTGTCGCATGATCGCATAACATGAAAATCGCTCATGAGATCATGTGACAGGCTGTGAACCCGTTAGAAAATATGTCCCACCGACAACTGGCACACTGAGAACATCCCTGTCACTGCTCGCAGCTAATGAAGAGTGCACACATCGCAGCAAAATTGACAATGGACCCACCTTAATCCTTCGTGCCTAGATCCTAGATCAACGAATGTCGCATGATCTCATGACATGAGAATATTCCTTACACTTATACGTCATCTGTAGATTAAAAGGTTTTGAAGACTCAGGGCCCATGTCACATAGAAACCAATTGAAAACTGACACATCAGCACTAATCTAACACCAGTCCATGCATACCACCGTTTAGAAGCAGAGCCCACCAATACAAGATTGCACGACAAAGGTAAACTCACAGTCACAAGAAGGAAAGGAATATTCTTCTTTTATTTAGAGATTGAGCGACTAACTGGACATGAAAAACTAGGCCCCACAAGACAGGTGGTAGTCGGTCGCAACTTTGTGAAGAGTAAATATCTCACAACTTTTCCATGCAAACATGCAACAACCACTGATCCTGACCGAACCTTAATTGCACCAAACAACTGAGAAGAATTGGGTCCCACCAATTGGTCACAGTTGTGCAGATAGGGAATGCCGACAAATAGGGCAGAAGTGTGAGATCGAAAACATCCAAGGTTTTCACATTAACACAAAGGCAATAGAGAAATGCGAAAATATTGAGGGTTTTACAATTTTTGGAACCCTGCGATATGAAAGAATTATTTCCAGCAAACCTTGAAACATGAATATCTCCCTGGTTTCAACACTTTAGGTTATGCGCTCTTAACCTGACCTTGGAAACACAAAGAACTATTTTATACTGAGAGTGCAAACCATGAAACTTCATAAATCTAGCTCGTGGATGAAAATTGTGTCAGAACTAGGGCAAAGCAATTCACTTGGGTTTTCTGCATATTAGGAGGTGTGATCTAAATTGGAGCATGGTGATATCAAGAACAATGAGTAGCTGAGGGTGCAAGCGATGAAACCATGTTGTTCTGTTTCTTCCACCATCAGCTAATCCAACTCCTATCTATGAAGTGATCCATTTTGAAGCTATACTCTGCACATTAACTTTGGTGGAGTTGACTAGGGAGCCAACCATTCAAGATTGATCTAATGTGTATTCGATCTGCTGCCTGATTTGCTAGCTCATTTGCTTTTCCATTGCCTTCGTGGTAGATGTGATTAGCCATTGAAGATTCAAATTTTGAAATCACGCTTAATATGTTTTCTAAATAGGATTGAAGTTTCTAATTTGAAATGGACCCTGTCCTTATTGCATTTATAATAATCATTGAATCTCCTTCTATTTCAATTCTATTAAGATTAAGTTCTCTAGCTAGAACCAAACTGTGATAAAGAGATTTTATTTCTGCTACATTGTTAGTGTCTGGGTTTAATGGCTGGGCTAATTGAGCAATAATTTGGCCATCTGCTGAATGACTAATACAACCTGCCCTAGAAGGACCTGGATTTCCTCTTGATGCCCCATCAAAATTTAATTTAACCTAGCCTAGAGAAGGAGATTTTCAGACACATCTCAATCTGTGGAAAGAGTTGCCCTTGCTACCTCTACCAATAATGGTAGGCATTTTCAATCCATGCCAACTTTTTAACGTCCTATCATCCCAACTGGTGTAAAATTTATGAATGGTTGAGAATGTCTAACTCCTGGAATTCATGATCTCCACTATAGCTGCCTCAATTATATTCAATAGATGATTCATGTTCAATGCTTTCTCTTGGAATAATCTCCTATTCCTTTCCTTCCATAATTCCCAGAGAAGTATTGATGGGGATATGATCCAAAGGTTTCCACATAAGCTTTCTTTGAAGAGAGATGGCCAAGCAATAAGGTGTGATTGCAGATCTTGTGGAGAAGTAGCTATCCAATTCAATTTTGAGTGTAACCAATCCCAACATTCCACTGAAAATTGACAAGAGAATAATAAATGATTGAGATTCTCTTCAAGATTATGGCATAGTGTGCATCTAGATGGCCCAAAGAACCCCATTTTTGTGAATTTCTCTGTAGTCAGAATACGGTCCTAAAAAGCTACCCAAAGGAATGTGCTAGCTTTAGGGAAACACATTTTGTTCCAACAAAGGTGAATGGGGATCAAGGAAGTTTTTTGAGAATGTTGTGTTAATAATTTATACCCTTCCTTCACCTTATAGTTACCATCCTTTGATCTAAACCAAATAATTTCATCATTTCCATTTTTTAAAAGAAAAGATCTTTTTTATTTTATCAGCTGTAATTCTTGGTAATTGGCCCCAATATTTGTGAAATCCTTCCATCTCCAAGATCCATCCTCTTGAGAAGATGAAGAAGGAAAGATATAGTCTTTCAGCATTGTTCCCCACACCCCCTGACTAACCTACATGATCTATTGGAGCCCTAGAATAGAATGGAGGATTTGAAGTCCTCCCCATGAGTCTTCCCAAAATCTGGCCAGATTACCACTTTTGATGTTCCAAGAAAGATTGGAGTCAACAACATGTCTAGATTTTACAATAAAATTCCAAATTTTGGATCATCTTGGAGCATATTTTTATCCTGAATACTTCTTGCATCCCCTCTGAACCCAGGTATTTTCCCTTGAGAATTCTAACCCATTTGCAACCCTTATTCTTAATGAGCTTCCAATATAATTTAGCCCCTAATGCTAAGTTCTACCATAACTGATTCTTGATCCCTGTACCCCCTACAAAAATTGGTTTGCAAATATTCTCCCAAGAGATCAATTTGAATTTCCTATTCTGATCAATGCCATACCAAAAAAAAGTCCACAATTTTTTCACTATATCCATATATCCTATTGATGGAAAAGAAAGGTGGGAGAGGAGGTAAATGGGAATGGCTGAAAGTGTGGCTTTAATCATTACAATCCTCCTTGCCCATGATAGCCTTTTGCTTTCCAGCTTGCCAATTTTCGGTCTAGTCTTTCATTTATTGTTTTCCAAATTCCTATGGTTTTGAGACTTTTATCAATGGGGATTCCCAGATAATTGCATGGAAGAGAGCCTACCTTGAAGGCTAGGAGGGATTCAATCTTTGATTGGACTCTCTTTTTTGTGTGAAAGAAAAATATGACTGATTTATCTTTATTTGCTGATTGTCTTGAAGCTAGAGCATAATTTTTTAGGATACTTCTAAAAGTGGATGCTTCTCTAACTGATCCAAGGTCAAATAGGAGGTTATCATCAGCAAATTGCTGATGTGTAATAGGAGGCACCGTAGATGTGACTGAGATGCCTCTAATGCTTCCCTAAGATTGAAGATTAATGATGCTCCTCCCTAAAGCTTCTGCCATGATAATGTATAAGAAGGGAGATAGGGGATCACCTTGTCTAATACCATTTGAACCATCAAAGAAGCCATGAGGGGATCCATTAATGAGCATAGAATTTTTTTGTGTTGATATGCAATAGAATATTAGATTTATCCATGCTTTGGAAAAGCCAAAGTATTGCATACACTTTGAAAGAAACCTCCAATTCACCTTATCATAAGCCTTTTTAATATCTAGTTTAATGATCATGCTAGGTTTCTTGGAGAGTTGTATGGAATGAATAGCCTCTTGTGCAATAATAATGCCATCAAAGATAGATCTACCTGGTACAAAACCAGTTTGTTCTTCTCCAATGATTTTATCTAAAATCACCTTTAGCCTATTTGCAAGTGTCTTGGATAGAATCGTATATATGGTATTACACAAAGAAATGGGCCTAAATTCATCCATCGAATTTGCATTTTTTGATTTGGGAATAAGGGCAATAAAAGTGTTGTTGATTTCAGTAAGAAACCTACCTGATGATCTTGTTGTTTTGAGGGCTTCAGTGAGTTCCATCCCAATCAATAGCCAACAATGGAGGAAGAAAGTAGGAGGAAACCCATCTGGTCGTAGAGCTTTATCTAGAGCCATTGAAGATAAGGTCTGATGTATTTCCTCAAATGTGAATGGCCTCATTAACATACGGTTGTCCAAGTCTGAGAGCAACTTAAGCACATTGCAGAGAAGTTCTTGTTGACTTGTGAGATGAGAGATATCTGAAGAGTTCAACACCTTGGAGAAGTAGGATACTATTTCATACTAGATCTCTTTCTGACTAGAGATAATTGAACCATCTTGATTAGTGATTTGAAGAATCTTGTTGGTGTTCTTGCGACATTTAGTACTGGTATGAAAGAACTTGATATTTTTATCTCCAGCTACCAGCCAAGATTCTCTTGATTTTTGTTTCCAAAAAATTTCCTACTTACTAAGCACATCCTCTAATTCCTTTAGGAACTCCCTCTCTTTGAAATATAATTCTTGATTCATTCCTTGCTTCATAATCTCATTATTTAACTCTTCCAATTTTGACTCAATTTCCTCCTTAGAAGAGAAAATATTTTTAAAATGAGTTATATTCTAGATGAGCAAATTTTGTTTGATGAATTTGAGTTTTGTGACAAAGCAGTACATTTTGGATCCCTCCACCTTCACTTCAGCCCACCATTTTTCAATCCATTCTAAGAATTTTTCTTCTTTAAGCCACATATTTTCAAATTTAAAAGAACATTTGAGTGGCTTATCTTCTTCTAACATATCAAGACAAATGGGAAAGTGATCCGATCCTGAGAAGGGGCAGATGGATGCTTTTAACCCAAAGGGAAAGGATGTGATGTCTCCTTTATAAAGGAACCTATCCAATTTTTCTAAAATATTATCCAAGCCCAATCTTCTATTGGACCAAGTAAAAGCCCCATTATCCAGTTCAATTTCAAACATATCCTCTTTTTGAAGCCACTCTTGAAAGTCTGATTGTGATTGTGAAAGTCTTTGTGACCCCCCCTTTTTCTCTGATGAATGGATGATGGCATTGAAATCACCTCCCAAAATGAAATTAGAATCCGAAAAAAGAGAGAACCAATTAGTAATGTCATCCCATATCTCCAATTTTCTCCTCCTTGTTATAGGTCCATAAACATTAATTAGATATATAGATAGGTTTGATTGGGTGCTAGTAATTTTTCCCCCCATCTAGCTTTGGGTATCCTTGACATGTGAGTAAAATGAAGTTTTGGTATTCCAAATGATTGCTAAACCCCCTGAGGCCCCTGCTGCCTCAACAACTGAAGCTTTCCATTCTCCCAAGGATTTAATGAAGACTTCTATTTGTGCTTGACTCATTTTGGTTTCTTGAAGGAAGATGACATCAACCTTAGCTGTCCAGATGTAGCGTTTGACTAAACACTACTTGTTAGGGGCATTTAGACCCCTAACATTCCAAGAGAGGAGTCTCATTGAGAATTGGGAAGGAACTTCCCCTTCCCTACATTCAAATATGTTGTGATCTTAGCTTGATCATGATCCTCTCCCCTTTCTTCTCTTAAAGTAGCAGCTAATTTTCTACCTTTCCCTCTCTTTTTCCTAGATCCACAATCTAAAACTATTTTGTGATCCACCTGCATCATTCCTAGTAGAGAATTGGAGCCTTCCAACTCTATTTTAGAGTCTGATTCCCTGTTCTCAAATTTTTCCATACCCTGAGAGTTTTCTGTTATCTCTGATTGAAGGATTGAGTTGTCCACATCCATGAATCTGTCCTCCTCTTCCACAAAATCATCTTCCAAAATTTTTTCCAAAAAAGAAGTGTGATGAAGTATTATTTGTATCATGACTATCTAGAATAGTCCCAAAAAGATCATAAATAGCTTGGAGTTTGGATGGGATTGGTTCTTCTATACTTCCTGTCCTTCCTAACCATCTTGAAGAAATAGACTTCTGGTTTGATGAATTTTTTAGAGGTTTGAGTGAGATTAAACGTCCCTTCACTTTATTTCTCGATGAAAATAGGGGTAATTCTACTAGGGGCTTCCTGAGTGTAATCCTTATTCCTTTTGTTTCTTATTATGGAGGATTTCCTACAACCCAATCCTGGAGAATAATTATTTTTCTCTGGGGTGCTAAATTTTGGTAAATTCTTAAGACCACAAAGTCTGATTTTCAAAATGTCATCCTCCTTGCTAAAGTGGTTCTATGATTTAGGGGAATTAAGGATCTTTGAATTTTGACGAATTTGATCATAATTCTTAAGGTCATAGAGTTTTGTGTTTGGGATATCTTCATCCAAGCTAGAAATGGTAGCATTCCTATCCCTTTGTTTGATGATATCCTTCTGATTGTTGTCAGGAGTTTGAATGTTATCCTCTTGAAGGACTTGATCAGTAATTTCCTCCAGTAATTCCTTCTAAACTTATCTTACCCAATATGTGATGTAATTCCAGCCAGGACACCTGAAAATTGTTGGATGGCAATAATGATGTTTGAAGGGAGGGAGGCGAATGAGCCTTAGTCAAGGTCTTGAATTTGTGAAAAGTCTCATTGTAAATTCTGAAACCTAACCAATATTCCCCC
Organism: Chamaecyparis obtusa; assembly: GCA_027943335.1. Classification (NCBI taxonomy): domain Eukaryota; kingdom Viridiplantae; phylum Streptophyta; class Pinopsida; order Cupressales; family Cupressaceae; genus Chamaecyparis; species Chamaecyparis obtusa. The sequence continues at coordinate 48,589 of BSBK01011648.1, read as the reverse complement.
TTTGATATGGTCCTTTCTGTTGAGAAATTTACTATTTCATTATCTTCATGTGCTGGGTAAGTCAATAAAAGATTTGGAGAACCCTGCCGATCCCATTTGAAAAGACTGCAATAAAGTAGTTGAAGGAACAAAGACAATGCATCTTTATTAATATCATATGTATGAGCTTGAGAAGCTATAATAGGGATCTTCCCTCCTTGATTTTCTTGAGAAGCTGAAAGGTGGGAAGAATGTGGAAAGACTTTAGAGGGATACTTGATTGTTCTGAAGTGTAAGATATCCTTTGTATCCATATTCCATATTTGGAGATGAGTTTTATAGAGTTAGGTAGCTCCTTCTCCACATTCATTAGTAAGCACAACCATGAGGATGCTATGGAGTTTTCTGAGTGGTGAGATAAATAAATGCCCACTTTATTTCCAATGATTTGCATAAGCTCCACATTTCTGTATTCAACCAGAAGATGGGGGAGGTTGATCCATGTGAGCACAAATCTAATTATATTTTTCTTTCTATTGAAGTTGGGGGACCATTGCTGCATATGTATACCCTTATTTTTGTAGAACCATCCCTTTTGCTTGAAAATACTATCTATTTTTATCTTAGTATGAAAAAGTACCACAAAATATTCTGATTCCTTATCTAGCAACTCAATTTTCATGAAAACTCCCCAGTTACTAAACACCAAATTCTTAAAATCCTTATAAGATATATTCATATCCCAGACCTTACAAATGATGCTCTAACAAAGATAGAGAAGATTTTCCTGCTTTAGTATATCCTCAGAGAGGGTTATAGATAATACCTGGTCCACATTGGAAGATACATATTTGCGTGAAGGTTGAAGCTCCCTGTTAAATTATTGATCTATCTCTGTCTTTGTTTGTGGAACCTCTTTCTCCTACATCACACCCATTATAGTTTGGACATTCCTCATGTTAGAAATTGGACGCCATATCATTTTTAGCTTCCTAAAAGGCTCCTTAGTTTGATATATGTTCCTCGTTGGACCAAGCAGAGCAACTCTCTATCTGTGAATCTTCCAATACTCTTCCGACCAGGCCTTTTTAGGTAACGGGGGGTTGATTGGAGTGCCCCTAGCTGATGTAGGAAAGATGGGGATTAAGTTTGGATTCAAATCCAGAGGTTGAAGTGAAGCATCTTGAGTTCTTGAATTTGAATATTTGAAAAGTGACCGATGGAGAGGTTTGGCGTGGAAAGGAAGTATCTTGTGGGAAGACCAATTTTCAGCAAACTGAACACTGGATCTTGGAAAAGAGGGACGGGGACCATTCTCATGGAGAAAACGCTGCTCAATCTCCTTGCCAGGCCATCTTCTTCCCCTCACTCCAGAGGCCATTTTCAACATGTTTTTCTATTTAGAGAAATTCAATCTTGAGGCGGGAAGGAAGGGGTTTTGCCTACCATCTCCTCCCCTAGATTTGAGCCATGGATTTTCTGAGAAGTTCCCAAAATCCTTGCCTCTAAATCTATGATGATCTCCATTACCAGGTCTCGCCCACTCTCACCAGTCATTGCCCGGTCTCATCATTTTTCACCACTTCTTAGAGGGTTTTTTATTTATCAATTAATAAAACATTAATTATTTAAGCAATTTTACTACTAGGAGATTAAGCTTGAGAGCAATGATTTGGTAGATGTTTTAAAATAGTAAAGATCTTTTCTCAAAAGGTTTGAGCAATGGCTAGTAGCAATAATGTGTGCTTACAAATATCCTTTTTATGAGAAAAATTATCACCACTATAATATTATGATTTTAGGGCACTAATTTTCTGTAAAGAATTTTCTATAGTTGTAAAGAAAGGATTTTTAAGTCATGTTGATTGTGTGAAATAAAATGCTTTGACTCAAATAGACACATACTTATTTCAGAAACATAAGAAAGAGGATTGTAAACAAATATATTATATACAATGGAAAATGATGATTGTATTTTTCTACATGTTATTCTAGAAACAAAGTCCAAGTAAGTATGAGAGTTTTTCCAAAATGGCATACAAAGTTAGGAACATGCTAAAATTAGTGAAGGTGTAGCTACAAAGAAGAAATTTTGGGTACTTGCAAATGAATGCATTTGAATAATCAAAAAACTATTCATATAAGTCATGGATATGATTAATATACCAATATAGCTGGAGAAAATCTGGTAAATCTAACAATTGTGCATAAAATTTTAAATATTTAGACTAAATAGTTTGATTATATACTTGTTGTAATCACCTAAAAATGGTGTAGCTAAACCTATTGCACTAAATCTCAAATCAAGTGATCAAACAATATCAAATCAAGCGAATATCAAGCATAATTGTATAATTGAATTAGATAAGTTTAATTACATATTTCATCAATCATAAAATCATCAGCATTGATCATTCATCAAGGATCATTACTTAATTAATTATCCTAGTCATTTAATCAAATAAAACTAAAAAATACATATGGCTAGTAATAATAATTAAACTAAATTCACTAATTGGCCTATTGTCCATCTCATCATGAAAGGAAAAAGAAGTTAATTCCAACCGATGAAATCAAAGTGCAAGGATCACTCAACTTTCAATCTCAAACACCCATAGGGAATCGATCTCAACCCTCCAAATCAAGCCCAAGTCTATATAAGCAATCCCCTTGAATGCATTTTTGAATCTAGATCATTTACATAAGAAAACTCTATCATTTTGAATTCTCAATCTAGATCACTTCTTCTAATTTTCTTCAGTGTCTTATCAAATTTCTCATTCTAGATTAATACTTCTATTACACTTTCATGTTAGATTCATTTCACTTGAATCTTCCATCTCAAAAATGTCTAGTCACTAATCTGTGCACAATTTTGAGAGCATACTAACATAGATCAAACTCTTTATGATTAGGAAGCAATATCAATATCTTGTTGGTCTGTTTTCTTGTAATTTGCACTATTTTATCAATATGGACTAACAATCTAATGTTATATTGAAGTGTGGTGTCATTTGTGTAGGTACACTATTCACACAAACATACACACATGCACTAGTGGCAATAGAAAAGTTAAAAGACATGATATGTTTTTTCTTTAATGAATAGATTGGATATTTATGTATTAAAGATCAAAGGTTTAGTTAAGAACAATGCTTCCCTTTAACTTGCATTAAAATTGTAAATAATATTTAATGGCAAGTGAAAAAGTAGATAAGTTGACCGAGCAGTATATTCAAGCTATAAAAGGGGCAGAGGGGAAAAAATACAAAAAATAATTTTGTTTAAGGAAAATAAACATCAAAGGTATATGATGAATTCTAGATAATTGTAATAACATTTGGCTTTGAAGATGCTAGTGTAAAAATTAAATGGTTGAGAAAAATATGGAGAAAATAAATTACTTGTGTAAGAATGATAAAGCAACAACATGAAAATAATAATGTACTAAAAATATCCATAATTTTATAATAAATATTTTAATATTGAGTTAGAATTTCCTAGAAAATATAATATGTTTTAAAATCTCTAAGGTAAAGATTAAAAATTTCGTATTGCTTTTTAAAGCATGAAAGTACCAAAAGGAACTACTAGTATTTTTCAAAGAAGGGTGATTTAGTATTAGGGACAACAATCATATTTTATTGCTTAATTCAATAAGAAACTTAGTTTGAACATATCTATGATAGAGTTCATGTGGATTTTAAAGGAGGCTTATGATTTGTTTTATAAATATAAAGAAGAAAATAATTTACAATTTTTAGAGAAATGCTTATTTAAAAACCTATAAAAAGTTAATGGAGAACAAAGGGGACTCTCATTGGAAAAATCACTCTTCTCACTCACCATGATAACAGTTGTTAGTAAGATAATATTAGAAATCAAACTAGAATTTGGCACTTATTGAAACCAGATGAGATTTGAATATTAAAATTTATACAACTTTAATGCTATGACACCTTCAAATCAAGTGAATATAACAAATGAAAATGTAGATGGTATTCTAGCCTCCACTTGCTTTTCCCAATTAAGAAACATCCTTACTCATGGGGTTGGCAGCCTCATCTCCAACTTCATAGCCAATGGTAGATGGATTCATATCATCCCTTTCCTAAGGGATAGACCAGATCTTCTTAATTTGGCTACCAAGCTCAATAAATTAATCCACTTTGTCAGTATACCCCTATTCGATAGGCCTGATAGGCTATTATGGTGACACACCAAAAATGGTGGTTTCACTGTTAAATCAACTTATAATCAACTGATAACGGAAATTGGTGACACTACTTGCTAGAAGAAAGTGTGGCAGCCTCAACTGATCCCTAAGGTCATTTTCTTCTGCTGGACAGTGCTCCATAGTAAAATCCTTAGTCTTGACAACCTCACTAAGCGGGGTTTTATTCTGGCTAACAGGTGCTTCTTATGTAAAGAGGACGAGGAAAGCATAAATCACTTGTTCATTCATTATGATTTTGCTAACAAGGTCTGGCAGTAGATTCTTACCTGTCTCTGCATTTGGTGGGCTCCTAACAATGACATCCATGACTGGTTTCACGACTGGCTCTCTCCTTCCCACCACCCCATGATAAAACTCCTCTAGAATCAAGCCTTGCCCATCTTTTGCTGGTCTCTCTAGAAGGAACAAAACAATAGGATTTTCAGGGACACTGACCTTAATACCATGATGGTGTTCCAACTCGGTCTCAAATTATTATAGGAAAGCTTACTCGTCTCCCACTGGAAGACCCCAAGTCTCCCCCCTTCTAACTAGGATCACAAAATTGACATGAATTGGGGTATGGATAAGGGATTTACCAAAATTGATAGCACCAAGCTTGTAGCATGAAAAGCCACTATTTGGACTCCCCCTGGGCTACATGGCACAAACTCAATTTTGATGGCTCGGTCCACAATGATCTCCAAGATGGTGGTGGTGTCATACATGATCACAAGGGTTGTTTGGTGGCTGCCTATGTTGGGCCCCTTCATAACTATACTATCAATGAGGCTGAGGGTATGGCTCTCCTCTAGGGCTTGAGAATTTCCATAACCATGGGATGTACCAACATTGCTATTGAAGGAGACTCAAATTCATAATTGATGCTACTTGAGGAATTTGTAATGCTAGCTGGAAAGTTGACAGTATTTTAAGTGATATCTGTGGTGTTATGGAACACACTCATAGGGTTACTATCATGCACATCTACATAGAATGCAACTCTTTTGTTGATGCCATAGCTACTACCGATCTGCATCTCGACGGGCTTCGGTGTTGGAGACCTGTCAATCAGCTTCCCCAGAATATTCAAGACTTTCTTAAATAGGAAATGAGAGTTGGAGAATTTGAAGTGCATAAAGTTTTAAAAATGGAGCCTGGGTTGGGCGCCAACACATTTTTGCGACCTATGCCTCCATCCCTTTTGCTTGCCACATGGCTTGCTGTTGTGGGTCTATAAATTGTGAAAGGGGTCTAATGTGGCATACTAGTATGAGATTTCCCTTTAAAGGCCATCATTACTCTAAATGCCCTGTGAATAAAAATCAATTTATGGAGGGTTTTAAGAGATATGAAGTGGATTTAACTGATGTCAATTATGGGTTAACACGCCATTCCCACGTATCATCCCGGTGGCCTCCATGGTAAGGTATCATGAGCCCCAAGATAATCAAGGCCCTAATTACTACTTATAGCTTAACAAGACTTCAAATCCCTTTTTCGGCTTTATTTTTGGTATTTCCACCTACTGCTTTGTGAAAAATTGGAGAGCTAAGTCTAGTGAGAGCACTCTCCTTTCTTCCTCTAGTTATCCTCTATTTGTTGGGTTTTTCAATGGTTGGCACTAGGAGAAGAAGATTGGAGGCAACAAAAAGAGGATTGAGCTAGACAAGATCGAGGAGGAATTCTCTTCTGACCCTATGGTCATGTATTTCTTCAAGGAGGGAGGTATCCTTCCTTTTATGGAAAATCTCAGGAGACATGAAGAGATGATTTCCAAGCAGGTTGCTGAAACCTGGAATGAAAGGCAAGTTACCATTAATCGTATCACCTTTCAAATTAATGAGAGGTCATTGGCCAAGCCACGAGGATGCCAACCACTAGCAGGAAATGGAAGAAAATGGCCAAAACCTAGGCGAAGATGGAGTTTGCTCAATTTTTCAAAAATAAGGCTACCCCAACTCCTATAAATGGTAGCTACAGTGTCTCTGAGCTCCTGGAGTTCTGGCCAAAAATGTGCAAACTAGTGATGAGATATTTCACCTTGGTGGGTCGCTATGGTATGTTTTACAATTACCATCTTCCTTTTCTGAACCATTTTAGGCATAAATTGTTAATTTCCTTCCCCTTTTTCCTTCTGCATTCTTTGGAGGCCAATGTGAAGGCTATTAATGAGGCCATGTCTCTCAGGAAAAAACATGTCTATCTCCATCAGGGTCTTATTCTCCATTTGTACAATTTACACCATGCCCTTTGCCCCCTCCTTCTGTACAGGTTACCCACTCTATCTAGCAACCCTTTTCACTAACAGTTTCTCTCAATTAGGGATTTCCTTCTCCTCCTAATTCTAAAGGTGGTATGACCCCTATTTCGATCCCCACTTCCTTAGAAACCCAACCCACCCTTGTCTCACATTCTAGTCCCAAGCACACTCTTAACCCTGGTGTTTTCTCTCAGCCTCCTCCCAAGAAGCAAAAGAAGATTATCATTAATCTGGACTACCCTCAGATTACTAAGCCCCAACCCACCTCTACCCATCACTCCTCTTGCATTGCCAAAGAACAGGGGAAAAGAGCTATCAAAAAACTCATGAACTAGGAGGATGCCCCTACCCAGGAGGATGTCATTGTGGGCTCTCCCAGTAAAGAGGGCTCCCACAATGAAACCAATCACATGGAAATCAAGCTAGATGAAGACATCCATACTACTGTGGTTGAGGAGGAGATGACAGAAAAGGAGCCCATTGCTGATAAACAACCTATTGGTAGTGACCTGATGGGGAGAATCAAGTACCAATTTACCTCTATGGAAAATACAGTGACTAAGTGTTGGCATTAAGTAGAATTGCCACTAGTGACAACACTTATTTGCATTCTGAGTGCAAACTAAGCAGAACAGTGCAAACCGAGTAGAATAGTGCAAACCGAGCAGAACAGTGCAAACCAAGCAGAACAGTGCAAACCGAGCAGAATAGTGCAAATTGAGCAGAACAGTGCAAACCAAGCAGAACAGTGCAAACCAAGCAAGACAGTGCAAACCGAGCAAGACAGTGCAAACCGAACAAGATAGTGCAAACCAAGCAGGACAGTGTAAATCGAGTAACATTATGTCTACCGAGTCACCAGTATTTACCGAGTTCAAAACCTACCGAGTGGTTAGTATGAACCGTGCCTTCACTTCTACCGAGTGCATGACGATGTCGAGTAATGCAGTGGACACCGAGTATCAGAAAGTCACCGAGTTAGTTTGCAGGAACCATGTAACCATACTTGGGCCGACTTAGTGGCACTTATGTTTATTTGTCAAGCCGACTTTGTAATTAATTGTTTAGACTTGTATATAAACAATGTTGTAAAAATGTCAAGATGTAATAAAATGAGTATGAATGTGAAAAAGAAAGAAAGGTAGAGATAAGCGAATTACAAAGGGCTACAACAGTATAGGGAACAACAAAGACAAATTCATCACAGAAGGTGATCAGTACATCACCGAATCTTAATCAGCAATCCAGTTGCAAAGCAAGAGATCTACTGTTTCATCCTAACAGGTGAATCAGTACTAAAATCCTTTAACCAGGTAGACTTAACAGTCTTTTGTAAAATCTCTTTACCGAGTGCATACTTCATTGTATGTTTGTAAATCCTTTAACAGGGTGAATTTAGCAATCCTTATTGCTCCTAGCACAGTAGATCATCAGAAGTGATCAAATTGTAAGCCTTAATTGGCCAACTTTATTCTGCAGTACTAAAGCTTTGTGGGTTTCATCCCCACCCCAGTTTTACTTTCTTTTTGGAAGGTTTCTGGTAACCAAATCTATGTGTCATTGTTGTGAATGCTTTTAAGTTTCATGCTTTCTATATGCATAAGGAAAAAGTGAACTATATGTTAATACATCTGTAAAAGTAAGAAAATTTGGAATTACTGATTCACCCCTCCCCTCTCAGTAACTTGGTTAATTCCTGAATATTTCCAACAATTGGTATCAGAGCAGAGTTGGTTCTCAAGATAAAGCTTAACTAGCTTGAGCAAAGATCCAGGACAATGGAGGTATTCAAACTGAACAAGGTGATTTAAAATGAAAAGCTAGATCTGGAAATGGCCATAGCTAAACTTAAAGAAGCAAAAGAACATCTTTCCCAATCCCTAAGAAGAAGGAAGGAACTTGCAAATCAGATGAATGATCAGAATTACATTGAAGAAAAGATTGAAGATCTTTTTCCCTCAAATAGCTCAGATGAAGCAAACAATGTTGTCAAAGAACTCCTAGAAAAGAATGGGTCTCTGCAAGAAGAAGTGAGAAAATTAAAAAGAGAACAAGAGCTACACTCAACAAGATTTTGTGAGATCTTAGAACAAAGAAACAAGTTGAAAGATGAATTAGATGGAAGAAACAATGAAGTCCAAAATAAAACCCTTCAGCTAGAAAACCTAATTGATCAGATCTCCCATACAAATGAGGAAATTTTGAATCTAAGATCAGAAATAGAAAGCACAAGAGAAGAACTAAGATCTGAAAAGGAAATCAATCTAAGATTGGTGGATGACCTAAACGCCGAAAAACAAATCAATGAAGGAATGCTGAAAAGCCAAGAAGACTTGAATCAGCTGTATGAGCGAAATCTTCATAGGCAGAAAGGAAAAGCAGGACTTGGATACAAAGGAGAAGGTGAATCTTCTAAGCAAGGTACTCAAAGAAATCAGAAACCTACTTGTAATCATTGTGGTAAAATAGGACATACTTCAAATAAATGTTGGAGCAATGAAAAAGCAGAATTCAATGGAAAATGCTACAACTGCAATCAACATGGTCACAAAGCAAATGAATGCAAGGAAAAACCAAGATTCAGAGGTAATTGTCACAAATGCAACAAACAAGGTCACAAAGCATCCGAGTGCAGATCCAAAACATTCAATCCAGCAGAGAAAATTATGAAAGCAATGTTTGGATGGGACTACAACACCTGGTGTAGATGTCATTACTGTGGAGAATATGGACACATTGGCATGAACTGCATAAAACATCATCTAAGGAAAAGAGATACTACCGTAAGATGCTTCAAATGCACTAAACTCGGTCACATAGCTAGAAACTACATGAATACTAGTGAATTTGAAGATGGAAAGAAGAATGAAGCAACTAAAGTCAGGAAACAGGTGAGACAAAAGTGGATTCCTAAATCTACCGAGAAAACCAGTCCAAGTAATGGAATGGGTGGCTCTACCGACTCAAACTAAATTTCCAAGAAAGCACTGGAACTGTATTCTCATAGACAAACTTCAAGCAGTTCGAGAACCGAATTAAAAGAAAGATCTAAATCAACATACAAGATGCAGTAAGATCACAGGAAGGTCGGTATCAGTCTTTACCAAGCAAGGTCTGTATTAGTTTTCACCGAGCAAGGTCGATACCAGTCTTTACCGAGCGAGGTCGGAGCAATATGAATTCTCGAGTTCACCGAGTTGCGAGGTCTTTACCGAGCAATTAATTCTTAGTGGGTGACAGTCTGTCAGAATTCATACCCTAATTTGTACTGAGCATTAATGGCAGAGTTGTAAACAAAAGGCAAGAAATCGAACTCATTCCTCACCGCGAACTTTAGCACTTTGAGAGCAGAAAATTTCAAGAGCAATCTAGCGATTCAAATACTTTTTGTGAAAAGAATTTTCTGTGAGCTACCATGGCATCATCCAACACTTCAGTGAAGAAAGGATCAGAAATGTTAGTCCAAGGGGAATGGAGAGCACCAGATTTCAAGATCGTGGCCGCAATTGCAGTAGCCCTAGACCCGAACGGAGCTCAATCTCAGATTCCTCCTAAGGTACTACTTATTAACGATATTCGCAATCATTTCAACTGTGCAATTAAAGAAATGGGAGACCTAGAGCTAGATATTGTGTGTGAGGAACTGTGTGTGGATGGTATTCTAAAACCCGAGCACAAATATCTGGAAGATAAGGGATTAGTTCACATTGCACATTTACCTTGAAACTTTTGGGAAAAATGGGTTAGATACATTCTCAGCCGTATACATGATGGCAAGATTTGGCTTGAGCAACCCATAGAGATCACCAAGAAGATGATTCATCAAATCACCGGTCTTCCCATGTTGAACAAAGCAAAAACTACCAAAACCCTAGGTCGGTCGGAACTGGAGAAGAAAACCCTAGCCAAGTGGGACGGTAGAGGCATGAAAGTTAGCAGCATTGTCGATGCTGAACTGAAGTTTGGTACACACATAATTGCCCATAAAATATACAGTTCAAGTCGACAGAATAGTGTCTCTTATGAAGCTATTGACCTAGCATACAAAGTGGTCAAGAATAACTTATCATTTGACCTTGCAGATTTATTGTTAAAACAGTTTAACAAGAACATGGAAAGCATTCAAACTTCCAAAAACAATCCATGTAAGTTTGGATCTCTACTGGTCTGTTTATTCTTCTATGTTCAGAAATTCTTCCCTTCCAAAAGAAAAGTTGTATGGAGAAAAGATGTGCCAGTCCTTTATGAGATAAATGAATACATCTCAGAAATGGGTGAAAATTTTGAAAGCGTCATGGATAATTATTTTGAGTCTTTCAAAGAGAAAATGAATGACAGATTCTGAATTCCATAGAAGTTGGTGGAAGATTATAAGGATGACATTTGTTTCATGGTAGACTGTGACAATGTATATATTCAAGCAGCTAAACCGAGGATTGTATATGTAAAACCTCTTCCTTATGAGGTAAATATTGATGAAACCAAGAATATCATTGAAGCCCATCTTAATCAGCCTGTTAATCCCAAAGTTCCATATTTTGGAACATATGATGAAGCAAAGGTGAGAATTGAATTAAGCATAAAGCTTCCACAGGCAGTAAACAAAGGAAAGAAGAGGATAGCCAAAATGCAAATGCTAACCGAAGACAAAGGAGAAAATGATGAAGAAGAAGAGGAAAAGGATGAGAAAACAAAGGAACCAGAACCTGCAAAGAAGAAAGGAAAGGTATTCATCACTAAGGCACCTAAGCCTCCCACTATTGTATTTACAAGGAGAAGTGCAAGAGGTAAGGCAGACAAGGCAGACAAGGCAGACAAAGATATAGTATTCAAAAGGCCTCCTCTAAACTTTCAAGAAAGGATCAAACTTTTTAGAGAAGGATCAGGATCTGGAGTAAGTAACATAAAATCTTTTAAATATGAAACCAAATCAGAAACAGAACAGAAGGAAATAGAAGATGCTATTATTGAAAAGATGGGACAGTGGAAATACTCTCGTGATGAATTAGCCCCACAGATTCCAGCAGTCTTATTAGATCCAATAAAAATGAGATGGAGCAATGCAAAGGAAATTGTAATAGACATATTTGATCAAACCCTGAGACAGTTAATGCCGAGCTTGAAAAATGATGAAATAAAGAAGGCATTAAAGGAAAATGAAAATAAGATGACACTAAAGTTCAATACTTGTTTGATTCTGATCAACAATATTGAATCAGTTGTGAAGGCTGCAAATGCCACATGGAAGAACATATACCATCTTCACCAACCGAGTATTGAAATAGTAATAATAAAAGATATTGAAGATGACAGTGATGAACAAGAAGAAGCCACTGAGGTAGATGATACTGTGAGGATAGCAACAGAAGTCATTGCATCACTTCCTACCTCTCCAGTAAAAGTTTCTACATCTAGCCCGGAGACACCTTCAAGCATGGTTGTGACAACTTCAACTTTTGTCCAATCACCTATAGCAACAACAGAAGCAACCACCATTTCTTCTACCGAGTTACAGTCTCCCACTTCATCAAGTTTTCCAGTAGTAAGTATTCTAGTTTTTGATTCTACAAGTATAAATAATTTAAGTTCTCCAGTAGACAGTGTGCCAGTCTCTATAGCCAGTCCTACTATGTCTATTGTCACTACTACTAAGGCATTAAGTACAGATAAGCCTAAGGCTCAACCGAGTATAAAATTTTTGAGTAAGAATATAGTAGAGGATATAGACCTAGATGAAGAAATAGAGATTCCAACATTAGATTTTGCAAATCTATCAGCGGACCAAATGCAAAATATAGGTGAAATCCTCCAAAGGAAAGCAAAGCAAAAGAAGCTTAAAGAGGAGAGAGACAAGGAATATCAAATCATTAAGGATGCTAAAGACATTTTGTCTGATGCATTAGGTATTAAAGTAGACTCCTCTCAACATGTTTTGCTACAACTAGCAGAACCAGTAAATAAATACAATGAGGATTCATCTGGGACAGAAAAGTTAGTTGAAAGAGCCGAGAAGAGATTCAACAATAAAGTGCTTGAGCACATTGCTCAGCATATAGCTATTAATCAAGTGGAATTGTCTTCAGATTTGTCAAACATTGAATCTACCTATTCGAATGTCACCTCTCTTTTGGCCAGACTGTGCAATATTGCCGAGTTCACAAAGGATGTCAAGGATAAAATAAATAAAATGGATGAGGATATGAAGATTAGCATACAGAAGCTGCAACTTGAACCAAGTTCAAGCTCTGCTCATCACATGAAAATCTCATACCTATCAAATATGCAGTCAGATCTACTGAAAGAAGACGCAAGGATCCGGTGCACACTGCTAGACATCCAGAACATGATCCTTCCCATCATGAATACAATGTATAAGCACATTGAACATTCCAAAACATTGATTCATGACAATCAGTTCTCTATAGCAGATCACATGATTGAACTCTCTGTAGAAGTCCAAATTGCAATCCAAACATGCAAGATTCTGCAAGAAAATTGGGACAGAACCCTGGCACTAATAATGAAGGTACATTCTGATTTTCTATCAAATTTTGGATTCTCTCTGTAAATCACTTGTATATACACCTTTGGCATTATCATCAAAAAGGGGGAGATATGTATAGAAGAAGATTTGTATAGAAGAAAAAGTTAGCACATTGAAAGGGGGAGATAATGTATAAAGCCCTATGACAAAGACAATTTTTTTATAAAAAAAAAATCAAAAATAAATCTCAGCATGATTCATGTATATAAGTTTTGGGCAATAAGTGTTTTTGTCACTAATGCCAAAGGGGGAGATTGTTGGCATTAAGCAGAATTGCCACTAGTGACAACACTTATTTGCATTCTGAGTGCAAACCGAGCAGAACAATGCAAACAAAGCAGAACAGTGCAAACTGAGCAGAACAGTGCAAACCGAGCAGAACAGTGCAAACCTAGCAGAACAGTGCAAACCAAGCAGAACAGTGGAAACCAAGCAGAACAGTGCAAACTGAGCAAGACAGTTCAAACTGAGCAAGACAGTGCAAACCGAACAAGATAGTGCAAACCGAGCAGGACAGTGTAAACCGAGTAACATTATGTCTACCGAGTCACCAGTATTTACCGAGTTCAAAACCTACCGAGTGGTTAGTATGAACCGTGCCTTCACTTCTACCGAGTGCATGACGATGCCGAGTAATGCAGTGGATGCCGAGTATCAGAAAGTCACCAAGTTAGTTTGCAGGAACCGTGTAACCATACTTGGGCCGACTTAGTGGCACTTATGTTTATTTGTCAAGCCGACTTTGTAATTAATTGTTTAGACTTGTATATAAACAATGTTGTAAAAATGTCAAGATGTAATAAAATGAGTATGAATGTGAAAAAGAAAGAAAGGTAGAGATAAGCGAATTACAAAGGGCTACAGCAGTATAGGGAACAACAAACATAAATTCATCACATAAGGTGATCAGTACATCAGTGAATCTCAATCAACAATCCAGTTGCAAAGCAAGAGCTCTACTATTTCATCCTAACAGGTGAATCAGTACTAAAATCCTTTAACCAGGTAGACTTAATAGTCTTTTGTAAAATCTCTTTACCGAGTGCATACTTCATTGTATGTTTGTAAATCCTTTAACAGGGTGGATTTAGCAATCCTTATTGCTCCTAGCAAGGCAGATCATCAGAAGTGATCAAATTGTAAGCCTTAACCGGCCAACTTTATTCTGCAGTACTAAAGCTTTGTGGGTTTCATCCCCACCCCAGTTTTACTTTCTTTTTGGAAGGTTTCTGGGTAACCAAATCTATGTGTCATTGTTGTGAATGCTTTTAAGTTTCATGCTTTCTATATGCATAAGGAAAAAGTGAACTATATGTTAATACATCTATAAAAGTAAGAAAATTCGGAGTTACTGATTCACCCCTCCCCTCTCAGTAACTCAGTTAATTCCTGAATATTTCCAACACTAAGCTCACCTGGGACCTAGATGCCAATAATAAGTGTTTGATGAATGTTAGTAAGTTTGCGCTCAAGGTGATGCACGTGTCTGCTACCACGCTCCACCTTCTCAATGAGAAAGCTTCTGAGGGAAAGGATCATGTCGACAGAAATCGGGAACTCTTCAAATTCCTGAATGAAGAGTGGGCTGACTTGTTGTTGTCTAAGCGCTTGTTGGACGAGAAGTGACTCTGTGGCTGGGCGTGTACGGGAGAGCAAAGACTGCTGCTGGCTCTTGGCCTTACTTTAGGATGGATTCCATTTACTTGCTTATGCTTAATACTTTGAATTATGTTTATAGCCCGGCATGGCATCTTCTCTGGTTTATGCTGGATCTTTTCAAAACTATTTCATGGATGTTTGATACTCTGCAGCTATGGTGGTTTATTTTTTGTTGTTTTTATATTTTTTATCATTGTAGAAGCTTTATGTACTCCAATGCTGCTTTCTATGCTAAATTAATCTTCTATTAATTCACTTAGTCAGCCCCTCTTGTTCCACGGGCCAGCACCCTTTTGTTGCCGCTATTTCCAAAAACAAATGAAAATATGATATCAAACAATCATTCTACTCAACAAAATTATTACTAATATATTCTTCAAACAATAGACCTACTCCTCAAATAGTCATAAAAACCTAGACTCTATCAAGGCATTAGCAAGAGGGCACCTTAAGAGTTGTTTCACCCTTCCTTACAACATATAATTCCAACAAAGCATAAGTCATAGAAAAACCAAATTATAATGCCCAAATAAACTAGACAAAAACACAACTAAATTTTTTGAACCAACTGAGACAAATAACTAGGTCAATCAAGATCAGATTCAAACCCGACAGTGTGAAGCCCTGAAAAATGTAAGCTTGCTTGGGCGGTTATCTAGACATAAAAGATTTTCTAACCATTGCTAGGTTTATAGATTTACCACAACTCTTTTAATATAATACGAATATTGAAAAACGAAATTTCCATTTTACATATATCTTCTTTGCTGTGATGTTTAGGCTAATGCAACACTATTTCATCTACGTTTGTTGTTTCACACACTAGTCTTACTCTTCAGTTTGGATGAAGATGTTTGGAAACCGGGAATGCTCCTAAACATACAAGATATGAAATTGTTAGCTACAATAAGAAACAAATTATGTACATTAGATCCAATGTTAGTTAACCGACAGGTGTACTATATTTATTGGATAGACGACAGTGATTTTGTCGGCAACCACTAGGGTGGCGCCCACACGGATTTGACTGTGGAATACCGGAATAAACTAAAACCTCGTTGTTTTAAATATGAACTGGACAACACAAATCTCACTAAGCTCTTTAGATTTCGAATTCAGCACAAAGATTGAATTTGAGATTCATTTTTAGGTTGATAGGATTGAAGATGAATTCACGTAAAGGGAAATTCAAGAGAGTAGGTTTGAGTGAGAGTGAAAGGAATAAAAATCTTTCAGAGAAGGCAACGTGTAGTGCTCATGGGGAAGATTCACCTTATTTTGCTGGTTGGGAGGAGTATAGAAGGAATCCATATGACCCACTCCACAATCCCTCTGGGATTATTCAGATGGGTCTTGCAGAGAATAGGGTAATGGAAAACATCAAATCATTTTGTTTAGTTTTATTGGAAGAAAAAATTAATCTTCAAGTAATTTGTGTTAATACAGTTTGTTCAAAATGTCAGACTTGGATTTTGACGTTTCTTAGCTTTTCTTTCCAGTTGTCTTCCGGTCTAGTGGAAGAATGGTTGCTAAATCACCCAGAAGCATCGATGATTTCCAATCGGGATTTGCTAAAAGACTTGGCACTTTATCAGGATTATCATGGAATGCCAGCCTTCAGAACGGTAAAGAACTTGTGAGAATAAACGAGATAAAAATTATGAGTTTGTTAGGTCAAATTGGTCTGTAAGATCTCTGAGTCAAGTATGAATTTGCATAGATGATTATGTTTATGGCTGTGTCTTGCTGAAATGAAATACGTTTTTTCTTTTGAGTTTCTGAGTATGGTCATAATTGCAGGCTTTGGCGAGTTTCATGGGGGTATTGGGAGGAAACAAAGTGAAATTTGAAGCTGAGAGGATAGTAAATACTGCTGGAGCAACTGCAGCCAACGAGGTGTTAATGTTCTGCCTTGCTGATCCCGGTGATGTGTTCCTAGTGCCATCTCCATATTACCCAGCGTAAGTTAAGCTTTATGTAGATTCACAGGTATTTTCATAACGAATTACACAATAATTTTTCTCATCAAATTCCAATGAGTTTACTGTTTCAATTAGGACTCGAAGGCAGAGCTTACATTTTCTATTAGAATGCTCTTTGAACTCAACTTCTAGCCTTTCCTTAGCTACTCCAGCTTTAATCAGATACAATCCCTGTTGGAATATTTAGTAATTCCTCTTACTTAAATTGTTTTATGTTTTAGTTTTTAGTTTTAATATTAATTTTGTAAGATTTTTCTTTCTTTTTAAAACTAATAATATAAGATCTATATGATAAAACTAGATGTATCCAAGATTTCTATATAATGAAATAGTTGTAATTGATTAATCATCAATTAGTTTGATGTTAGTTTGATGTTCTTGTAATCTTTTGAATCAATAGAATAATTTATGAATTTTAGTAGTTCTTTCAGTCCCCATATGTAGGACACTCTACGTACTTGGGATTCCTTACATGGTTCTAATAGCATGTGTTGAATTACAATTCCTATGGGCTGCCTTGAACTCCAAGATAAGACATTACATTTGCAGCTAGAGTTTGCTACACTTCATAAGGATTAACAAAGAATTGAGCTATTACTAAAAACTATAATTCGAAGCTACTTACCTTTACTATTAGAGTGCTCTACCAACTCAGCTTTTAACCTTTCTATGGCTAACACATTCATCAGTTGGATGTGGTTTATTTGCAATGTCCTCATTTAAAATGCAATTTAGGTAATTTGGACTTCTACCATGGTTCTAACAACACATGTTGAACTACATATCAATTAGGACTAAAAGCTAATACCTTCCATTTGCAGCTACAATGAGCTACAATAATCCAGGATCAATCAAGGATCAAAGTTATGATTCGAGCTGTGACTCAAAATTAAAACCTTCTACCTGCTTCTAGAATGCTCGACCAACTAAGCTTGTAGCCCTTTTATGACTAACCCATCATCACTTGCATGGGGTTTATTCCACAAACTCAGCGTCTACCCCTTCTATGACTAACCTACCATCTAAACGAGGTGACTTATCTCGAATACCTATGCTTAAGATACAGTATAGGTAATTGGGATTGTTAACATGGTTCTAATAGCGTATGATGAGCTAAAAATCAAATGAATCAGCTAGGACTTGAATCTAGGAGCTTCCGTTTTAACCTGCCCCTCATTGATCTGGATGCAACTTATTTTCAACATATAATTTCACAATAGCAATCTGTTTGTTTGGAAAACGAAATGTTTTTATAGTCATTATTACACATCTTCACAGCTTTCATTTGATTGGCACATGTGTATTTTAGCTCAGACCTGTAGGTGTACCCTACAATATTTACACGAGGCAGGAATGTTTAACCTTTATACTAAAATTAAGTAAGATATTTTCTCTGCTAAGAAATATTCTTAAAAATTGGCTTCAATGTACAGCTTTGACCGAGATCTGAGGTGGCGGACGGGTGTAGAGATTGTGCCTATACATTGTTACAGCTCTAACAATTTTCAAATCACAAAATCTGCAGTGGTATCAGCATACAAGGAGACCCAGAATCGAAACAAGAAGGTCAAAGGAATTCTTATAACAAATCCATCCAATCCTCTGGGCACAACATCGAGTGCTAAGACATTGAAGATGCTGCTAGATTTCACTCAGAAGAAGAAAATACATCTTGTGTGTGATGAGATCTACTCGGGATCAGTCTTTTCTTCCCCCGATTTTCACAGCATTGCAGAAGTTGTGGCCAAGGAAACTTCTACCCCTGACAATGTCCATATAGTCTATGGTTTGTCTAAGGACCTGGGCCTTCCAGGCTTCAGAATTGGTGCCATATATTCTTATAACAATGCTGTGGTGACTGCAGCTAGAAGAATGTCTAGTTTTTGCATGATTTCGTCACAGACACAATACTTATTGTCTTGCATGCTTTCAGATTCTAACTTCGTTGAATACTATGTAGCAGAGAACAAGAAAAGGCTACAAGAGAGGCATAAGTTGCTTGTTCTAGGGTTTGCTAAAGCTGGCATTAAGTACTTGAATGGCAACGCAGGTCTTTTCTGTTGGGTTAACATGAGTCATCTGCTTCCCTCAAATGATCTAGAGGGAGAGTTAAAACTGTGGAAAAGTATATTAGAAGAAGCCAAACTGAATATATCCCCTGGATGTTCGTTCAATTGCGTGGAGCCTGGGTGGTTTAGGGTCTGCTTTGCTGAAGCAGATATAACCACCATGGAAGTTGCGCTCGAGAGGATTCAAAGATTTGTTGAGAAATACAAAGGAATGAACTAAGGTTGGCTAGTCCCATATCTTTGAAGATAACTTTTGTTGTTTTTAGGAGTTCAAATCATCACCAAAATATTAACATGGTTAACTATTCAACAAGACTGTTTGCAAGGCTTTGTCCAACACAAAAACTTAAAAAATCGAATATAATATATGTATTATATTAATAGATTTGTATAGAATGTGTAACAGTAAGATTGTTGCTGGTGGATATCAAGAAAAGATGCGAATCAGTTATATTCTCAAGGAAGTTATGGTCAATGGGATGGATGATCTTTTGGGATATTAATGTTTGATATAGAGCATTTAATTTCATGAGAATGAATTTATAAATATTGCAGCTATTTCAGAAACATGAATTGTTAAATTTGACCTAAAATCTTAATAGCAATATTAAGATGTACTAACTACTTATATGAAGATAGTCATAGAAGAATTCTACAGTCAGTGAAACATTTTCCATGGTTCTTAATGGTTCCATTCTACACAATCAACACAGGTTGGTTGAAATGCTTCTCACTGGTTCAAAGGATGGTCTTGAAGATGGTTTGTATAAGAGCATATTGACAGTCGAAACTGTGTTCTCAATTGTATGTACTACTTGGTATTTCTATCGTTATCGCAATGATCTGATTGTAATCCTCTAATCTTCAATACAAAAGCGCTAAGATTTACTATGTTCTCTTGACCACTCCGCCTGGTGGTAATTCATCAGTTTTCTAGAATTAATATTTCTTGATGCCATTCAGAATCGAGGCAGATTCTTCATTCTTTACCTTGTCTGTTTCACTTGAGTTTGGATGAACTCATTGACATGACTGAAAGAAAATATGATTTAATTGTTTATATCAATATAAATTCCACAGAATGAAACAATCGGAAGTGCCAAAAAAATTCCCCTCGGGCGTATCTGGATTCTACTTAAGCACACCTAAGTTGTAAAACTTAAATAGCTGACACCCAATGCTCCAAATAACAAAATAAGGCTGCCAGAGAGAGCCTGCCCATTCACATATTTATATATTGGATACTCTGTTGTGTACTAGTGCAAATTCTTTGAGTTTACAGTTGCAGAAAAGTTAATTAGTTATTGGATGGTATTAACTCCCACATTTATATTTTATATAATCATACATATGTGAAAAGCCAGAAACTGTAGATTAATAGAATTGAAAAACAAAACAGCTTTCAAAAAATAGTTTCATCATTTTAGGTGAATTTTAACTAGTTTTTGAAACCTACAAAATGGTCATGTGGAGTGCCTTTGTGAAGAATATGGATTATTTTAATTATTCAATAGAATCCTTAGTATATTTGATCATTGATTTATTGAAATGCGGTTTCTTCACTCATAATGCCTGTAACATTTATAATACATGTGCTAGATTTTTTTTTGGTCTATATGATTTCTTTCTTTTCATTAAATTTTTTTTTTTTTTCCATTTTTAAACTAGTACAACTTTTTGTTAGAGGTTTTTTTTTTGAGATATACAGATTTTTATCAAATTTAACCATGAAACAGAAAAGTTTGACTAGATTCTCATATATATATATATATATATATATATATATATACATCCTTCTTGAAACTATAGATATCTATGAAGTATTCTACTTTGCATTTGATTAAGAAGAGCTATCAACATATTCTCTAAAACTCCTTTCACTATTAGAACTTCCTTGAGTATTAATCTAGCATATATTATTTTATTTTCCTCTTAATAAAATTTTAATTAGAGTCATTTTAGTGTAATATAGTTTTAAATGGACTTATACCCTTTTTCTGTTTAATAAATATTATATTGACTCATCATCTTTCATTTTCAAAATCTTTAAGCCTTCTCTAAACTTGTCATGTTTTATCAATCTAATTTTAATAATTTTGTTTATTTTGTGTCATTAGGGCTTCTTTTATCATTTGTTGTCCTTGTTGTTCTTGGTTATGGGTTATTTCTTTTGTATTCAGTTTAGGGTCAACAAATTTAGTTTACAATAAGAATCGAAACATGTAATGAACAAGATAGGTTTTCCTTATTAACTATGTTTAATTACCTAGCCTTTTGAGTACCTTGAAGAAAAGGTTGAAAATTGTATTTGACAACCTTTGAAATATCAAAGCCATGAATTGAAGTCGTATAAAAATTAAATGTTTAATCCTTTTGTTTGATATATTGGAGATCCCTTATCCTTGAAAGATTTTTTTTTCCAATTAGATGTTCAAACACTTTTAGGGATTCCACACCTCTAACGTCTAAAAAGTTTTTAGGATACCACATTGTTGTCCTTCAAAGAGTTTTGTGTATGTTGCACCTCAAACCTTTGAATTTTTATTCATGCCTTACACCCGACATTCAAATTTTTTTATGGATGCCTTACACCTACCTTCAAAAAGTTTCAGGGATGCCACATCCGCAACCTTAAAAAGGTATTGAAGATGCCACAACCCCAATCTTAAAATTTATTCAGGGATGACACAACCTTGACATTTGAAAATTTCAAGGGATGCCACACCCTTGATTCTTGAAATGTTTTGATAAAAAAAGGAGATTTAAAATTCATGATTTCTAGACTCAGTTAGATCTAAAGGTGATAAGCTATGATCTCATGTTCAAAATGTAGTGCTAATAGTAGATTTGGGTAGTTTACTTCTTATTATTAATTAGTTTTCTTTATACTCTTAGTTAGTTCAATAAAACTTTCTAAAGGTTTAGTGACCCCTCCTCCCTGTCAAGAAAGAGATATCAAAACCCCAAACATCAATAAATTATGAGGCTATGAACACCTTCAAAACTGCCCACCTAGAGATTGTAGCACATATCTAAATTTGTGACGCTGAATTCAAGGATAGTTTTCTATGACTTTGCATTTGGTAGAAAGTGAAAAGTGCAGGAGTAAAGTGTAGCCACATTTTTTTTGTTGTGGCAGCTTTTCATATAGAGAATTGTCTTCCAGATGCTTTTTTTCTTATCTCTAGTCATCTTGATGGTCGAGTAAATGATAAATCTTAATTTCTTGCAATTAGAACTCAGGAGACTACATGAAAATTAAATCTAGGTGAGTGAAGGGGTTGTAGCTCAAACTTTAGTTTGTTCAACAATTTAAGGGCACAACTATGGGTTGAATACGAGTCTTTTTCAGTTATAAACTCATCAATCTCATTGTCAAACCATTATCTCATAGTTTAGGAGAAGTTCTATCTAGTTAAATTATTGTTTTTTTATATTTTAACTAAGAAAATAACCCAAAAACCCTAGTTACAGTTTTGCAGATTTGTAATTTCAAAACTCTATTTAAACCAAAATTTCAAAGAGAAAAAAGGTTTAGATTTATTAATTTGAACTTAGAATACATATGATGATGAATTCTCAGTGTGTGAGTCTATTGTCCTTGTAGATTTAAATATGAATTTAGATTCAAGCGTTATATGTGTGTTCTTGGGATTTTCTCAGTCATTCTTTATTTGATGGTGTTAGCTATTAAATGTTAGTTGTTGTTATGGATAATTAGTCAGATCAATTAAATTTGTGCTTTGAGGATAAATATTTCCTACATGTATACATGTGTGGTATGCTTTACAACTTAGTGGATTTTGAGAACTCATTCATTCTTTATGTTTCTTTGATGATTGCACTTTGATCTTATGAAATGTGAATTTTCCAATTTGTAATTTCTTGATTTATGTGGTCTAATTTAACCTTATGCAATTTTGAGTATTTGAGTGGTTGATGTCCTTAGGTGTTATTTTTTTATTTCATTTCTTTTAAATCTTTGGTAACCACCCTCATCTACTTTTTAGTTGTTATTAGTTTAAGAGAGGATTGCAAACAACTTGCTATTGGAAATCAATTTTTTTATGTTTGCAAGTTGTCTTAGTGTTGATATTGTTCTAAAAGTGTCTAATATTATGTATTACATGACAGGAGAAGACTTCTCATTCATTTTGTTTCTCATTTTTTGATCTCCTTATGTATTTAACCATTTATTTATTGATTTCATGCATCATAACCTAACACAAAAGGACCTTAGAGCTATCAATAACTTGAGGTTAGTTTCCTTTCAATGGAGGTGGTGTATTTTTTTTCTACTTACATCTTGATGAGTGTGTTGAAACATCCTTCAACAAAAGTGGCACTAGAAGGAGGGCTAAACAAAAAGTTTTAATAATTACATGTAGACTTGAATGGGTTAGATCTTTGAGAGGTCCAACTTCAATGGGTAGTCCTTTGTGTCTAGAAATAGGCCTCCATGATATTTCTTTACATTTAGACAATAGGCCTCCTTCATTCTTCCCCAATATTAGACAAAATGCTACAATGCATGTAATGATTTGTAAGGATCCAATGCTTTTTCATAAAATTGAGCATGAAGATATGTTGTTTTAAATCAATTCATTTGGACATTTAAAGGTGTATCACTTTAGTGGTATGTGATTTTTTTATCCAATTTTATTTACTCACATGTTTATGTAAAAAATATATTCTTAATTCAATTTAATTCTAATGTGGGTGAACGAGATTCATTGTTCCATTTTTCTACTATGAGAAGGACACCTCAAGAGTTTACTTTCTAATTTAAACATCGATGATCAATTAGATAACAAGAAAATAATAAAATAAGTTTGAACATGACCACATCCATGACACTTTGGAAGATATGTGTGTTCCTAGTAAAGAATTTTAAGTGACTAGAATTAAAGATAATTATATTGAGACAATTAAAAATAGTGGAAATGGATTCATTGTCTAATGAAATTTTGCATTCTTGTTTGGACCCACTAGATGAAGTGTGTGAATTCATTGAAGGTTTGGAATAAATTTTCATGAAAAGTGGAAATGAAAAAGAATCTTCTAATAAAATTCCAAGTGATGATGGTCTTGTAGTTTTGAATGTTTATCATGATGAAATAGATAGTGGCATCTTTTTGGATGAGATAGTGGGTAATCCATCTAATGAGAATTAAAATGTATCTTTTCCCATAGGTAATGAAACTAATGCATAATCTAATTTTGGGTATGTTATTGACCTTATTTAAAAATGGCATAACATGGTAACTAAGGAAAATCAATTAGATCAAGCCTATGATATTCATGAGGGTGAATCGAATGATTTGGACACTTAGTCAAATTTTGTAACAAGTATGAATTGTTACATAAGTCATAAAAATGAGTTGTAAATGGACCAAATCAATGTTCTTACTAGTTCATATTCCTCTAGTAATTAGTCATACAAAATTCCATCAGTCAGGAGTGTAAAGTAGAAGGTGAGTTAAGTCATGATACCTTTGTTTAGATTGATGAAAATGAGACCAAAATTATATTGCAACAAGAAACACATGATGAAACTATAATGAAGGTGATACAAGAGGTTCATGTAGATGATCAAATGACTATTGCATTTAATCTACACCATTTGCACAAAAACAATAGTGTGGAATAAGGGAGTATTTTTCATGATTTAGTTATTGCTAATCTAACACAAGGTCCAAATGAATTGTATATCTGATAGATATTTTATTATCATGTTTTAATGGTTACAACCTTGTTGAGTATGATGTCTTCCTTGAATCTCATGACCTTGTTTGTAATTTATAGGAATGTGATGAAGCCAATCAATCATATTTCCAGGAAGAGGATAATCAAGCCTTACCACTCAATAAACATGATAGTTTCCCACCTTTTTCATTTCATTAGAAAAATTTCTTGATATGGTATCAATTTTGAGTAAATGAATGCCAATTCATGGGTATTCCATGCATATATTATACCTTACAATTGTCTACTAATATAGAGCTCATCCATTTGATTTGAATGTAGAAGTAAGTTGTTCTAATGAATGCAAACCCCAATTTTGGGCCTATTTCTTTTAGAATTGAGGAAGATAATTATTTTATTAATAATAATAGAACTTATAACAATTCAAAATACTTTTTATGAATATTTTCATAGTCCTAATAACATTAAACATGGTGATTTATTTTTAGAACTAAAGATTACTATAACAAGGATTAAATTCTTGATGCTTTACCTCTAAAAACTTATTATAGTACACCACTAATGATTTTTTTCCTTATATTATGTATGTACTTGGGGAGAAATGAGTGGTGTACCATAAGCTAAGTGTTCATGTAATTAAATATTTACTAATTACACTTTACTTAAGTTTATTTAGGATAATGCATTTTCATAGTAGTTGTCATTGAGACACCTAGGGGTTTCTATTTCATTTTAGCACATGGTGTAGGATAATTTCCACTTGAGGTGCGAGATCCACCTTCATTTCTCTTATCACATTATCATCCTCTCATTTTTGCACATGTTTCACATACTTTTATGTACAAGGGAGGATGATCAACCTATGGTGGACATGTGATTCCACCTACTATGGTTGATAGCTTATCATCTCCTCATCATGTAGTCTTATTACATTGCCTATATATTTAGGAACATATACATTGTATGCATCCATTATAATTTGATCATTATTGAGTTGTTCATTTGATCATCATTTTTCCTATCTCTCTTTTTCAATCAATTGGGCTTCTAGATCTTCGCATTTTATTATTTTCCTTAGGAAAATTCTTACATGGTATCAAAGACATCATTCATCTTGAGGTTTCCTCCTACATATTGGGGAGACATCTCATATACAAGTATGAAATTTTTTCTTCCGAAGGGGAGGAATTTTGTTTGACATTCATGGAGAAGATACTCTGAATTATTTCACAACTAATTTTATTCGACACCATGCCTCAAAAGGAGTAATTCCATCTAAGTCACTATGAGGAGATATATTAAGGATGTGATTGGGACAACCTATAGCTTCTACCTCGTGTGATGGATCAATATACTTGGCTTAAATCATGAAACTTTCCATTTCCTTAAGAGTTCTAATCTTCATTTCTTCAACTCTTGTTTGTTGTGGAATAAATGCAGCTAGATTCTAAAGATCAATACCTTGAAGTTCACAAAAGTTTTTAAGTCTTGATTTTACAAAACTTCTTTCATTGTCTACATGAAGAACCTTAATGGGTTTACTTGATTTCTTCTCAACATGACTCTTGAAGGTTAGAAACTTATCAAACACTTCATTCTTGTGATCAACTAAGTAGAGCCATGTGTATTGGGAAAATTCATCAATGAAACTAAGAACCTAGCAATTCTTGTTGACTGATGTCACTGGAAAGGGGCCTACTAGTACACTATGACCCAACTCAAGAACATATGATGCTTTCTAAGACTTCCCGTTTTCAAACTTCTCTTCGAGATGAATATTGATGGAACAAGTTGAAAATTCACCCTTAGAAAATTTTATTTTAGGTAGACCTTTGATCATATGTTTTGATCTAAACTATCAAAGATAGCGTAAATCAAGATGTCCAAACCACTCATGCCATAATTTACGTTGTGATTCTATGAGTCAATAATACATGTGAAGTAAACTTAGGCATAAAGTGGGAGAAATAATAAAGCCATGTGTCATGATTAGCTTTACCCAATGCAACCAATGAATCATTGTTAAGATTTCACACCATTAATAAATTAGGAGGGAACTCAACTTTATATCCACCTCCATAGTGAGTGATTTGATAAATTGAAAGGAGATTGGTACTAAGGTTAGGAACATAGATAACATCTTTGAATGCTCAATTTTCCATCTCACTTTTCCTTTCCCTTCAACTTCCACTTTTGTATCATTCCTTATAAAGATGTGGGGTACCTTAGATGACTCTAATGAAGAAAAGTCCCCCTTTGAAGCACCCATATGATGTGTCACACCTAAATCAAGAATCCATTCATCTAAAGAAATTGAACATGCCATAAGTGCTTTCCATTTTCCCTTTGAAGTGGATGGATATTAATCCTTTGAAGAATTTGGCACATTAATTTTGTTCTTCTTGAGCAATTTTTCTAACCCATCAATCCTCTTAGTTTTTCAATGATGCTAATCATGATTTGGTTTCTTCCAATATGCAAAAAATAGCGTATCCTTCTTGTTGAAAGAAGAATCACTTTGTTTTGAGGAGGAAGATTTTTGTGTCTCTAATTGTGATCTTGCCTTCCACTTCTTTTTGTTGTTGTCAAAAAATTTTCTACCTTGATTTATTTGGTTTTAATTATTATCCACCAATGCCATAGACTTTGAAGACTTGAGAATACCCATATCCATAAAGTTTTACTATTCCAACATCAACATTTATGCAAATGCATCAAATGAAGGCTTAGTGAAGGTACTTCCCATTGTCAAATTGTGAGTATTGTAACTCAATACAAAAGTTGTGAATTCCTAAGGTAGTCTCTTCAAGATGTGATGAATCAACCTATCATCCTTCATGGGATTACCACAATCCTTAAGTAGTTCTCTCAAATCATTGTCTTTTTTGACATAGTTTTAAATTGTGTCAAAATTCCAAGGATCTAAGAGAAGTATATCATCCTCAATTTCAGATCCATTTTCCTCATCCACTTTACCATACAAATATTCAAGTTTGTCCCAAGAATCCTTGGCATCCTTAAAGCTTAAAATGTGGAACAAGACATCTTTATGAACACAACTCCTTATAATACCTAAAGCCATATTGTCTTTGATTTGTTTTCATTTTTTTCATTATCATCCACATTAGGACTAGTGGGTTCTTTAATTTTACCATTTACATAAAGAGTTAAACCCTTTTCCATTAGTTTACTCCATACTTTATCTTTCCACGTAGCATAGTTATGTGAGCTTAACAATGGACATCTAGGTGAACCCATGATGCAAAAATGAAAGACCACAAGAGAGGAGACACAGACACACAAGACACCCCCCTTAATTCACTCAATCAAAGAAACCCTCCCAAATGATGTTTTTGGCACTTTATAAATAGTGCATGTACAACTGCCACTTGCAAAAATGGGCCAAAGTGGAGTTCTAATTTTGATGTTTACAACCACCTCAATGAAGCCAATTAGACTTAAATCAATATTTCTCATAATCAAATAAAGATTGAAGCATTACAATGATCATATAAGGCCAAAAAAGGACCTTGATCTCAAAGTGATACTTTTAACCAAATAAGGCTACAAAATGACATCAAATCTGGAAAGTAATTGAAAAATTATACACTTAAAATACAAACACCTGGAAATGTGTCCGTATGAGCCTTCAAATAACCTCTAAAGTTGTAAAAATAGGGATTAGATAGGTAAAATCATACAAAATATAGAATTTATGTCAAATCCATACACCAAGACCAAAAAATAACACCACCACTAAAATGTTTAGAAAATTCTAGACAAAATAAAACAAAATTGCACTCAAATTGGAGCCTAGATGACCAAGTTATGGCCTCTTGAAGTTGGACTCCCAAATCAAAAC
Source organism: Chamaecyparis obtusa (assembly GCA_027943335.1). Lineage (NCBI taxonomy): Eukaryota > Viridiplantae > Streptophyta > Pinopsida > Cupressales > Cupressaceae > Chamaecyparis > Chamaecyparis obtusa. The sequence goes on along the minus strand of BSBK01011648.1, from coordinate 20,309 downwards.
TACAAATGGTGAGGGTTGCTAAATTTTTAGAACTGATGGAATTAACAAAACATGATCTTAAATTTGACATTCAAATGAATGTCACAATTGTACAAAATCAATTGTAAATGATGGTCAAACAACTGTCAAAATTAATCACCTAAAATGATGATGCTTTCACATAGTTAAATTTGATGGCTAAACCCTTGTCAAAGAAAAAAATAAAATCACACTTATGATGACTAAACTCCCATTAATTTTAGCATTATGAATTTCTATGAAATTAAAAAACAAAATTACAAAAATTAACGATCAATTAATATGGCGAAACTACCACATGTCATGTCTTGGTTGGATGCATCATTGCTGAGGTGTTAGTGGAATGGGGTGCTAAGATCTAGCTCACCAAAGTCAATTGGGAGGAAGCTGACTCAGCTTGGTAAGCCAAGTTGGGATCTTGGTGAGTTGAGGTAAGAACTAGCTCGGTGAGCTAAGATGTGATTTAGCTAAGTTTCCCAAGGTTTAGTCCCACATGTGTGCGCTAGAGAATTTGCTAGTAGTTTATATGGCCTAATCTACAAATAAAAAAGTGCCTTGAGCGTTATGGACTATTTTGATTGCCAAAGTAGGTCGAAGGTGTGTGATGGGTGTGAAGTGGAATATTCCCCTTGGGTGCCTTGGATCGAATGACTCATTTTGAGGTATGGTGTAGAAGAAAATTGATTGTGAAACACTTTAAAGTATTTGGTTGTCCAACATGGGAAAACAAATCTTAATAGAAATACAAGGCATCTCCACCAAGTCCTTGTACATTCATTAGATATGAATAAATTGTTAAGCCATACAAATTTATGGATCTTGAGACTCGTGAGATGTTCATAGAGAGGAATGTTCACTTTGAGGAAATTTCACCTAGCTTATCCTCTACCCCTCTCCATATTTTAGACATTGTGGAAATTGATAGTGACAACACTAGAAATGATTCAGATGGCTCATCTAACTCAACCCCTACACGTGCAGGATTACACCTTTTCCTAGTAAACTTAAGGTTGAGGATAATCCTTCATCATCATCTTCCACTAGACCTTGTTGGGTTAGAAAGTCTCTAGATTCAAAATATTCTCTTGTGAGGGATCCTTCAGACAGTCGAAGGACAAGATCACAACATCAACACATTACACATGGATATATTACTACAGTGATAGGTCCATATGGTTCAACACAACATGATACAACTTGTCTTCCATTTATTGCATCATGAGATGACTAACTGATAGACATTATGGGTTTCTTTGTGGACTCCTAAATTAAAGATATGGGAGACATCATTGATGATATACATCTTCTCTTTGATGAGGAAGATACTTCTTTAGTTGTTGCGAGGGAACACTTTGACCCTATTCTCCATTCTCTACACGATCATTCTTTGGAGGTTGATGTGATTGTAGACCCTTGTGTATAGTGGTTGTAGGAGGTTTCTTAATAATTAGGGGAGAAACTTGACTCTTTGGAACATGTTCTACATCCATCCTTGTTTGATCTAAAGTTATTCCTTTTAGCAGATATGGAAGGGGAAGCCATTAGTATTGATATAGGGATAGTTGAGAAAGTTTCACAAACAACATTCATCTTGAGGAATCTTCCTATATATTAGGGAGATATCTCATATACACCTATGACATTGTTTCTTCCTAAGGGGAGGAACATTTTTCTACATTCATTGACAAGATTCTATATTCATCTTGGAGAAGCTATCACTGATGGGCATTCTACATTGAGGGTGCTACCTTGTCTTTCTTCTTTTACTACTTCTATCTTATGGAGGGACTTTTTACTCATATGGGTTTTTGTCTTTCTCATAATTCCCTATTTTATATACTATTGGAATAGTTGAGAGGGGGTTGAATCAATTATCCATGGTCCCAAATAAAAAATGTATAATCCAAAACAATTTACTTAAACTTCTATAGCTCGGTAACATAAAATACTATACTATATATGCTTTTACCGATTACCAGTCAATAACAACTAATGATTACTAATCAAATCCAACATGTAATATGTAAAGTATGATAACAAACAATCACCACAATGAACACATAACACAAAAGATTTAACATGGAAACCATGTGAAGGGAAAAACCCCTGGGACTGGTAACCCAAAAATGTTCACTCTTCTGAAGTGAGGTCGGTGAAGACCCAACCCTATTAAAGGTTACAAACACACTATAAGGTGTGACCTTGTTAGAGGATTGTAGACCAAAAATTATCATCCAACTAGCATTCACAATGGGGTTGACAGGATAATAGTGTTCATTCTATGAATGATACATAAAAGACTTTCAAGTCCACTCTGTTAAGAGATTTCTCTATTTACAATGGTTAAAATGTAACATCAGTTGATTTGATTACAATACAACTTCAAGTGCAGATTATCAAATCTATGTTAAGCCCATTCAAATCCTTTGATTAGTATATCAATTCTGTATCAACAATAATCAATAACTTATTATTGCTCGGTAATAGCTTTCTAACACTTGGTAAACTCTGCAGTTCGGTTGTCCTTAACTAGTTTGATCAGGCATGCATAAAGCTTGTTCATGCAATAGTTCTGCAATCTCCTTCTTCCGGCATTAGTTTCATAATGAAACCTTAGTCTCTTAAATAGATAAGTAAACCATTTTCTTCACCTCGAAAATATTTTGCCGCTTATTCTCCTTCATCCATTTTTCCACTTAAACCTTCCTTGACTAATGTGTCAGTAACAAGTTTTGATTTCATCCTTTAGATCTTCCTTGAATTATGCTAGCCATTGATATTTATAAAAAACATTATCTCCATCAATGATTATGTTGTACTTTATAGCTCATCAATCCTTAATGGCTAAACTAATCATTTACTTATTTTCTTCTACTCGGTTAAAAAAGAAATGTGTTGGTGAAAACAAGCTCGGTTTATACTGTACTTAGTATATACTACACTGCTTGGTGTATACTGTGATGCTTCATCAACCGACCACACTGCCTTGTGTCTTTTAGTTCTTTTCCTCATCATAGATGAATGAAACATAATCAAGTCAATAACATAAGGTCATAGACTCATCAACAAGTTACCCAATGTATTCCTTATCCTCATATGTCATATACATCTTCCTCATGTAGATATTTATGTTCTTCATCTCTTTTACTCCTTTTCTATAGATGTTTAGGTATTGTAACTTACAAAATAAGTGTTGTTAAACTAGTTGACATCAATGATAATATATTACTAATTTAATCATATTACATATCTAATCAACAACTCAGTGATCTCTAATTATAGATCTTCAATTAAGTTCTAAATCAGTTGTAGTTCATTAATCTCTCCCTTTGGCATTGATGGCAACTCAAGTAATATGAAATATACCATACACATGCCAAACATGTATTCCACAACTTTTTGAACAAATGTTGTACAAGCTCTCCCTAGCTTAATATGTTTAATAACTACATTGCTTAACAACATTACCAATGCAGCTTTGACATTCTGCAAATATGATCTTTTTAGTTCTCAGATTCCTTCTTCTGTTCTCAGTAACTAATCTTCAGTGCTCTCCCTTTCTTTTAGTTTGTCTCTCCCTTAGATAGATGTTTTAGTGTTATCATCAATGTATATTGTTTCATATTGTTTATCTCTCCCTTTGACAACAATGCCAAAGAAATAGATAAACATATAGCTCTATAGTAGCCATGTAACTGTCTATTTTTTGGTGCATTCTCTACATCTCTATATACTGATATGCCAATCTGTTCCAGTTCTCCAAAGTTTTCACAACCTTAGACATGATCCAAAGTGTGAACTATGTAGCATCAACATGAATAATCTTCTGATAAGATTAGGCTGATGCAACATCCAGATCACATTAGTGACTGGTAGACAGGGGATGGACCCCAAGTCTAGTCCTCAAGTATTCAAATGTATCCTTTGGTAGAGGCTTGGTAAATATGTCTGCAAGTTGTTCTTTTGATGTAACAAACTCTAGCTTAACTTGCTTCTCATGTACTTTTTCTCTTAAGTAGTGATACTTAATAGATATATTCTTTGTTTTAGAGTGCATCACTAGATTCTTTGAAATTGTTATTACACTTGTGTTATCACAATATATAATCATCAAATCAGTGATTATCTCATTCATACCTTCCAATAATTTCTTAATATATGAAATATTTGAACAATTTGTAGCAGCAACAACATACTATGCTTCGACTGTAAAATGAGAAATGCAAGCCTGCTTCTTACTTGTCCATGTTACTGTTACCCTAATTTTCATATGCATGAAATTTGACCAATTCCCATCTCAAGGTCTCTATTTTCACCCTGCCAAACACCTCAGAAAGTTTCATAGCTTTATGTCCCGTTCTCTAGTCTCTGCAAGCTTTCTAACTCTCTGGTCTGCAGGTCCAAAAAATTCATAAAAGTAGTCATTTTAGGCTTAAAACTATAAGTAGCCCTTTGGTTTGATATATTTTCAAGTTACTTTATCAGCCACTTAAAGTCCTAAATGCCCATGTGTGCTTTAATCCTATTGGCTGGTCACAGATTCTCATATTTCTCTGGCGGTGATCTTTCCCTCTCAGTGATTCAGTGACTGCATGATTCTCATAGTCACTAAGTGTTTCATGGTTAAGTCCTCAATGGTTAGTGATTCAATGAGCATTTAGCCTTCCCTTGGTCATGTAATCACTGAGTTCTTTGGTGGTCTCAAGATTATGGGGTCCCAGTTGATGAGATCAACAATTGTCATAAGATCTCATAGCATGTGTCAGAGGCTCGTGAACTTACGACAACCATTGATCTTTCCTTTTCTCAGTGCCTCATGCCTTTGTGGGTCCATTTCTATGGTGTCCTATGTGGAGTTATTTCATTGGTTGAAGGGAGATGACTTGTAATTTGTCAGTGGGCCTGGTTGTTAGGCCTCTTTTGATCTAACGACTGGTGTGTTTTCTCATAGCATGTGTCAGAGGTATGCGATTTTTAGACTACTGTTGATTTCTCTTGGTGACATAACTCTTCATGCCTAGCAGGTCCATTGCTACATGTATTCAAATGGTGGCTTTTGATTGGTCCACATGTACTGAGTCAGCTTATTCGTTAGTGGGACCAAGTTCTTTCAGCGGTTAGAGTCTCTGACATCTGTAGGGGATCAACGACTATCGTATGTTCACGAGGCTATGTGTCAGACCATGAGATCATGTGACAGCTATTGATCTTGCTTTATCTCAGAGCATTCTCAGTGGGTCCTTTCTTGCTGATGTGTTCGCTTCTTATTGGTTGCTGCGTGATGATGAGGACTTCCAAGTGGACTGATGTGTCAGAGGGGTCTCGGTCTAATATAGATCTATAGTTGGTGTAAAGGCACAAGAAATATTTGGGGGCCATGAAATCTTGCACCCACCATTGGATCAGAATCTTGTCTTAAGTGGGATTGATGTCAAGACTTGCCGAGGTGTATGCTTACAAAGCAATCAAGGGTGAATAAAGGAATGACATGTGGTAGTTTTGGGCCCAGGGTCAGGGGTATTCCATGAATTGGCAACTAAAGAGCTTTCCATGTTCACCAAACTTAACTGAGGTGAACTAAATGTTTAAATGACTCTACGACTGAAGGAAAAGGGTAACCTGACATTGACTTAAGGTTAGATTTGTAGTCAGATGCCAAGCCCAGGTAAATAAGAAGATTTGATGGTCATGTTTTAAAGTGAGATTAAGTTTTAAATGTTGACCATCAATGGAGGAAAGGTTTGGTACCACCTGTTAGCCGTTATTATTTAAATTCAAATATATTCTTGCAGGGTTTCAGCTAGGTTTTTTGAACTAGTAGTCAATTGTGACAGAATTGGTGGATGGAATTTATATCTTCAGGACATTTTGTAGTTGAGGAAGATGATGACAGGGGTCTGGGTGGCTATTTTTGGTCATTTCTTGTCTCAAGGGGGTACCAATCAGTGCATTCATGGAAAGACTTTGTGCAAGGGAGGTAGATAAGTTTAGGTTGCTTGTCTGCATGTTGATTTCCAGTACAAAGATGGGCACAAATATATGATCGGCTATGATTTTTGTAGAGATATGTTTATGATCAGATTTGATCAGCTAGGGTTTGATTATTGTATTGAAAACCATGTAACCCTAATTAGTTTTTGACTCTTACCTGCGTGTAAAGGAGTATGTATATATTATATTTTTGGATCCTTAAGGCTTAGAGTTGGACAATTGTAGAATAAATTCACCTTTTCTTAAGGGTCATCTGTGGTATCATCTCTACCCTCTAGCTTATACAATTGTATTTCTCCCATTGATAATAAAAACATTGCAGAGGTATTTTGTGACAATCCTTCATGTCCCTATGCTTCCATGTTTGAGTTATCTCTTATTGGATTAAAGTATATGATGTTTTCAATGATATCTTAGGATTTCTGATCCCTCTTATTTTTTGTAACTGTGTGTGTTGTTGTGTTTGATCTGATTTAGATGTTTTGTGGATATACTTCAACCCCCTAATAGTCTTGTCTCAATCCTACACCAAGTTGCAGAAGTGAATGTCTGCTTGCAGGTCATAAATTGTGTCTTATGTTTAGACCCTTCTATGAAATACTTATGCAAGCCTATTTAGTAAGTTGTGACCTACTAGACCTGAGCCTTTCATTGATTCCATTCCTCTATACTAAGATCCAAACCCTAATTTCAGTACATCACCTAGTAGGTAGTTTGCTTTCAGTCTTTTCCCTTTCCAAGCATTCCTTCTATCCCTTTCCCATGAAAGTTTTACTTTTCATGTCTAGAAGCAATTTAAGCTGATTATCCAAGTGGAACTAGCCTAGAACCTGGAGGTCTTATCTCAGTTAGCATAGGTCCCACAACCTGGAGATCATTCCCATGTTATACTAGGTTATCAAGACTACGAGAGCTTGAAACAAGGGTGAAAACTTAGTGTATAACAGTTACAAGCCTTTCACCAAAGAAAAATTCTCCTCCAGTGGTACTTTTTTTGTCATCCACATTTCTAGCCCAATCAATGTCAGTATAGACTCTGAGTTCAAATTTTCCTTCCTTAGGGTACCATAATCCATAATCTTCTAGTTTCTTTAGGTATCTTAAGATTCTTTTTGTAGCAACCATGTGTGACTTTCTAGGGTTTGTACAAAATCTTGCAACAATTCCCATAGTGATGCAAGAGCATCCTGGGTGTAAGAGCAATCTTGCATCACCCAAAAATATTTCTATTTTTGTATTCAATAAGGGCTATCTTGTGCAGAGCTGCTATTTATGGAAAGTTACTATTTTTGGTAATTTTTGTATGTGCTCAGAATGATCTGATTTCTTTCTTGGAGGTTCATTTTGGTCATATAAGTCTGCCAATAAAGTTTCATTGCCAGATCAAGTGTATATTGGAAGATATTGAAGATTTTCAGTATTGGCAGCAGGGTACAGAAACTTTGAACTCAATTTTGAAGGCTTTAGAGGCCCCAGATGAGGTTAAAAATTTGGGTAACAAGTGCTTGCACCGGTCAAGCCTGTAGAGCACTTCATGGCATTTCTGAAATGGGGTTATAATAGCCGATCGGGTCAACTAGTGATGACTTATGGTCTTCGGAAGTTGGGCCACTTGAAATGGCAGAAAATAATTTTCTTCAAAATTTTTGTTCAGGTTTCAAAAGTTATCTTGAGCTGACTATGATGTAATAAAATGTAAAATAAAATAATTCTAAGTTGGTCGGCCTTATTGGCTAAAATTCTGGAACCTTCCCAAGCGGTGGAAAATTGCCTATATAAGGAAGGCTATATTATTGTCTTAGGCAGTTCAGAATAGTTCTGGGTAGTAGATCTGGGTAATAATTCGAGGCTTTGTCCTATAGAATAATGTAAGGGAATGCCCATGTGGCTTTGCATATTGTAATTCTGAAAGTTTGTAATTCCACATTTGTGGAGATAACAAGAAGCCAATTTTCTGTTCTTGCATATTATTGTTGTTGTTTCTCTATTTCTGTTATGTGCTTGTGGTATTAAGGGGAGCACCCTTCATCAAGTGGTATCAGAGCGGGAATTCTTGAGTGTGTAAATAGATCGCCGACTGTGAGGCAGTTTGCACCAGGACCATGGTTAGGGTTTCAGCGGGCATCGCGAAAATGCCTCCATGAAGAGAATGTGGCGGAAGAGCTGGTGTTGTGACACCTGACGTTAGAGAGCTGCAAAGACAAGTGTGAGCATTGCAAGAAGAGATTCACAGAGGAATGAATCTTAATGTTAGAGATGAAAGCGAGGATGAAGCCGAAGAAGAATATCAAGAAGGAGAAGCTGAAATTGTGAACCAGGAGGAAGAAAGACTTTTTCGGGTAATTTCCAAGATTGGGAAAAGACCTAAGATTGAGGTTCCTACATTTTTTGGAAATCTTAACCTAGAGGAATTGATCAACTGAATCAATGAATGTGAAGAATATTTTGAGTATGAAGATGTTGAGGATCCTGATAGGGTCAAATTTGCAAAGGCCAGATTGAAAGGTCATGCGAAGATATGGTGGCAAGAGATTCAGTTGGAGTGAAATAGAAGGGGAAAGGAGAAAATCATGAGATGGGATCGGATGGTGGATAAATTGAAGTGACAGTTCATTCCTATTGATTATGAGCTTGACCTACTGAAGAAAATGCAGAGTTTGAAGCAAGCAGGAAGATCTATTCAGGAGTATACAGAGGAGTTCTATCGACTTCTCATCAGAACAGGCCATGCAGAAGCTGATAAGGAGAAAGTTGCCCGATACCTTAATGGGTTGAGGCCAAGCATTCAAGAGGAGCTGAATCTAGTTCGAATGAACAGTATTGAAGAGGCATACCAGTTTTCCCTAAAAGTAGAGGAAAAGTTGAACAAAAAGTTTGAGAGCAGACAAAATGGAAGAGGTCACGGTGGATGATCTGGTGGACGGTCATATGGTGGCTGAAATAAAGATCTGAAAAAGAAGGATGAGGCTAATAGTAGTCAGAATCAGCGAGGAAATAATTCCAATTACTTCCAGGATCAGAATAATAGAGACCAGGGAGGAAGAGGAAGAGGAAAAGGATCTGGAAGAGGTGGCTTCCGTGGAACATGTTTTCACTATGGAGAAGAAGGTCATAGGGCATTTGAATATCCTCAGTGCCAAGGCAGAACAGACAAGAGAAATGAAGGCCAGGCCACTGTTGCACATGTAGATGAAGATGCTAGATCATCAAATTTTGAAGATACTAAAAGAGGAGAAATTTTGATTACCAGAAGAGTCCTGTTGAGTGGTGAGAATGAACCTGAGCAAAGGAGGAGCCTGTTTCACACCAGGTGCAAGTGTGAAGGTAAATGTTGTGATGTGATTATTGATAGTGGAAGCACTGACAATTTGGTGTCAGAAGAGATGGTGACAAAGTTGAAGCTCAAGAGACAGAAACACCCACATCCATATTGGATTGCTTGGGTGCAGGATGACCACAAGGTCATGGTCAGTGAACAGTGCCTGGTAAAGTTCAAGATCGGCGGGTACCAAGATAAGGTACTATGTGATATCATCTCTATGGATGCATGTCATATGTTATTGGGTAGACCATGGCAGTTTGACAGATGTGTTGTACACGATGGTCGTTAGAATACCTATTCCCTAACAAAGGATGGAGTGCGACATAAGCTAAAGCCATTGAAGGAGACCGAAGAAAAGGTATGTGGTAATGCAAGAATAACATTTGTTGATGGAAGAAAATTCCTAGATGGTATGAGGCATGAGCATGTGTGTTTTGCTTTAATTCCAAAAGTTGGTAAAGAAGAAGTAGAGGATGTACCTGTAGAGGTTGCAGATTTGTTGAATGAGTTTCAGGATATTGTATCTGATAATGTACCTGATGGGTTACCATAGGTAAGGAAGATCAGTCATCAGATGGATTTGATTCCAGGAGCCAGTTTGCCAAACAAGGTAGCACATAGAATGACACCAACAGAAAGTGAAGAGTTGAACAGACAAGTACAAAAGTTATTGCAGAAGGGGTTGATTCGAGAGAGTCTGAGTCCCTGTGCTGTACCAGCGGTATTAGCACCAAAGAAGAATGGTGAATGGAGGATGTGTACAAATTCTAGGGAAATAAACAAGATCACAATCAAGTACAGGTTTCCATTGCCACGAATGGATGATATTATGGACTGTTTGAGTGGAGCTGTGTATTTCTCAAAGATAGATCCGAAGAGTGGATATCACCAGATTCAGATCAGAGAAAGAGATGAATGGAAGACTGACTTCAAGACAAAGGAAGGACTGTATGAGTGGTTAGTCATGCCTTTTGGGCTAACCAATGCACCGAGCACTTTCATGCGGCTCATGAACGAGGTTCTGAAAGAATTTCTGGGTAAGTTTGTCATTGTTTACCTAGATGATATTTTGATCTTTAGTAAGACATTGGATGAGCATCTGATGCATATTCGTATGGTATTTGAGAAGTTGAGAGAAGAGAAATTGTTGATTAATTTGAAGAAGTGCAGTTTTGTGAAGAAAGAGTTAGTGTATTTGGGATTTGTAGTTTCAGCATAAGGTCTAAAAATGGACCGAGAGAAGGTACAAGCTATCCTTGAATGGCCTACTCCAAGGAGTGCTACCGAGGTAAGATCTTTTCATGGTCTAGCTAGCTTTTACAGAAAGTTTATCAAAAATTTTAGTAGTATTTGTGGACCCTTGACTGAAACAATGAGAGGGGATAGAAAAGAGTTTAAGTGGACTAATGGGGCAGAAAAGAGTTTTCAATTGTTGAAACAAAAAGTTACAGAACAACCTATTTTAGCACTTCCAGATTTTAATAAGGTGTTTCAAGTAGATTGTGATGCTAGTGGTACTGCAATAGGAGCTGTTATGAGCCAAGAAGGTAAACCTGTTGCTTATTTTAGTGAGAAGTTAAATGATGCCAAGAGAAAATATTCTGTTTATGATCAGGAATTTTATGCTATAGTTTAGGCATTAAAGAAGTGGAGACATTATCTACTTCCTAATGAGTTTGTTTTGTATACTAATCATCAAGCTTTGCAATATTTGAATAGTCAAGGAAAATTGAATCAAAGGCATTTGAAATGGGTTGAGTTTTTGCAGAGTTATACATTTATTTTGAAACACAGGAGTGGAAAGTCTAATAGGGTTGCAGATGCTCTTAGCAGAAGGAAACTATTGCTGACAAAAATGTAGATTGAGGTGGTTGGGTTCAAGGAACTCAAGAATTTGTATCCAGAGGATCTTGATTTTGGTGAAGCTTGGAAAGCTTGTACAGAACCTGTTACTCTAGACAGGATAAAATGGTTGGATTTCATCATCCAGGATGACATGCTATTCAGAGGGAGTCAGTTGTGCATTCCACAAAGTTCTATGAGGGAGAATCTCATCAAGGAGAAGCATAGTGGAGGATTGGCTAGACATTTTGGTCGTGATAAAACTTTTGCTTTGGTTGGTGAGAATTATTATTGGCCACAATTGTAGCAAGATGTGAAGAAGTTTGTACAGAGTTGCAGAGTATGTCAGATGGCGAAAGGAGTGAAGCAAAATACAGGGTTGTATCAGCCATTACCTATACCAGAGAATCCTTGGGAGGATATCAGTATGGACTTTGTTCTCAGTTTACCGAGGACTCAGCGGGGACATGATTCAATTTTTGTAGTAGTTGACAGATTTTCAAAGATGGCACATTTCATTCCCTGCAAAAAGACTAATGATGCTATTCATGTAGCAGAATTGTTTTTCAGAGAAGTAGTGAGACTACATGGTCTGCCAAAGACCATAGTGTCAGATCGAGATACTAAGTTTGTTGGATATTTCTGGCATACATTGTGGAAGAAGTTGAAGATAGATTTCAATTTTAGTTCATCACATCATCCACAGACTGATGGACAGACAGAGGTGGTGAATAGAAGTTTGGGAAATTTGCTGAGATGTTTGGTTGGAGATAAGCCAACAGGATGGGATTTGATTTTACCATAGGTAGAATTTGCATACAATAATTATGTCAACAAGAGCACTGGTAAATCACCATTCCAGATTGTATATGGAAGTAGTCCAAGAAATGCATCTGAATTGAGGAAGATAGATAAAGGAGAAATAAGTAGTGCTGAAGCTGAGGATTTTGCAGAACATTTGAAGAACATCCATGAGGAGGTGAGGAAGCATATTACCAAGATGAATGTGCAATATAAGACTAAGGCAGATGAGAAAAGGAGGCATAAGGAATTTCAGGTTGGTGATGAAGTCATGGTTGATTTGCGGAAGGAGCAGTTTCCAGTTGGTACATATAACAAGTTGAAAATGAAGAAGTTTGGGCCATGTAGGATACTGAAGAAACATGATTCAAGAAATGCATATGAGGTAGAATTGCCTAATGAGCTGAATAATTCACCAGTGTTTAACATTTTAGATTTGACAGAGTATCATGAAGGAGGTGTCCAAGATGAGGTTGTAGCAGCACAGTGGAGTATTCCAGCAACCAGTTTAGATATCAAGGAGATTGAAGACATACTGGACAGTCATGTTGGCAGAAGCACAAGGAACAGGACATATGAAGAGTATTTGGTCAAATGGAAAGGATGACCTATTGTAGATTCATCATGGCTAACAAAGGGGGAGGTTAACCGTCTTGGTTTTCCTCTGCACACCTGAGTCGTGACAGGGTCACTTTTCAAATTACCCTAGGTGTCTGATGCAGGAGCATCCTGGGTGTAAGAGCAATCTTGCATCACCCAAAAATATTTTTGTTTTTGTATTCAATAAGGGCTATCTTGTGCAGAGCTACTATTTATGGAAAGTTACTATTTTTGATAATTTTTGTATGTGCTTAGAATGATCTGATTTCTTTCTTGGAGGTTCATTTTGGTCATATAAGTTTGCCAGTAAAGTTTCATTGCCAGATCAAGTGTATATTGGAAGATATTGAAGATTTTCAGTATTGGCAGCAGGGTACAGAAACTTTGAACTCAATTTTGAAGGCTTTATAGGCCCCAGATGAGGTTGAAAATTTGGGTGACAGACGCTTGCGCCGGTCAAGCCTATAGAGCGCTTCGTGGAATTTATGAAATGGGGTTATAATAGCCAATCGGGTGAACTGGTGATGACTTATGGTCTTCGAAAGTTGGGCCACCTGAAATGGCAGAAAATAATTTTCTTCAAAATTTTTGTTCGGGTTTCAAAGGTTATCTTGAGCTGACTATGATGTAATAAAATGTAAAATAAAATAATTCTAAGTTGGTCAGCGTTATTGGCTAAAATTCTGGAACCTTCCCAGGCGGTGGAAAATTGCCTATATAAGGAAGGCTGTATTATTGTCTTAGGCAGTTCAGAATAGTTCTGGGTAGTAGATCTGGGTAATAATTCGAGGCTTTTTCCTACAGAATATTGTAAGGGAATGCCCATGTGGCTTTGCATATTGTAATTCTGAAAGTTTGTAATTCCACATTTGTGGAGATAACAAGAAGCCAATTTTCTGTTCTTGCATATTATTGTTGTTGTTTCTCTATTTCTGTTATGTGCTTGTGGTATTAAGGGGAGCACCCTTCATCACATAGCATGTGCTATGTCTGGTCTACTATGCACTACATACATTAACTTACCAATCATAGATCGGTACAGTGTCTGTTCACCTCTGTAGTTTCATCTTCCTTAGTCAGTTTACATCCAATAGCCATCGGTGTTCCCATAGGTTTAGCATCTTTCATGCCAAATGTCTTCAATACTTCCTTGATATATTTAGATTGTGTGATGAATATACCATCATTTTGCTGAATCACTTGTAGTCATAGAAATAACTTAATCTCTTCAAAAATAGACATTCAAATTCACTTCTCATTTCATCAGCATATGACTTACAGATTTGGTCTTGTCCTCCGAATATAATGCCATCCACAAATATTTCAGCAATAAGAAAAGTATCATTAGTATCTCCTTTCATATACAAATTGTTGTTCTCACTTGTTCTAACAAATCCAATACTTAACAAATAAGTATGTAGCCTCTCATACCAGACTCTTAGTGCTTGCTTCAAACCATATAAGCTTTATGTAATCTACATACCATATCTTTATTTTCTAGATCAACAAACCCTTCAGGTTGGTCTATGTAGACTTCTTCTTCAAGTATCCCATTCAGAAATGCTGACTTGACATCCATTTGGTAAACTTTGAACTTTTTATGTGTAGCATATGCAAGTAACATTCTAACTCCTTCTAATCTAGAAATAGGTGCAAATGTTTCACCATAATCAATTTCTTCCTCCTGTGCATATCCTTTGCATACCAATCTAGCTTTATTTCTTGTTACCTCGTCATTCTCATTTTTCTTGTTTTTGAATATCCACTTAGTATCGATAACATTCTTATCTTTAGGTCTAGGTACTAAGGTCCAAGTTTTGTTCTTCTCTATTTTTTCTATTGTCTCTTTCATTGCAATAACCCATTCATCATTTTCTAATGCAACTTTTACATTTTTCGGTTCATAATCACAAACTAGACATGTACCTTATCTTTCTTTACTCCTTGTTTGCATGCCAACTTGTCTATCTCCAATGATTTGTGTCTCAGGATGATGTCTTCTGACAAAACTTGCCAGTATCTGATTTCTTCTTTCTTGTTCATCTTGTGCAGGTTCATTTTCTTTCTCGGTAGGTCCTTCCTGCTCGTTGGTTTCTCTTTCCTATTCCTCAGTATTATTTTCTTGCTGACTGGTTGTCACAGTCTATGGCTTCAGTAGATAATCAGGTTGCTCAATGTAAGTGAATCTACTACAGTCTTCTGGTTCCTTTTTTCTTTCCTCTACATTCTTAACATCAAACTCATCAACTCAAACATTAGTACTTTCAATCATTTTATTAGTTAGTCTATTCAGACACTTGTATGCTTTACTTTTACTAGAATATCCTAGAAATATCCCTTCATCACCTTTTGAATCAAACTTTCTATTTATTTCATCTTTCAAAATAAAACACTTGCTTTAAAAATTCTAATGTAACTTAGAGTGGGTTTTTGTCCAAACCATAACTCATAGGGTGTCTTATTAGTGTCTTTCTTTAGTTGTACTTGGTTTAGCACATAAATAGTAGTGCTAATAGCTTCCCTCTAGTATGTCTGAGCAACATTATTTTCTATCATTAATGTCCTTGCGTAGTCAACAATTGACCTATTCCTCCTTTCAGCAATGCCATTCTCTTATGGTGTCCTTGGTGCAGAGACTTGTCTTTTAATACCACGCTCATTAAAAAAATTAGTAAATTTATCAAAGATAAATTCACCTCCTCTATTAGATCTTAGCATTTCAATTCTTTACCAATCTCTTTTTCTACTTTTTCTTTATACCACTTGAACATCTTGAATGCCCCAGGTTTTTCTTTTAAGAACATGACAGTCATCAACCTAGTATAATCATCAACAAAAAGAATAAAATATCCATCTCCATAATAACTTTAAGTTCTCATAGGACCACATAGGTCGGTATGCACTAACTCAAGTATCTTCTTTGTTGAATAATATTTTCTTTTGAAACTATATTTAGTCATCTTACCTTTCTGACATTCATGACACATAACATGATCTAGTTTAGATAAGTTAAGCAGACCTCTGAATCTTTTCCTTTTACTGATCTTAATCATGTTATTAAAATTCACATGACATAACCTTTTATACCACAACCATGCATCTTCATCTTTTATCATTAAACAAGAAGAATAATCATTATCAAGATAAAAACAAATTACCTCTGGATTGTGTACCAGTTCCAACAAGTCTTCCTTCATCATCAAATATTTTCACCTTTTTTCTCTCAAAAGCAACTCGGTGGCTTGAATTGTTTAGTTGTACCACACTTAGAAAATTATAGTTCAATCCTTTTACCCAATAAGAATTTTCACATTTTAATCTATCATTTATCATCAAGGATCCTTTACCTCTTACCATATAGGGTGCATCATTTCCCATTCTTACAGATCCTCCATTGTATTTTTTAAGATAATCAATTTTTTCTTCATCACCAACCATGTGATGTGTACAACCACTATCTATAATCCATGTATCATTTATATTAACCTCTGAGATAAGTGTTGTCTCTACATACCTTTCATCTTCTTCAGAATCATCCTTCATTGCCAGAAATACTACCTCCACATCATCATCAGTGTCGGTATCGGTCATATCTTCTTCCTCAAAAATGTAGAATACCTTCTTTCCATTGTCATTATTGTCTTGGTTTTCTTTGTTGTAGTGTTAGTAGCCTCTGTTGTATCTTCTCCCATAGCTTCCTTCAGATCGGTCTTTGGTTCTATCATCATCTTTCTTGTGTGGACATCTAGCAGCAATGTGACAAAATTCTTTACAGTTAAAGCATGCTAAAGGTAATTTACCTATATACCTTCCTTTACCTTGAGGTAACCTTCTGGCCATAAGAGCTTCAAGTTCATCAAGCTCATCAATAGTTTTTCTATCATTATCATCATTCTTATTTCTAGACTTACCAATCTTCAGAGAAGTCATAAAAGTGGATTCAACAGATAGTACAACACTATTATGATAATTATTCAGTTCAAATGTTGTAAGCTTTCCAATTAGATTATCAAGAGTGAGTGTGCTATGAGGTGCTGACCTATTTTCATGAATTGCAAATATTCTAATGGCATAGATAGGAAAAAGGGTTCTTAGAATTTTTCTTACCAAAGTGTCTTCATCAATGACTCCATCTGATGCTATAATGGTGTGAACTACCTCTTTTATTCTATTTGTGTACTGCACAATGTTTTCACCTTCTTTCATCTTCATGTCATTGAATCTTCATATCAAGCTTTCTGCTCTTGCTCTCTTGACATTCACATCACCACTATAAATTTGAGCTAGTTTATCCCACATCTTCTTAGCAATAGTACAGTCCTTGATGTCTTCAAATTTGACATCTAAATAGGTAGCAGGAATCTCCATCATAGTAACATTATGTTCATGCCTGTCCCTTAGTTGATCAAGGGTCAAGGGACCAGTGGGTGGTGCAAGGTATCCATTCTCTATCAGATCTAGGGCATAATTCCCAATCCCAGATCTATTTAACTTCATTCGACTTTGCCATATTGTGAAGTTATCTTTGTTTAGCTTTGGCACTTCCCTCTTAAACATTTTGAGACCTTTGTGTTGAAGTCCTTAAAACTTTGTTCCAAGCAACCAACACTCTAATACCAATTGTTAGAATAACTGAGAGGGGGTGAATCAGTTATCCATAGTCCCAAATCAAAATGAATAATCCAAAACAATTTACTTAAACTTTTGCAGGTCAGTAACATAAAATACTATCCTATATATTCTTTTACTGATTACCAATCAATAACAACTAATGATTACCAATCAAATCCAACATCTAATATGCAAAGTATGATAACAAACAATCACCACAATGAATACATAACAAAAAAGATTTAACATGGAAACCCTGTGAAGGGAAAAACCACCTGGGACCAGCAACCCAAAAATGTTCACTCTTTTGAAGTGAGGTCAATGAAGACCCAACCCTATTAAAATTTACAAGCACACTCTGAGGTGTGACCTTGTTAGAGGATTTTAGACCAACCGTTATCATCCAACTAGCACTAACTATGGGTTTGATAGGATAACAATGTTCATTCTATGAATGATACATAAAAGACTTTCAAGTCCACTCTGTTAAGGGATTTCTCTGTTTACAATGGTTAAAATGTAACCACAGTTGATCTAATTACATTACAACTTCAATTGTAGATTATCAGATCTATGTTAAGCCCATTCAAATCCTCTGATCAGTATATCAATTATGTATCAATAATAATCAATGACTTACTATCACTTGGTAATAGCTTTCTGACACTCAGTAAACTCTACAATTCGGTTCTCCTTAACCAATTTGATCAGGCATACATGAAGCTTTTTCATGTGATAGTTCTTGCAGTCTCCTTCTTCTGACATTAGTTTCATAATGAAACCTTAGTCTCTTAAATAGACAAGTAAACCCTTTTCTTCTTCTCCATAAGATTTTTTTGCTTATTCTCCTTCATCTATTTTGCCACTTAAACCTTCCTCGGTAGATGTGTTAGTAACACATTTTGATTTCATCCTTTAGATCTTTCTTGAATTATGCTAGTTGTTGATCTTTATAAAAAACATTATCTCCATCACTAATTATGATGTACTTTACAACTCATCAATCCTTAACGGCTAAACTAATCATTTAGTTATTTTCTTCTGCTCAATTAACAAATAAATGTGTCGGTGAACACAAGCTTGGTTTATACTATGCTTGGTATACGCTACACTTCTTGGTGTATACTATGATGCTTCATCAATAGACTATAATGCCTTATGTCTTTTAGTTCGTTTCCTCATCATAGATGAATGAAACATAATCAAGTCAATAACATAAGGTCATAGACTCATCAGCAAGTTACCCAATGTATTCCTTATTCTCATCTGTCATATACATCTTCCTCATGTAGATATTTATGTTCTTCATCTCTTTTACTCCTTTTCTACAGATGTTTAGGTATTGTAACTTACAAAATAAGTGTTGTCATACTAGTTGACATCAATGACAACATATTACTGATTTAATCATATTACATATCTAATCAACAACTCAGTGATCTCTAATTATAGATATTTAATTAAGTTCTAAATCAGTTGTAGTTCATCATATACATGATGTATGTCATAATGGGGTGGGGGGTCTTGATTACTCCATCCATTCATGCATCTTTTATTTCATTTCTCTTTTTGGGGGAATTTTTTTACCATGAGGTTTTCCTTCTTTCTCTGCTTTATGAGAGATTGCTTTGCATTTCTCTTGCATATTGTACATTGGTACCTAGCATGGTCTGGTAGATAGGACCCATTATATATTTTCATCTAGCATTATGAGATTAACTGAATTCCCCTAAGTTGCACTAAGGTGGGGTGTTAGTGTAATTAAATGTTCACTAATTACACTTTACTTAAGTTTTCTTAGGATAATGCATTTTCATATTAGTTGTTCTTGAGACACCTAGGAATTTGCATTTTATTTTAGTACATGGTGTAGGAGAATTTCTACTTTAGGTTTGATTTCCACCTTTACTATTCTTATCACATTATCATCCTCTCATTGTTGCACATTTCTCACATACTTTGATATACAATAGATGATAATCCACCTTTGGTGGACATCTGATTCCACCTAGTATGGTTGATAGCTTCACATCTCCTTATCATGTAGTCTTATTACATTTCCTATATATTGAGTGACATTTACATTGTATGCATCTATTATCATTTGATCATTATTGAGTTATTAATTTGATCATCATTTTTCCTATGTAATGCCATAAAATACAAGGACAACACACAACAACAATTTTTTTTTTTGATAGACACAAAATGAAAACTAAGGTTACACACAAAGCTCACTTGATGCGAAGCCTGAGACAAAAGACTATTTACCCAACATCTCATAAGGGGAATCATGGCATGTGCTAGCATGCCAACATCCCTTATTCGATGAATGACATTAGGGGATGGAAAATCCCTAACTAGGTTTGGCAAGAAATATTCATTAGGTTAAATCTTAATTCAATTGCAAATTTAGGAAGGAGGAAAGTCCCAAACTCAAACTAGGGTAAGGTAAACTATAAATTCATTAGTTATAAGATAGACTAATCTATAGGGAACATTCCCCCTATAAGCATAAAGGTTTAATTTATGATATTAATATTTTCCCTAATAAATTTTAGGAGAGTAACTAATTTATCTTTTAACCTAGTTTATTAAAATGAATAATACGAACCTTAATTTATTAATAATCAAATAATTAATCACCAATTAATAATAATTCCAATTATGTGATCATGCATAATTCTTAATTCACAATATGTAAAAAGCTCAAATCAAATAAAACAAATCATCATTTAACTTTAATCTAATAATTATTATTGTACTAGGTGGCATATTTAATAAAATTAAATTTAACATTAACTATTGTTCTAAGGGACAAATTTGAGTAAATAAATTTTAGTAGTAAATGAATTATACCTTCTAAATTAATTTTCTAATCAATTTAGAATAATATGAAATTGCAATATTATAAAGATTTAGTGATTAAAATAAATATTTCTTTACAATAATGCTTATTTCAAAATTAAGAATGCCATTCAACTTAAATCAATTAACATAAAATAATAAAAGAAACCCAATTGTAATGAATATAACATTAATAAAGTGAAATAAATGAAATAAAAAATACAAATAGGTGGGTATTTCAAGAGGGAAAATCTTACCCTAATTTCAGATTTAGGGT
>BSBK01011647.1:2500-151043 GCA_027943335.1 Chamaecyparis obtusa | reverse complement strand
GTATATATATATATATAGACACACACACACACACACACAGATCGAATTGAGGAAAGAATTTTATAGAATACATCAAGAGAAGTGTCTAGATTGTGAAGAAGACCCAAATGAGGCTCAAAGTGGGGATTATAATGGAAAGAATTTAAAATTTAGTATTAGTGCATGGTAGATTCAGGTCTTACAACTACAAGGTGGTAGTTTTTAATGCCCTAATAGTATTCTACATATCTAGAGATTCACGGATGATTGTGTGCCATGCAGACATCTCCTTTGCATGCATTCCCCTATGTTGTCCACATCATGTGGTGAGATTTTTGAATGGGTAATAATTAAACAAAATAAATTGGATTTGATGGGGTATGTAGATTTTAATGTCTTAGGATAAGGTAGGGATATTATGAAATGGAAAATAACATTGGGGTGCAAATTTCCAACACTATATTTTTGCCCCACTTTAGCAAGCATATCATATTCATGATAGATGTGATCTACAGTAAGGAAATTCACCTAAATTTCATATGGGGACTTCATTCACAAAGGGTTTCCCCTAGATAGGAAGACCTAAATTTTTGTTGTGTTTCATCTAGCACATGATTTATATAGACAAGCATTCCAGACACAACACCATTGATTATGCACCAATATTGGTAGAAAGTCATATTCTACCAAATTTTCATATGATAGGGTGATTTTGATATTGCATTGACATGCACAATGAAATATGGATATGGATGAGATAGAGTGACTTTATATCAAGCATTGAAATGCATAGCGAAAGATAGATAAGAATGTAATAAGAAAATTTAGATCATATCAGTACATATAGAAAAGGATAGATAGGCATAATATAGGGAAAGGTTTAACAAGATAATATATTGTCCCCCACAATAGGTGGAAAATATAGTGGATTAGCCACCATGAAGGTAGACATCAAGATGAAAATTTTTAAATTTTGAGAGAAAAATCTTTTGTTGAGAGATATCATGATTATTAGATAAAAAGATATTAGACAAATGGATATAAAAACCTCCCTGACAATGGGAAATGCTACTCAAAGGGGAGCATGAGACATTCTAAGAGAAAAGACATGTCATGTCAATATATGAGATGTTAATATGGAATGTCACATCCTAATGGGTGATACATGATATTTTCAACATCTAAAAAAGATAAGGCGATATGATGGATTGGCATGTGATATAAATACTCTTAGGGGATATTTTATTACTACTAACCATGGCTTGGATCTTAAGAATAACACATGAAGATAAAGGAAAACAAAAGGTTGGGTCAACATGGAAAGGTAGCCTCAATTTCCCCAACACTTTGCATCATCTCCTAATAACGAAAAAATAAAGACATGAAAATTTGAAGAAAAATATAACAAATGGAAGAAGGTTCGTAATAAAGAAAACCTCATATTTCCAAGTACCTACATAGTATAAGGGTCTTCCAAGAGGGAGAAACACTAAAAAAATAAGTAGGGAACACAAGAAGACGCACTCAAACCTATAGTTGTAGGATCAACTTTTACCTTCATAAGTCATCCACTAGTATATTATCATCTTCTCGATCTTGATCATGCAAGGAGGGAGGCTAAGCTTGCAATTAAATAACTACAATGAAATCCCTAGATGCCCCACTAGTAGGTAGAGAAAAGGATGAAGCAATCTTAACATTTCCATCCAACAACTCCATTCAGGTGAATGAGAGGGATCATGTAAAGACCATTTTCAATACCATAATATCCTTTGGTGAGTCAAATAGGAAATCCTCGTAGCTTTCTAGAGACCCATTATTGGGATTTCATGAATAATAATTCTCCCTTATCTATTCAAAAGGGCTGGAGATAGACTTATGAGAAGTCATGATTTTTCTGTTGTGAGGACCAAGACAATACATATCTACTAGAGTGGATTTGTGATGGAAAATATGGAAGAGTTCTCTATTGAAAGATCCTCTTGAAGGATCTAGGTGAGGCCCTTCAACCCAATATAGAAGCATTAAGTTCATCAAGAAATATACCTTTCCAATACTAAGATGGGGCACTAGATACAACTTGGGTGTGAAACATTTTCACTAGTTCAAGAAATGGTGAGACATTAGGAAGAGTGGTGATAAGAAGCAGCCCCTATGATGGAGATAGGAAAACTTGGGCCCACTTGGTATAAATCCCAAGGGGTCCCTCCTAGCATAAAAGGAAGATAGATAAATTATATATTACAAGGTGGAAGGATGGTGTAGGTAAATAGAGGTGGAGGCAGATCTAGGAATGATAGTAGAAGTAGAAAACATGGGCCCTAAAGATATCATCTCTTCCCTCGCACTAGAATTAGATAACAAGGCCTTCTCTCATTGATGATGCTTATGGTTATATACAAACTAGTTCTAACATAAATGTGGCCCATGTTCTTAAGTTTATGAAGTACAATAACATCCTACTCCAGAGGGGAGATCATCGATGCCATTGTTAGAAAAGAAGATGGTCTAACTAAAGAATTAGGAGGTGGTATAGAAATAGGCACTACTGACTCATTCATGGGTGCTCTTCCTCTCTTTGTAGTACAAGAATAAGGATGATTCCCTCAAAAGATGAGAAGCATGTTCCAAAGAATACTGAATATTCTTGGGTGACTTATTACCCAAGTATCATAACTTGTAGGGTGAGGAATGTCTAAAATTATGGGAATTGAGAAGGGTGGATGCACTTTATATTTTAGTCGTATAGATTATTTTCCCTAGTTCACACTAGGTGTGAACATGCAAAAATAAGGCACAATAAAATGCTATGATACCAAAATTAGGTGAGGATGATTCTCATTAGGTACATGCTTTTCATGATACCATAATGAAGGAGAAAAGGATGAAGCACACTTTACCTCATGAGATGGCTAAGAAAAAAGAACTTAGGAAAAGGTGATAAATATTTCAAGTTTAGTTAGCTATCTATGTATTTTTGATAGTCTAGGAATATTATATCTTGTTGGAGATAAAGGGGTCCTAACAGAGTAGGTGAAAAGTGATCAAGGGAGAAGCCCCGATGGGAAACCAAGGGGAAATATCTAGTATCCTAAACTATGGGAATAACACTCTCATGGGGAATTTTTAAGAATTTATAAAAGATAGAAGTGACTTCTCTTATAAAGTTCAATGAGGGGATACCTAGTTTGACTCAAAAGAGGTATGACTCAAGGATCAAGAAAAGCATCAAAAAGATCTTCTTAGGTCCTACCTAAAAAATCAATGTGGTGGACACAAAAGAAAGAACAAAAAAATATCATGCATTCTAATGGTAGCAGTACACTCATCATAGTTCCAGTAATTTAAATGATTAACAAAGAGGACATACTTGATAATAACATCAACCTAGTATGTAGTGTTGAGAAAGATGCCCCAAATCAAGATATCATTGATCAATATTAGGACATAGAGGAGAGAAGGCTCTCCATTATATGGCTCATCTAGAGGGGTTAAAGTATTTTTGTATCAACAACCCTCCTAACAGGTGGGAAAATGGGAGTGATGGTGATTATCTCTAGAAAGGGATTGCCAGTCAAGAAAGGAAAGGGTTGATAAAGGGGTGCCTAGTTCATACCAAGTTCACAAAAATGTGCAGAAGGAAAAAATTCAATGACCTCAAGACTAATTAAAGTCTTGAATGATGGACCTTTCCTTACATCACCTGACTAGTACTAGTGCTTTAGTGAGTTGGGTATCATGACACCAAGTGTAATAAAGATAATTTGATGAACTAGGATATTAAATATGAATGAAGTAAAAGATATTAAAATTATTAAATTGATTAAGATATAAAATAGAAATTGAATGGAATAGTTCTTCTAAATAACAATCTAAAATGACATGTTACCTATACAAATTGAAAGAGTACACTACAAGAACAAAAAGATAAACTTTTTTTATTCCATTGCCTAGGATGCACATGTGAGACAAGGATTTTGTGGGTACAAGATACCAATGCAACACACATATATCTCATATAGAAAAAGTAAAAACAATGATATAGGATCCAAGAAAAAGAATAAAAATTTACTAGAATGAAAAAATATAAAGTAAAATACTAAGAGAACAATAAATAATGCAATTATACTATAAAAATAATGAGAAATGAGAGAGAATAGAGAATAGAGAGAAAAAGCCTTACTAGAGATATGATTTGATGAAGGTTTCAAAACCACTTTGTTCTTCCTCACAAATATGCACACATAGAAATAAAACAATATATTGAGGTGGCCTTTTTTAGACCCTCCTTTCTCAAATCCCTACTTTGGTGTTGATACTTCCACAACAACTTAAATGGATACAGTAATGGTGATAGATACTTGTATTGGAAAATAAATTAAATGATGATGTAAAAAGAAGCATATAGGTGATACAATATGATATCAAATACATACTATAGAAGTGTAGATAAGACTCCTTCACTATAAAAAAGATGATCTCCACATAATGAAGAAAAGGATGATTGATGAGAGCCAAGCTTGAGATGAAAAATCTATATAGATAACTCAATATGAGTAAAGAAGTTTATGTAATATGTTAGGAAAAGTTCCCAAATCATGAAGAGGACCCAAATGAAGCTCAAATTGGAGATTATAATGGAAGAATTTGAAATTTGGCATCAGTGTGTGGTGGATTCAAGCATTACAAATAGAGGGTGGTAGTTTGTAACACACTATTAGAACTGTAAATATTTGCAAATTTACAAATGAGTGTACACCGCATGGATGTATAGATCTACAGTGTACACACATCTTGTGTTATCCAGAATATGTAGCTAGAATTTTGAGTGAATAATTATAAAACAAAATAAATAGGTACTAATAATTAACATGAATTTTTATGTCTTAGGCTAAGGTAGGGACATTATGAAATGGAAAATTATACCAGGGTCCAAAATTTTCATATTACAATAACATTATGTCCCATTTTCCAATGATATCACATGACTTGTTGTTGTAATCACCCAATTTTGGTCTAGTAAAATATAAGCCCCCTTTATTGAAAATTAAATTAGAATATTAGGCCATTTTTTTGCATCAAATCAGTTGTTCTTGATTAGTTAATCATTTATTTGATTATATCCTAGAGTTAAACCACTTTATTCTATGTTTAGTTAATTAAAATAACATATCCTCTTTTAATTAAATAATAAAATCACTTTATCCTAAGCGTTATTTAATTAAAAGAACATGTCCCTTTTTAATTAAATATTGGAAACCACTTTTCTAAAAATAATAAATAATAATAAATATAAAAAGTGTACTTTCCAATGAGATGGAATCTTTTGAATTTTGAAAAATGATGTTGTCTCTTTATCTCAAGTAGTCATTGTTTTGCCTCTTAATCTTATCCATTGATTATACCTCTTAAAGACATGACCACACGGATCAACCAATATTTAATGTCCACCACTGCTCATTCTTTTGCCTCTTAATCTTGATCTTCTATTCATTTTTAATTCCTTTAAAAGGAGACTATCTCCTCATTTTGAGATCACTGCCTTCGTGAGATCTTCTTAGCTTCTTGATTTATTGAAATATTATTACAGGTTCTTGGAGTCTTGCAATCTTTGCATCTTAGGGATCTTGCATATTGAAGCATTGCATCATAATTTAGCTTAGGTTTTTCATTTTCTTTATTTCATCTATCTTAATCCATCTATTTTAGATCTACTTTCCTTACATTATAGCATTTCATCTTAGCTTAATCTTGCATCCAATCTTAGATTACTTTGCATTTGCATTAATCATGGAGATCTTGGATACTTGTAATCTCATTTCTTGATATGTGTTTGAATCTTCCATTCTATAGTGCACCTTGTAGCGATCTTTCTTATTGGGTTCATTTGAGAGCCACCATATTTATCTACATGATTCTTACACGCTATGGATAGAAAGCTATAAACTGCCTTCTAAGACTCCAAATTCATTGGATCTCTTCGATATAAGGTTTTATAGAAGTGATCACACCTTTTTGTTAACATTTTTGGCTCCAACCATGGGTCAAACCCACAAATTTTGGATACTTGCTTTGATTTTTAAGGCTAACCCTTGTGTAGGTTGAGTTGAAGGAAAAAACCTTTTAGATTTTTTAAAGATTTGATCATATCTCATGAATGGCTTTGATTTTTTATCTGATTTTTTTTCAGGTCAGAGATGATTTGGATGTATCACAGTATGAAATTAAGATTTTTTGATCATTTTTCTGCAAGTTATAATTTTTTATTTATTTTTCATGAAAATTTATTTCGGGTCACAACTCAGAGGATCATTCATAAATATTTAAATTTTTGGAACGATATAAGAATTATATAGGGGATTACTTATGTGTGTTTTTAATTTAGATGCAATAACATGGCTCAAATAGTTGATTTGTGAAAACTGGTCTATTTTGGTAAAATGGGTCTCTAGGGCACAAATTAAGGGATATTTCTAAAACTTTTACATTTTTAGAAATGTCTCATATTTATAATAGGAGTCTCTTATTTAAATTTTATTTTTGGGTCCTAAATTATAGAAAAGAAATTAGATCTTGTTGACTAGGTCAAAAGAAAAAATAAATAATAATTATGATGAGTTTTCACTTTATTTGCACATAGTTCAATACACGATTGGGATTTCTTGAAAGTCTTTGATATTTCCTATCTCCTAAAAAGTGGTTTTACAAGGTTGTTTATTTCATTTTCATTCTCTTGTGCCCTAACTTATGGTTCTATAGAATTTTCTTGCCAAAGAAATTGCATTGCTAAGACTACTAACATTGTGGTTTTGTAGGTTTCCTTGGAGATTAAAAAAAAAAAAAAAACTTATGTGTCTTTGTTAGCATTCATCATATTTTATAAGCATGTATCTTAATTAGTTGTCTTTTGGAAAATGAAAATTTTATTTATGTATTTGGGAGACACTATGGAATAGGAGAGTACCCACTTTTCCTTTTGGAAAATAAAAAATCTAGATGTCCATTAGCTTTCCATTTTACTTTCTTACATTTACCTTAGAGGGTATGCCAAGAGAGAAATATTATGGGAACAACCCAAGTGGGGAACAAGAGAACCTGACTACTCCATCCCACTATAATCAAAATCTTCCTTCAATCCAAAGAGAGGAAAGACTTGGTTGTTTTCTACTCCTAATGCTTCTTCATGTGTAGGGCCTAGTTTCCTCAATCTTGCTAAGCAAGACTATAATTAATTGAGCACTTGTAGGGCCATCTTGGTCTCAATCTTGTTTACAAGACTACAAGGGGGTACATTCAACTTGTATAGGGTTGAGAGGTCTCAATATTTCTTGGGAGACTATAATTTTTGTGTTCTTTTAGGGATATAGGTCTTAATTTTTCTTACGAAACTATAAGGGATAGTCATGAGCGAAGGTGACCCTATTTTCTGAAAGTATGATAATTGTTGTGCAAGGATTGATCCAAGTGGTTTCCCGAATCACCCTAAGATTACTCACCTTATGTACATTCCTTTGGAATATCAATTTGTGGGAAAAGGTTTTGATTCTAGCTATTTTCTTAGATAGTTCTTGCTTGATGTGTTTTCAATTTGTGTTGAGACCCATGGTAATATTTGTGAACATACACATGAGAGTCTTGGACTATTACAAAAAAAAATTAGACCTCAAAATTTCTTGTATCCACAAGGTTTATTTGTCCCTTGTTGGATTGATTGAAGACTATTGTTTGTTCACATTTCTTTCTTTCAAAATCAATAATCAAAGTTGGTGTAAAATATATTCTAAACTTGTCGTCCAACCATGATTGTTTGGACTCAAACTTTCAAACTAAGCTTAAAGTTGTCAACATAGCTTCTCCATTGTTGTCCAAATCTCTTCTCATTATTTGGTACACTCTCAAAAGTTAGGAATTGCCTTTACCTAAACAAAGATTACTTGTGTCTCTTGACTAAACTCATGGTTAGTAGATGGTTCACTTGTCCACCATATTTTTATTATTTCTTTTGGATGTTGGCATCTTATCTTTTCTTGTTTACAAGTGTCATACATAGGGAGATATACCCATGGCTTGGACATCTTGTGGCAAGTAATCTTTTCTCTTGATTTATGCTTTTTCACTTTGGACAAGTGGACACTTTTTTTACCTATTTTTAAAATCAAGTCATTCTAAGTTTTCCTATTTAGATCTTGACAATCTTCTTCAATGTTGGCTATAACTAATATCAAATCTTCCAAGGAAAGAGACCCAAGGAAAAATTTGAAAAAATACCTGGAAGAGAAACTGAATCTTGGGGTTTTGATCCCTTTACTAAAACCTCTAGTGACTCTACACTATCCTCACCTAGGACTGAAGGTAGTGTTTCTTATATTATAACCATGGAAGGTTGAAATCAAAGTATTGAGGAATCTTTTAAGGAATTTAAAAATAAACACTTTCGACAAGGAAATCAAGAACATTTGAACCAAAACATTGACCATCATACCTTTATACATGGCTCACAACATTCCTCCCAAAATATTCAACATGTTTCACATGGTTTCCAAAGTGATGATTTGAACGCTGAGATAACTAAGGAAGACATCATATAATTCCAACAAGACAAAATTTTGCAAAGACTCATGAAAATGACCTTGAATGAATACAAAGATATATACTTCATGCACTTAGCCTCACAAGGACATAAGTAACCTCACAACTTTGATGCTGATAACTTGCTAAAAAATGAGGAACCATCCAAATTGGAAGTTATGAATAAAAAAATAGAACAGATGATCAAACACATGCAACGCTTGGACAAAGAGAAGGAACAACTAGGGAAATCCTTTTAACTTGAGGCTATATGTTCATTTCCCTTTGACAAATATTTATACATACCTTCTTTTCTCAAAAGGTTGAATTTCAAAAATATGACAAGTATGATGGTAGTGGAGATCCTCATGACCACGTTAGAGAGTTTTGTGTACTAAATATGGAATTATTTTATGAACCCACTTATCTTATGATACTTTTTCCATGGAGTCTTAGTTGGAAAGCTATGGAATGGTTCACTAAAGTATCTCCTCAACTTAAGTCATTTGACCAACTAGTGAAAAGATTCATTCAATAATATTATTACAATATTCAACATGTGGTCACCATCCCAGATCTATGCAATATCAAACAACACCAAGGGGGATCCTTTGTGGATTTCTTTTAGAAATGGAGGAAGATTTATTCACATTACCCTAGACAAATCCCTAAAACTAAGAAGATTGACATTTTTTTCAATGACCTTGTTCTTGAATTACACTATGAGCTCAGGAAGAAACTATTTTCTATATTTGACATGATGACTAAAAGTTCCCTTCTAATTGAGGATGTTGTCATCAAGAAGGGTGAGATTAGTTTGAATAAGGAAAATTCCAACATCCACTACAATAAAAATGGAAAATACAAAGGGAAATCAAAATCATGGAATAAAAAATAAGCATGTGGTGAATGATTTCACAGTGGATACATCTACAAAAAAGCCCAAGGAACCTATCTTCAATTTGACTAGTGTCATTCAAGCTATCAAAAAACAAGAGGGTTCTAAATCATATGATTCAAACAAGTCCAATGACTCTAACAAGGGAAAGCCATCATGGATGTCCAAACCTAAGCACAGTTTTACACCTCTGGGATATTCACTTGAATTTGTATTGAAAAATTTGGTACCAAAGAAGATCATCACGTTTCTATACAATTGAAAACCTCATGAACCTAAAGTTAATCCTAAATGGTGGAATCATGACCATTATTACAACTATCATAGGAATACAGGTCATAAAAATGATAACTATATGAAGCTTAAACACATCATTCGATAACGTATTCATAATAAGAAATTTTGTGTGGATGGACATAGGACTAATGTTTATCACAAGGATTATACTAAACCCCTACCCAAGTAAAAATAAGGAGAATGATCTAAAATTAATATTGAAGGTACTAAGATCAACTAAAATTACACGAATAATGGAAACATCATAAAAATGCTTGAACCATTTAATTATACCTCAGAAAGAATCATTACTCATTTGGGAGAATCTTATGAGTCAACATTGGAATAACTCCTTCAAAAAAATCTCATCACATTTCCTTTACCCACTTCAAGGGGGCTTTTATTCTTGAGTACTTACTCCATGTATCACCTAAATAATGAGCAAAACACTTTAGATTGTATGTAGTTGAAACACAAAATCCAAGGTCTCATTGATGATGACATAAATTGATATTGAAGATCTTAATCACCCATCTAATGAAGATACTATTCTCAAGCTTAATCAAAATCATAAACCCATGTCTATTAATGGTTCTCATACTACATCTACCTTTTCCATCATGCATTCATCTCCTAAAAAAGAAAATTCATCCAAAATCCCTAAACCAAGAAAAGGTTTAATGTTTTTCATGATACCTATGTGTATCCACAAGGGCTACCTGTAAAAGAGATCCAAGCTAATATACATCTTTCTACAAGCCTCTTCCATGATTCAAAGGTCACAAACTCAAGCTTCCTTGTGCCTCAATGCCTATCATGTTGGAAAGTTGACTATACTATTGTATATGACTAAATATAATGTTTTTATTATGGAAACAAAGTCATATAGTGTTTTGGAGTCAACGCACATTATCAGAAGATCAGAATTTGGTTAAGTATAAAAGATTGGACAACTAACCGAGCACCAGTAGATTAGAACATTAGTGCACATGCATATGACAAAGTTATGGTATGCACCCTAGAAGATAAATTGGTCTTAAGAGTGTACTAATGCTAAGTCTAAGAGCACATGATCAGAAGATACATTATGGCAAAGATATAGATAGTTGAAGTAGCACAGACAATGAATGCTAGAATAGAACAACTCTAGTCGATTGTTGTTAAATTGATTAGCGATGATATTATTGTTTTATAAAGGCTGTGCACCTATTGTAATTAAGTTGTAGACATGTAATTATATTTCTTTGTAAACATTCTTGAGCCAATTCACTTGGGAAGAGTTGTATGTAATCGGTTGTAGGCCGACGTAGTTAATTGTTTTGGTAAGCGCATACAAATATGACATACACCCTTTGTAATAAGGATGGAATTTGATAGAGAGACAAGATAAGAAGAGTAGAGGTATGAAAAGATAAAATATAATGTATTAGATATTTTCAAGAGGTCAAAGCATCAGCGCATCAAAGGAGCTGATCAGACAAGCAATGTCATAGCACCAGTTCATCTAGTAGATATAGCGTGTATTTGACATCAAAAGGTTGTAGCCTTCAGCACTTGAGTAGTGAGCTCTAGGATAGTGTCTCCCCACCCCTAACAGGGTTATTGTAAAAGACTCCTAACAAAGTCTGACCCTTGACAAGGTCACTGTACTAAAAGAATTGTAAAGAACAACTCCTAATAGGGTTGAAGATCTTCTAACAAGGATCAGAAGACACTAATGCAGTTCTTAGTGGGTGTCAATTCCCATCGAGGTTTTTACCTATTTGGTTTTCCCCATTATCATATTGGTGTTATGTGTTGTGTTTATGTTTCTTTTTTATGTTAAGATTCATTTCAGTACTTAAGCATTCAAGTTAAGTCTCAAGAGTTAAGAAAAAGATTAAATCTAGTGAACACGGATTCACCCCCTACCCTCTCAATGTTCCCATTCCTAACAATTGGTATCATAGCTCTAGTCCTCAACAAAGAAGTTTAACCACTTCAAAAGATCATGGATAAGGGACAAATGGAACATCTAAAAAAAGAATCTTTAAGATTCTCTTGAAGACCTTGACAGATCTAAAAAAGAAATTGAAGAACTTAAAGAAAAAGTCAGTGATTCTCAAGAAGTCATCAAAAGACTAAAAAAGGACTTGAAAGATTGCTCAAATAGTGATTTAGGGATAATGGTCAAAAAACTAAATGAAGAAAACACATCTCTAAAAGATCAGATTGAAGAATTGGATGATAAGCTAACTAAAAATCAAGAAGTGCATGAAGAATAGGTCAAAGAGAACCTTCAATTGAATGAAGAATTGGGGCAAGAAAACATGGAAATCTTGGAGCTAAGAAACAACAAAGAAAAGATAGAATCTGAATTGATTTAAGCAAAGAATCACATTGACAAATTACACACAAGAAAGGATTTGATATAATCTTAGTTATATGCTCAATAGCTTAAAGGAGATACCAGCAACATTGGATTCAATGAAGCACAAAATCAGATTGATGACATATGAATACGAATGAAAGCACCAAAAGTTAACAAAGATACTAAGGAGACTAGAAATCAGACTAAAGACAATATTTATCCATCTAAGGATGAGTGCAAGCTAGTAGACCAAACCTATTATGAATGTAACTATTGGTGTTCTTTTTCCCCAAAGGTTAGCTTGGCATTAGGATTGATAGGGCTAGTGTCACATTCACTCAACACTCTAAATCTAACAAGAAAAAGGGCCAACTGACAAGGATCAAAGAGAGATCCTTCTACACTTTGAGCTCCACATCACTCAGGTGGGTATACCTCATCTGCACACACATACAACTTGTGTCACACTACAAGCCTGCAAGTCAATGACTATGGAATGGTTCTCAAACTCTTCTAGATATCCTGTACCTCAATGAAGCCAATATCTCATGCAATAGCCCAACTTGCATGGAGTGAGTATGAAAACCAGAGACCTAACCTATCAACAAGAAAGGGAAAAGGTGGAACTAAATGGAAATGATTTGAATGAATTGAAAGGATCCCTGAGATGCCCTAAGTCTTTGATATACCAGTGCCTTGTCTAATGGGCCACAGAGAGTCAAATACCTTATTGTAAGAGAAAGCTATGAAACAAGAACACAATATGCTCAATGTGTTGATGCCTGACATCAATCACACACCATGACCAAACCTCAACTTAGTTCCCACCTGTGCATTCAAATATGTTATTACCCATCAAAGGATTTTGACCCTCCCCTTAGAAGAGACCTAAGAATAGACAATACATTAACCAGCATCCACTGGAAGACAAGCATGACCTATCCTTGATATTTTAGCTCATACATACATGAATACTAACCCTGAACCAGTTATCTCTGCGAAGACAACTCCACCCACAAGCTCTTAGGCAATGCAAGGTAGAAAAACTAGACATCCTTGATGCATGACTAATGAATTCAAAATTCAAATAGAGATAGCTTGACAACAGTAAGAGTATATTAACTTCTCATACATAAAAAAAGTCTGTTACAGTATACATTGTATTCTCTGAACCAGTAATGGAAGAAGAACACCCTATATGCAAAGAGAAGGAGAAATCTGTAGGACAGAAACTTTCATGGAACCAGAAAAGAACTCTAAACTAGAACCACTAGAACTAACCAAAATCAGACCCCTCTACCAGTCAAAAAATTGACAATTCATACCATTAGCTACCTTGGAAACCCATACAGGTTGCAACAAGCTACAGAGAGTTGGGGCTAGGGTTTCACCCACCACACCAATCAAAAATTACATCAAAATTTACTGCAAGGGCTGGAAACCAAGAATTGCCATGAAACCAATACAAACAGCCACCTGCAAACACACCTCGAGCATAAAATAGTCCTTCATATGGTATGAAAGTCTCTATAATCAAGTAACAGACCTCTAGACCACTTTGCAACCACTAGCGTCACAAAACCAATCAAAATCCATCGAAGAAACCATAAATTTTGGTACTTCCTATCACTGGAAACTCTCTGTCAGAATCTAAATTTGAAAAGCAATGGTCACCTTGCATTTCATGGGCTTTATGCTCTTTAACTATTTGCCCCCTAGAAGCGCAATCACATGGTCAACAACTTAACATGCCATAGGAAAGTGGGCTTCACCTTATGCTTGGTTGCATGATCGCAAGGCACCAAACTAACCCTTGCGATCATGTGACCGTGGTCTCCTAACCATAGCCAATGGTCACAAACCCCATACAAAAAGTTCCTGGCAATGTTACCACCACAACCCTGCAACCACGACAATAGATGGTCAGTCGCATGATCGTATAGCCCAAGGACAGGCTATGTGAACATGCGACAACCTGCAATCCAAAACTGCCAACACAACCGCCACCGCAAAGGGTTATCACAAAATGTCAGTCACATGATCACATAGCCTTGAAAATGGCTATGTGAAGATGTGACTAACCATTAGCATTGACTGCTGAATAACAAACATGCTCGGGCACTGCAAACACGGGTCCCACCACAAACCCCTTGCCACCGGGCATACCGGCAACCAATCGAAACTCAGCACATCACCACGGTAGATGCCATACTACTAGTTGGCACCGGGCCCTAGGGACACATTTTGACCGGTTGCATGATCACATAGCCAAAAATTGGGCGATGTAATCATGCGACAACCAACCAAACCCCGCCACATGACCACCTCTGACAGCGGGCCCATTGCAAACAAATTGGTCGATACCCAATCGGACAGTGGGTGCATGATCACATGGGGTGAGAATATTCCATGCAATCACATGTCGACCATAGATCTTCAATCTCTGACACTGGGTAATTAAAAGAACTAGGACCCACGAACCAACCGTCAAGCATTCAGTGACTACGTGACTAACCACTCGCCAGGTCGTGAGATGCTAGCTGCTAACCGCAAAGAATGAAGAGATTACATGACTAAAGAGAAATAGACCACCTGTCAGGTCGCTGAATGTTAAGGGATTAACTACCAGAAACTAGCGACTAGGAGATAACCGCAAGTCGTCAAGTCACAAAATGAAAACATAACCACCAATCAGCCAAACAATAAGAAGAACTGGGACCCATGCAGATAGGTGGCAACCGGTCGCATGATCACATGTTAGAAAAGTTTTACATGTGGCCATGTGATAACCAATCAGTGAAGAGCCTTTGAAAACCTAGGCCCACCATCCATTGCACTTGCGTAGTTAGGGAACACCAGCAAATAGGAAACTATGAGGTTGAAAACACACAAGGTTTTCAGCATAGTGAAAGACCGAAAACACACAAGGTTTCCGTGTAGACCAAAAGGTAAGTGCACCAAAGCTGGAAGGCACAAGGTCAAAAACACATGAAGGTTTTCACATAGACTGAAAACATCATGGATTTTCAAAAATACTATGAGTTTTCGACACTGTGGTAGATTTTGAAATTATTTTCAGCAGACTTTAAAACTTGAATAACTTTCTGGATTTGGTGATTCAGCACGTGCAATTTGAACAGGAGCAAGGTGACAACATGAAGAACAAAGGGCTAAGCGCACTTCAAGAAAACTTGCAAGGCAATAGGCCATTTTTTAAAGATTTTGCAATGACAAGAAAATGGACTAACAGTGGCTCTAGTTGGGGATGCATGGCTCTTGTAGGGATGGCAAGAATTTAAAATCACTAGGAGAGTAGACCAACCACATGACAAAAAGGTAGGGACCTCAAAAAACATAGGGAATAGGCTAGGAAAGAAACACACAATAGGAAAGGGGAAGATATTTATAGAATTTACAAGATTTACAACTTTACTTGATGGACCCAAGCCACCAAAATGAAATCAACGACCCCCCTGAATCAAAGGTCTGATTTTCATCCACATATGCAAAAAGCTACCTGAAAAAACCTTTATATTCTTGCTGCCACCATATGTGAACATTCATGGGTTGAAAAATAAAATTGCACTAATCACCACCCACATTTTTCCAATCACAACTACTGTATTCACACTCATATTCATATTCTAAGAAGTAAGGAACATCACTTATTTCTCCCTGTTGACTGGAAGTAAAAATATCATCTAATAATGCATCAGGAAATGGAACATATTAACTGTCATGCATTATCATAAAAGTACCTAGCTGAGAAGGACTTGAATCATCTAATTTACCTTCACACATTGCTTCAGCCACTAAGCAACTTGGTTCTTCAATGATGTCTTCATGAATTGGATCATGAACCAAGTGAAGATCTTCTTTAAAGCTTCTGTGACAGGGGAACACTCCATCATCATTTTCACTAAAAGGATTTATGTCCCAACTATTGAAGACTAGATCCTCAACACTGTCACACTCATTATCATACTTTGCAAGAGAAGGAAAAGGACTTGAACAATAGACTTGTTCATCACTGTAATCTTGATGATAGGAATACACACTATCATGTCCTTCTACCTCTTCTTTTGTAGGGTCATTAAATGATGGGATCTCTAATGAAAATGGATCATCACTATCACTTTGAACACTGGCCTCATTATCAGTGTCAAAGGATACATCATAGGGGAGCTGCAAATCAAAATCCAAAGCAGGGGCATACCTCTAAAATTCTTCAGCCAAGAGTGCTGAAATTCTTTCACTACTCAATGGACTTTGGGCCATGATATCATTTTCCTTAGCCTGACCCCTAGTGCTACAAATATCATCCTTGTGAGGAATAAGGATACACATTTCTGGCCTTAGATCATCTTGTGTGAAGAAATCAATGTAGGAATCATCATATGCATCATAATCATATTCTTGCCTCTCACACAAAACATCATCAAACCTGGATAAGAAGACTGCCCTCTCATGTTGACAAGAAGAAAAATATGTAGACAAAAATGAAATATTGCCATCCTTAAGTTCATCTTCAACATCCTCATATGCACCAATCTCAGAATCAGCTTCATAGTCAACACTCTCTGCATAGTGAGAATCAACATCAGAAACACTAGCCTTCTCATGAATATCATCAGGACCCACCAATCTTAGCAATCTTATGTCCTTTGTTAACTGTCAGTTGACCATTTTCAACCTCGCTAATTCCTTCTTGAGAGCAGCAACTTTATCAAAATGCTCAACAAACTTAGCTCTCAACACATCCCAAGAAGGGATTGAACAAGAGGGCAAGGACAAGAACCACTTCCTTGCACCATCAAAAAATGTGTGCACAAATAACCTCATGGAAATATCTTCATGTTCAACATCCATACCTCCAAAAATACCCATGACAACATCAACATGCTGGCTTGCAGAAATAGATCCACCAGCCATGAATCTTGGCAAGCACTTCCCATCCTTAGCAGAGAACTCATTAGGGGCACCTTCAATGCCATAAAAAAAAATGGGGCTATATTCCTCCATGAGGAACTACCCACCACTTATCCCTTTACAGCAGTGCTACACACTTGACAGGGAAACATTTTCAACAAAAGAATACCTGAAAGTTTTGCAGCTTGAAACTTGTTGACTAGAAACCAAGGTAGATCTAGAGCTCACCATGCAGCTCCATCAAGTTCTTTTTAGTGTAGAGTCACCACCTCCTTGAAGAGGAAAGTATTTCACTGATTTGTGTATCTCTTCCAACCAACCAAAACTCATCAGGATAACATGCACTATTTATCAGAAGATGTACTGATCAAACAGAGACAAATCAGAGCCGCCACTCACAACTAGGTGAGAAAATTTTGCAAATGCTTGATTTTTATTTCTGACTCTATTCTAGACTCTCCCCAGTAGATTCACCATCTTGTTGGTGACTCAGATCGGCAAATAAATCTAGTCAATAAAGATTTTGAAATTGCAATATAACCATAACCAGAGATCCTAACAGATATTTTTCTTTTTCATTATTCTACCCAGCGGAGTCGCCATCTTGTTGGTGTTCTTTTTCCCCAAAGGTTAGCTTGGCATTAGGATTGACAAGGCTAGTGTCACATTCTCTCAATACTCCAAATCTGACAGGAAAAAGGTCCAACTGACAAGGATCAAAGAGAGATCCTTCTACACTTTGAGCTCCGCATCACTCAGGCGGGTATACCTCATCTGCACACACATACAACTTGTGTCACACTACAAGCCTACAGGTCACTAACTATGGAATGGTTCTCAAACTCTTCTAGGTATCATGTACCTCAATGAAGCCAATATCTCATGCAATAGCCCAACTTGCATGGAGTGAGTATGAAAACCAAAGACCTAACCTATCAATAAGAAAGGGAAAAGGTGGAACTGAATGGAAATGATTTGAATGAATTGAAAGGATCCCTGAGATGCCCTAAGTCTCTCATAGACCAGTGCCTTGTCCAATGGACCATAGAGTCAAATACCTTATTGTAAGAGAAAGCTATGAAACAAGAACACAATATGCTCAATGTGTTGATGCCTGACATCAATCACACACCATGACCAAACCTCAACTTAGTTTCCACCTGTGCATTCAAATATGTTATTATCCATCAAAGGATTTTGACCCTCCCCTTAGAAGAGACCTATGAATAGACAATACATTAACCAGCATCCACTGGAAGACAAGCATGACATATCCTTGATATTTCAGCTCATACATACATGAATACTAACCCTGAACCAGTTATCTCTACGAAGGCAACTCCATCCACAAGCTCTTAGGCAATGCAAGGTAGAAAAACTAGACATCCTTGATGCATGACTAATGAGTTTAGAATTCAAATGGAGATAGCTTGACAACAGTAAGAGTATATTAACTTCTCATGCATAAAATAAGTCTGTTACAGTATACATTGTATTCTATGAACTAGCAATGGAAGAAGAACACCCTATATGCAAAGAGAAGGAGAAATTTGTAGGACAGAACCTTTCATAGAACCAGAAAAGAACACTAAATTGGAACCACTGGAACTGACCAAAATCAATCCCCTCTACCAGTCAAAAAATTGACACTTTATACCATTAGCTACCTTGAAAGCCCATATAGGTTGCAACAAGCTATGGAAAGCTGGGGCTAGGGTTTCACCCACCACACCAATCAAAATTACATCAAAATTTACTGCATGGGTAGGAAACCAAGAATTGTCATGAAACCAGTACAAACAGCCACCTGCAAACACACCTTGAGAAAAATAGTCCTTCATATGACATGAAAGTCTCTGCAATCAAGTAACAGGCCTCTAGACCACTTTGCAACCACTGGCACCACAAAACCAATCAAAATCCACTGAAGAAACCATAAATTTTGGTACTTTCTATCATTGGAAACTCTCTGCAAGAATCCAAATTTGAAAAGAAATGGTCACCTTGGATTTTGTGGGGTTTATGCTCTTTAACTATTTGCCCCTTAGAAGTGCAATCGCATGGTCAACAACTTAACTACCACAAGTAAGCAGGCTTCACCTTATGCTTGGTCGTATGATCACAAGGCACCAAACTGACCCTTGTGATCATGCGACCTTTGTCTCCTAACCACAACCAACAGTCACAAACCCCGTAGAAAAAGTCCTTGGAAATGTTACCACCACAACCCCATAACCGTGACAATAGATGATCACTCACATGATCGCATAGCCTGGGGATGGGCTATGCGAACATGCAAAAACCTACAGTCTGAAATCGCCAGCATAACCATCACTGTAAATGATTATCACAAAACATCAGTCGCATGATCACATAGCCTTGAAAAAGGCTATGGGAACATGTGACTAACCATTAGCATTCACCGCTAAATGCCAAACATGCTCGAGCACTGCAAACACGGGTCCCACCGCAAACCCCCTACCACCGGGTATACTGGTAACCAATCAAAACTCAGCACGTCACCACTGTGGATGCCATACTACCACCTGCCACTGGGCCCCAAGGACACATGTCGACCAGTCGCATGATCGCATAGCCAAAAATTAGGCTATGCGATCATGCGACAGCCAACCAAAGGCCGCCACATGACCACCTCTGATAGTGGGCCCACTGTAAATAAATCGGTCAGCACCCAATCAGATGGTGGGTGCATGATTGCATGGGGTGAGAATATTCCATTTGATTACATACTGAATATAGATCTTCAATCTCTGACACCAGGCAATGAAAAGAACTGGCACCCACGAACCAACTGCCAAGCATTCAGTGACTAAGAGACTAACCACCTGCCAAGTCGTGAGATGCTAGCCGCTAACCACCAAGAATGAAGAGATTATGTGACTAAAGAGAAATAGACCACCCGCTAGGTCACTGAATGTTAAGGGATTACTCACCAAAAACTAGCGACCAGGAGATAACGGCAAGTCGCCAAGTCACGAAATGAAAACATAACCGCTAGTCAGCCGAACAATAGGAAGAATTGGGACCCATGCGGATAGGTGGCAATTGGTCACATGATCGCATGTCAGAAAAGTCTGACATGCAGCCATGTGACAACCAATTAGTGAAGAGCCTTTGAAAACCTAGGCCCACCATCCATCGCACTTGCACAGTTAGGGAACACCAACAAACAGGAAATTGCAAGGTCAAAAATATAGGGTTTTTGGCACAGTGAAAGATCAAAAACACACAAGGTTTCCATGCAGACCAAAAGGTAAGTGCACCAAATTTTGAATGCACAAGGTTGAAAACACACGAAGGTTTTCACACAAATCAAAAACATCATGGATTTTTAAAAATACTGTGGGTTTTCGACACTGTGGTAAATTTTAAAATTATTTTTAGCAGTCTTTAAAACTTGAATAACTTTCTAGATTTGGTGATTCAGCATGTGTAATTTGGACAGGAGCAAGGTGACAACATGAAGAACATAGGGCTAAGGGAACTTCAAGAAAACTTGCAAGGCAATAGGCCATTTTTTAAAGATTTTACAATTACAGAAAAATAGACTAACAGTGGCTCTAGTTGGGGATGCATGGCTCTTGTAGCATGGCAAGAATTTAGAATCACTAGGAGAGTAGACCAACCAAAAGACAAAAAGGAAGGGACTTCAAAAAACATAGGGAACAGGCTAGGAAAGAAACACACAACAGGAAAGGGGAAGATATTTACAGAATTTACAAGATTTACAACTTTACTTGATGGCCCCAGACAACCAAAATGAAATCAATGACCCCCCTGAATCAAAGGTCTGATTTTTGCCCACATATGCAACCAGCCACCTGAAAAAACTTTGATATCCTTGCTACCACTATATGTGAACATTCATGGGTTGAAGAATAAACTTGCACTGATCACCACCCACATTTTTACAATCATAACTACCACATTCACACTCATATTCATATTCTAAGAAGTAAGGAACATCACTTACTTCTCTCGGCTGACTGGAAGTAAAAATATCATCTAATAATGCATCAAGAAATGGAACATATTGACTATCATGTATTATCATAAAAGTACCTAGCTGAGAAGGACTTGAATCCTCTTATTTACCTTCACACATTGCTTCAGCCACTAAGCAACTTGGTTCTTCCATGATGTCTTCATGAATTGGATCATGAACCAAGTGAAGGTCTTCTTTAAAGCTTCTATGATAGGGGAACACTCCATCATCATTTTCACCAAAAGGATATCTGTCCCAACTATTGAAGACTAGATCCTCAACACTCTCACACTCAGTATCATACTTTGCAAGAGAAGGAAAAGGACTTTAACAATAGACTTGTTCATCACTACAATCTTGATGATAGGAATACACACTATCATGTCCTTCTACCTCTTCTTCTATAGGGTCATTCCATGATGGGATCTTTGATGAAAAAGGATCATCACTATCACTTTGAACACTGACCTCATTATCAGTGTCAAAGGATACATCATAGGGGAGCTGCAAATCAAAATCCAAAGTAGGGGCATACCTCTAAAATTCTTCAGCCAAGAGTGCTGAAATCCTTTCACTGCTCAATGGACTTTGGGCCTTGATATCATTTTCCTCAGCCTCACTCCTAGTGCTGCAAATATCATTCTTGTGAGGAATAAGGATACACATTTCTAGCCTTAGATCATCTTGTGTGAAGAAATCAATACAGGAATCATCATCCGCATCATAATCATATTCTTGCCTCTCACACAAAACATCATCAAACTAGGACAAGAAGACTGCCCTCTCATGTTGACATGAAGAAAAATCTATAGATAAAAAGGAAATATTTCCATCCTCAAGTTCATCTTCAACATCCTCATATGCACTGATCTCAGAATCAGCTTCATAGTCAACACTCTCTGCATAGTGAGAATCAATATCAGAAACACTGGTCTCCTCATGAACATCATCAGGACCCCCTAGTCTTAGCAATCTTATGTCCTCTACTAACTACTAGTTCACCATTTTCAACCTCGCTAATTCCTTCTTGAGAGAAGCAACTTTATCAAAATGCTCAACAAACTTAGCTCTCAACACATCCCAAGAAGGGATTGAATAAAAGGGCAAGGTCAAGAACCACTTCCTTGCACCATCAAAAAATGTGTGCACAAATAACCTCATGGCAATATCTTCATGTTCAACATCCATACATCCAAAAATACCCATGACAACATCAACATGTTGGCTTGCAGAAATAGATCCACCAGCCATGAATCTTGGAAAGCACTTCCCATCCTCAGCAGAGAACTCATTAGGGGCACCTTCAATGCCATTAAAACAAAAGGGGCTATATTCCTCCATGAGGAATTGCCCATCACTTATCCCTTTACAGCAGTGCTACACACTTGATAGGGAAACATTTTCAACAAAAGAATACCTGAAAGTTTTGCAGCTTGAAACTTGTTGACTTGAAAGCAAGGCAGATCTAAAGCTCACCATGCAGCTCCATCAAGTTCTTTTCAGTGTAGAGTCACTACCTCCTTGAAGAGGAAAGTATTTCACTGATTTGTGTATCTCTTCCAACCAACCAAAACTCACCAGGATAACATGCACTATTTATCAGAACATGTACTAATCAAACAGAGACAAACTAGAGCCGCCACTCACAACTAGTTGAGAAAATTTTGCAAAAGCTTGATTTTTATTTCTAACTCTATTCTAGACTCTCTCCAGTAGAGTCGCCATCTTTTTGATGACTCGGATGGGCAAATAAATCTGGTCAATAAAGATTTTGAATTTACAATATAACCATAACCAGAGATCCTAATAGATATTTTTCTTTTTCATTATTCTCCCGAGTGGAGTCACCATCTTGTTGGTGTTTTTTTTCCCCAAAAGTCAGCTTTGCATTAGGATTGACAAGGCTAGTGTCACATTCACTCAACACTCCTAATCTGACAGGAAAATGGGCCAACTGACAAGGATCAAAGAGAGATCCTTCTACACTTTGAGCTCCACATCACTCAGGTGGGTATACCTCATCTACACACACATACAACTTGTGTCACACTACATGCCTATAGGTCACTGACTATGGAATGGTTCTCAAACTCTTCTAGGTATCCTACACCTCAATGAAGCCAATATCTCGTGCAATATCCCAAGTTGCATAGAGTGAGTATGAAAACTAGAGACCTAACCTATCAACAAGAAAGGGAAAATGTGGAACTGAATGAAAATGATTTGAATAAATTGAAAGTATCCCTAAGATGCCCTAAGTCTTTGATAGACCAGTGCCTTGTCCAATGGGCCATAGAGTCAAATACCTTATTGCAAGAGAAAGCTATGAAACAAGAACACAATATGCTCAATGTGTTGATACGTGACATCAATCACACACCATGACCAAACCTTAACTTAGTTCCCACCTATGCATTCAAATATGTTATTACCCATCAAAGGATTTTGACCCTCCCCTTAGAAGAGACCTATGAATAGATAATACATTAACCAGCATCCACTGGAAGACAAGCATGACCTAT
This sequence comes from Chamaecyparis obtusa, assembly GCA_027943335.1. NCBI lineage: Eukaryota > Viridiplantae > Streptophyta > Pinopsida > Cupressales > Cupressaceae > Chamaecyparis > Chamaecyparis obtusa. The sequence continues at coordinate 127,515 of BSBK01011647.1, read as the reverse complement.
CCTTGATATTTCAGCTCATACATACATAAATACTAACCCTGAACTAGTTATCTCTACGAAGATAACTCCACCCACAAGCTCTTAGGCAATACAAGGTAGAAAAACTAGACATTCTTGATCCATGACTAATGAGTTTAGAATTCAAATGGAGATAGCTTGACAATAGTAAGAGTATATTAACTTCTCATACATAAAACAAGTCTGTTACAGTATACATTGTATTCTCTGAACTAGCAATGGAAGAAGAACACCCTATATGCAAAGAGAAGGAGAAATCTACAGGACAAAACCTTTCATGGAACCAGAAAAGAACTCTAAACTAGAACCAGTGGAACAGACCAAAATTAGGCCCCTCTACCAGTCAAAAAATTGACACTTTATACCATTAGCTGCCTTGGAAACCCATACAAGTTGCAACAAGCTATGGACAACTGGGGCTAGGGTTTCACCCACCACACCAATCAAAATTTACTGCAAGGGTAGGAAACCAAGAATTACCATGAAACTAGTACAAACAGCCACCTGCAAACACACCTTGAGCATAAAATAGTCCTTCATATGACATGAAAGTCTCTGCAATCAAGTAACAGGCCTCTGGACCACTTTCCAACCACTGGCACCACAAAACCAATCAAAATCCATTGAAGAAACCATAAATTTTGGTACTTCCTATCACTGGAAACTCTCCACAAGAATCCAAATTTGAAAAGCAATAGTCACCATGCATTTCGTGGGCTTTATGCTCTTTAATTATTTTCCCCTTAGAAGCACAATCGCACGGTCAACAACTTAACTGCCACAGGAAAGCGGGCTTCACCTTATGCTTTGTCGCATGATCACAAGGCACCAAACTAACCCTTGCAATCATGTGACCAAGGTCTCCTAACCATAGCCAATAGTCACAAACCCCACAGATAAAGTCCCTAGCAATGTTACCATCACAACCTCGCAACCGCAACAACAGACGGTCAGTCGCATGATCTCATAGCCCGAGGATGGGCTATGGGAACATGCAACAACCTGCAATCTGAAACCACTAGCACAACCACCGCCGCAAAGGGTTATCACAAAACATCAGTAGCATGATCACATAGCCTTGAAAAAGGCTATGCGAACATATGACTAACCGTTAGCATTCACCGCCGAATGCCAAACATGCTCGGGCACTACAAACACGGGTCCCACCGCAAACCCCCTACCATCGGGCATACTAGCAACCAATCAAAACTTAGCATGTCACCATTGTGGATGCCATACTACCACCTACCACTGAGCCCCAGGGACACATGTCAACCAGTCACTGATCGCATAGCCAAAAATTGAGCTATACGATCATGCGACAGCCAACCAAAGGCCGCCACATGACCACCTTTGACGGTGGGCCCACTGCAAACAAACCAGTTGGCACCCAATCAAATAATGGGTGCATGATCGCATGGTGTGAGAATATTCCATGCAATCACACACTGACTGTAGATCTTCAATCTCTGACACTGGGCAATGAAAAGAACTGGGACCCACGAACCAACCGCCAAGCATTCAGCAACTACGTGACTAACCGCCCACCAGGTCATGAGATGCTAGCCGCTAACCGCCAAGAATGAAGAGATTACGTGACTAAAGAGAAATAGACCACCAGTTAGGTCACTGAATGTTAAGGGATTAACCACCTAAAACTAGTGACCAGGAGATAACTGCAAGTCACCAAGTTACAGAATGAAAACATAATCGCCAGTCAGCCAAACAATAGGAAGAAGTGGGACCCACGTGGATAGGTGGCAAGCGGTTGCATGATTGCATGTCAGAAAAGTATGATATGTGGCCATGCGACAACCAATCAGTGAAGAGCCTTTGAAAACTTGAGCCCACCATCCATCGCACTTGCACAGTTAGGGAACACCAGCAAACAAGAAACTGCAAGGTTGAAAACACACAGGGTTTTCGGCACAGGGAAAGATCGAAAACACACAAGGTTTCCATGTAGACCAAAAGGTAAGCACACCAAAGCTAGAAGGCACAAGGTCGAAAACACACAAAGGTTTTCACATAGACTGAAAACATCATGGATTTTCAAAAATACTGTCGGTTTTCGACACTGTGGCAGATTTTGAAATTATTTCCAGCAGACTTTAAAACTTGAATAACTTTCTAGATTTGGCGATTCAGCATGTGCAATTTGGATAGGAGAAAAATGACAACATGAAGAACACAAGGCTAAGGGAACTTCAAGAAAACTTTCAAGGAAATAGGCCATTTTCTAAAGATTTTGCAATAATAGGAAAATGGACTAACAGTAACAAGCATGGACATATAGCAAGGAATTGTAAAGAACTAAGACCTTTCAATGGTTACTGTTATCCATGCAATAAATTTGGTCATAGAGCTATGAATTATAGAACAAGTTAGAAGAACAAGACTCAACATAATCAAACAAATCATAATCAAACAAATGCAATAAGTTCTCAGAGCATTACATGTCAGATATGTAATTATAATGGTCACTAAGCTAGACAGTGTAAAATGGTACCCATATCAATGTGCCAAGGAATTTAAGCCCTCTAGTTGTTTGTCACTCTTGTAACAAGGTTGGACACATCTCAAACTTTTGTAGATCAAGAATGCAAATCTACGAAAGCCCTAAAAAGCAAGAAGAATCAATACTGGATACCGAAGGAGAAGTCAAGTTTGTGAAAGCTTCAGAAGATGCGACCTTGATTTGTTTAGAGACAAAGAAGGATAAGGTTGATGAGTATGTATTGGATGCATCCATAATGGATGCACAAGTAAATTTCATCTGGGTGAATCCATTATGGATCCATAATGGATGCACCCTCTACATCTGGGTGCATCCATAATGGATGCACCCTCTACATCTGGGTGCATCCATTATGGATCCATAATGGATGCACCCTCTACATCTGGGTGAATGACCCTCAGGGTCATAGGGGGAGCTAATTTAGCTCTAGACCCTTGCGTAGCTAGTATACACACCCTTAGAGTATGCACCTTTGGATTTAACCTTTTGGAGACTAGTAGAACCTATGTGCAGGAGCGTACTACAAGATTGATTGCAGAATGAAAGTTGGAGATTTTTAGTGAAATTCTAGATTATGCGGAAAGCATTAATGGTGGAATTTCTCACTTTAAAGTACTTAGAGACTTGTAGATCACTCATTGTATTCAAGTTTGAGTGTTTGGAGAACGCAGAAGCCCTAGCAGTTGATTTTGAAGGATTGAAGCTTGATTCACTAGCCAAGAAGTGTGTTTGATTGGTTGTGGAAGCCCTAATCTATTGCAACAATTCAAAAGTTCATGGAAATTGATTTTGAATGGATATATAAGTAAGTTATGGCTATTCCTATTTTGTTTGATGTTGCGAAGAAGAAGCAATACATTTTTAAGAGTCACCCTTTCAAATCTACATTTGATGACCTAGAAGGAGCATTCTCCTGAACTCCTATGGGTGTTGTGCATGTCAAAGATATTTGTACATACATTCACTATAAGAAGGAACCCATAGGTCTTGCTAGAATTAGAGCACACATTGAGACTATGATGAAACCAGATAAAACCTTCCTTGATGAGTTCGTGCAGCTAGAGAATCATCCCATTAGTGATTTTTCTATGGCACATGAGTTCTACAAATCTAAGTGGATCAAGATCTTGTTAAGAAAAATCCATGATGACCTATTCTAGATAGGTGAAGTACCAATGAGATTCATAGGAGACCTAATTCATGAAATGACAGGCCTTTCAAGGACAAGCATCATTCTTCCAATAGGAAAGGATGTAAGAAAACTAGTTAAACAAGCATGTAAGTCAAGAAGTGATAGGTGTAGAATGATAATTGAGCCTATAGGGGAGAAAGACATCAAATTGATGTCTATGATACTAGGATATAGGTTTCAACATACCAGCAGGGTGAATAGTGTGTCAACGGCCACTATTCTTGCAGCAGTAAGACTTCTGAGAGAAAATGGTGAGTTCAATCAGTGTGAAATCTTGTGCACATAGCTAATTGACATTATTAAATCCATCAAACATGATAAGACCAAAATATTTAGGTTTGGGTCTTTAATCATTTACATGTACTTCCATATACTTGGAAAGGTCTCAGATTTGTATCTAGACAAGAGTTTACCTACGATGCCATAGATTTCTCTTAATGCATCTACTAATAGTTCATTGGAGGATTACATGGAGCTAGAATTGAAAACATTTAGAATTAAAATGCAGATGAGGTACGGAATACTAGAGAATATTATAGAGAAATACAAGGACATCATTTTCTTCATAATAGAAACTAACACAACTTGCATGGAAGCAGTAGAGCCTAGAAAAAAGTGGATTCATCCACTTAGATATGAGGTTGAGGAACCAATCCTAGAAACATATGCACAAGTATTTCTATCACCACCTAAGGACCCTAATGAACCAAGATGGGGGACTTATGAAGAAAAGACAAGAGAAGTTGATGCAGTTTTGAACAATGCAACAACTAAGAGGAAAGTAGATAAGGTTACTTTTGAGATACTTAGAATTCATGGAGTAACATAAATAGACCTTGAAAAAGAAAGAAAAGAAAAGATTGCTTTGGTAATTGAGAGAGCATCTACAGTAGAAGCAGAATTTGATGATCCTAAGATGAAAAGGTTAAGATTGAGAAAACTGATGAACCAAAGGATAAAGAGGACAAAATAGATGTTACCCCTCTTGCACCCATAGAAACAATTGATCTTACAACTCCTCTTGAGTATAAGACAATTTCTATAAGGAAGAAAGAGGTAGGTGCAATCCACCCATCCTCGCACACTACAACAAGTCAGAGAAAAAGTACACAATCACCTCCACAAGTAAGTTTTAGACCTAGTCTTTAAGTTTTGAGAACAAGGATTATTGATGAAGGCATATTAGATCAGATAGGGAAGTTTTATGAGAAGTAAAATGAAATAGACAAATAAAAAATTCATGGAATGATTATCAAACATATGCTAAGGTTCAAAAAAATATTCTTAGAACCAAAGATAGTCATTCCAGACAGTGTTTGGAATATCTTAGAATCCCTGAAGAAATAGGCAATTGAAGATCTCAGAATAAGGGAAAAGATTCTAGATGAAAGCCTACTAGTGTGTTCCTTAGAAGAGAAAAATCTATTGTTAGATCTAGTGAAGCCGCATCTAAGAAAAAGGATAAGAACACTTCACATAATGGACAAGAACTTTGAGCTGTCAGCAAAAGAGACAAAGAAAGCATGTGAAAATGTTTTCTTGAATAGACATATGTATGCACCTACTATGCCCACAACACAAGTGCCCACAAAGGTAGCCAAGGAGTCAGAGACCACAAATGTACCATTTATAGGTGCTTAGGATTCAGCACCTATAGTTGAAACATCTACAGAGGTAGAAAAGCCTGTGCCAATGACAGAGAGACTAAAAGATAAAACTATCATCATTGACAATGTAGAGATAGCCATAATGGCCACAGATAGAGACCTGGATAAGTTTGAGGAAGCTTTTATGAGCACACAAGAATTTGAAATCCTTTGTAGTGACAATTCACCCAAGCTACAAGAAGAAGTACAAATAGAAGATATAACAGGTGAATAAGAACAAAGGGAGATAGAAAAAGAGACAGAAAAAGAGGAAGAAAAGGAAGAAGAGGTAAAAGGAAGTGAACCAAACAATAAGCCATCTATTGAAATGTCAATAAGAATAAAGCAAGAAGTGATGGATAACACTCCTATCAGTCCATTACCCCCAACATCATTATTGTCAAGTTTGACACCAGACACCACTAGCTAGGACTCTTGGGGAGAAGAAGACCTGATTAAGATCAGTGTCCTAGCCATGGAGAAATAAAAATAAAAATAGGTGATGAGGAATCCTTTGTTTTTTGAATCAGTCAACATTTTGAACAACATATTACCTTCAGACAAGAAAGTGTCTAAGGTCCATACAGTTGATGATGTGAGCACCATCCTTACATCCTTCAAGACTAACTTCTCTAGCTTGGAAGAATCTGCATCTCAAGTAGCAGAAGACAAATACATGAAAAAGAGATTGAGTGAACTAGTTAGTAACTTTGCACTTGACCTAAGTTCATTAAAGGTTGGTCAAACATCTTTGAATGATTTTTCTACAAAAGGACGGAAGATCATTGTAGATTGTATGAATCAAGATAATTTTACAGATGATCACTACAAGAGAATCCAAGAGGCAAAATCTATGATTGATAGTATAAGGAAATCAGTGGAAGATCCCTCCATTGATGTGAATATGTGCAACAATGTATACCAAGGATAGATAGACAAGATTGAAAAAGTTGAGAAAGAGATCTCTAAGATAAGGGCAAGGCAAACACAGCTCAGGAATGCTCTTGCACCCTCTCTAGATGTGCTTAATCAAAACATCAAGGAGATCAATGCCACCATGGTGAAATATGATCAAGGTCCTAGCATAGATTTGGAGAAGATGGAGAAGCTGACATATGCCTTATCCACCCATCCAAACTATCAATGCACTGATTGAATTTTGGAAACAAGAGATCCACAATTTGGAGATTACATATCCGGATGTACTTTCTTTGTAAGTACTTGTAGAGATACATTTTTTAATGCACCTTTGTCATTAATGTCAAATGGGGAGTATTGTATATAAGATATGGATTCTTGGAGTTTTATATGTAAAGAAGATGTATAGGATAGAGTCTAAGGGAGATATAAGATAAAGTATGTTAAAAAAAAATTTGTATAAGGGTACAGTTAGTAACTTTGCCATATTCCTTTGTTGCCATCAATGAAAAAGGGGGAGATTATTGGAAAGTTGACTATACTATTGTATATGATTAAATATAGTGTTTTCATTATGGCAACAAAGTCATATAGTGTTTTAGAGTCAGTGTACATTATCAAAAGATCAGAATTTGGTTAAGTATAGAAGATTGGATAGTTAACAGAGCACCAGTAGATCAGAACATCATTGCACATGCGTATGATAGAGTTAATGTATGTGCCCTAGAAGATAAATTGGTAAGAGTGTACTAATGCTAAGTCTAAGAGCACATGATCAGAAGATATAGTATGGCAAAGATACAGACAGTTGAAGTAGCATAGACAGTGAATGCCAGAACATAATAGAGTATGTAGCTGACTATTAGTAAATTGATTAGTGATGATATTATTGTTTTATAAAGGCTATGCACCTACTCTAATTAATTTTTAGATATGTAATTATGTTTGTTTGTAAACACACTTGAGCCAATTCACTTGAAAGCATTGTATGTAGTCGGTTGCAGGCCAACCTAGTTATTTGTTTTGGTAAGTGTATATAAATATGAAATGTGGCCTTTGTAATAAGGATGAAAGTTGATATAGAGACAATATACGAAGAGAAGAGGTATGCTAAGAGAAAATAGAATTTATTAAAGCTTTGCAAAAGGTCAAAGCATCAACACATCAAACGAACTAATCAGACAAGCAGTGTCACAACACTAATTCATCCAACAGATGTAGTGTGTATCTAACATAAAAAGGTTGTAGCCTTCATTACTTGAGAAGTGAGCTCTAGGACAGTGTGTCCCCACCCCTAATAGGGTTACTGTAAAAGACTCTTAATAGGGTCTGACCCTTGACAAGGTGATTTTACTAAAATCATTGTAAAGAACAACTCCTAATAGGGTTGAAGATCTTCTAACAAGGATCACAAGACACTAGTGCAGTTTTGAGTGGGTGTCAATTCCTACCGGGGTTTTTACCTATTTGGTTTTCCTTGTAATCATATTGGTGTTATGTGTTGTGTTTATGTTAAAATTCATTTTAGTACTTAAGCATTCAAGTTTAGTCTCAAGAGTTAAGAAAAAGATTAAATCTAGTGAACACTAATTCACCCCCCCCCCTCTCAGTGTTCCCATTCCTAACATATCATACTGAATAGGGGTCAAATGGCATCAAACCTATTCAAATGTGTAATGAGGGGAGTGTAAATGTGTTTGGGGGAACTATGAGATCTATTCCCAAAGGAAAGATCCAATTTGATCAACCAAAAGGCTAATACACAATCAAATCAATCTATGAAGAATATGAAAGAGAGAGAGAAACCCTATATTTCCCTATGGTTGAATTGAAGTGTTTAGAATTTGAAATAATTAAAGTGCAAAGTACTAACCTCAAATAAGGGTGAATCTGGAAAATATCAAATTTTGATGTATGTGTGTACTTTCGGGCAAATTTGCAACCTGTTCCAGACTGGAAATGTCGAGATAGAGAAAACCCAAAAATATTTTTCTGAGATGAGCTCAGGTCGACTTTGACACTCATAAAAGGTCAAAGGCTAGATTCTTTATCTGAAGGTTGATTCTGACTGTGTTTGTAGATCCTAGTTCGCTAAAAAAGGGTATCCAAATTCACTCTTAGATCTGAAATCCCACACCTGTACCTACAAGAAAATGGGGGTTTTGTTTGTATGGGGGGTTTGCCTTGGTCAAACCCCAATTTAGGAATTAACCTTGAAATTGAATTGAAATGTAGTGTGCATAAACAAAGTAATTGAAAAATGTCACCTTTCTTATGTTGAAATCCTTGTAAAGGATTCAAATCCTCAAATCCACAAGTAGGAGTGCTTCAATTGATGTAGAATGAATGTAGGATGTCTCCAATCAATGGCATTTGATGTTCAACACCAATCTTGAATTGATCTTTTCATATGAAGAGGGCTTGGATGAATGTAGAAGGATGGATCTTCAAGGAGGCTCCAAAGAGATTGAATCCTTCAATGGCTAACAATGGATCTCCTTGATGAATACTTGAACACTTGAATGCTTGAAGGCTTTCTTGAATACTTGAATTCTTGCTTGTACTTGAGAGCTTGAGAGATTTCTTGGTGTGTGTGGATGTGAAAATGAGAGAGGAAGGCCTCCTTTTATAGTGAACTAGGGCACAATCCTCTAAAGGGGCCACCTTGGAAAATTAAATCCGAATTAGGTCCTAACCTTTATAACATATACCTAGATTAAATGCAATTTAAGAATTTACCATTCTAAAACCCGAAATGGCCGACCCAGAAGCAGGAAAACAAATATCCCCAAAACTCGATGCCCGAAAATTAGAAAATTTTGAAATTTGAAAGAGGGGGGAAAAATAGATGTCAGCACTGACCTACTCAGGTTTGAGCTCAATCCTGACCTAGTCAGGATCAATATCGAATTTGGCCCTATGGGCCCAGATCCAGTCAGAATCAGGGTAGGAGGTCCCACAGATGCCCGAAGACCTAGAAATGATATCAAAAAGTGATAGAATGCTAGGGATAGGAATAAAATCCTATGATGACTATGATGAAAGCTAGGATGACCTATTTCTAAGTCCTACCTAGAAAATAGAGCAATGGAAGAGGGAAATTAAGTGGAATCCTCAAGATGCAAACCCTAATTTCACCTATAACGAAGTAGAAAAGAAGTGGAAAGCAGGGAGAAAGCCAAATACATGCAGAGACCCGATGAAGGCACTTAACATGACCCTAGACCACTTACTTAGAGGGATAAACAATCTTATCATGGAAGTGCTTCCATTTTAAGATGATACATTAATCCCCCACTTTAGCTAGAGTATGGACTCGATGCAAACTCTCGGTAAAGGAGATTAGAATGAAAAGATAATCTTATCATAATCCAAGGGACAAAGGGAAATCTTAAGCCTCTAGGGACTCAAGTCTTTGTCGACTCCTAGATCACAATAAGAGAGACATCTCTATAGAGAGAAAGAGTGTGATTACCTCACCCAATGAGAACTTATGTCCCATTGTGAACCACACAAGGAAATGACACAACTGGAAAGATGGAATTGAACCACCTAGTGAATGTGGCTACTCACTAGTCAACCCATCAAGGATTCATCCTTAGGAATATTCTATTCCATAAGAATTAAAAAAAAAAAAGATCCAGTCTTAAGGACACCTCTGACCTTAAGGGATCAAAATATATGTATATTTGAAACTGGAGGGATTAAAAGATCCTCAAATATAAATCTATGCTTTGAGGATTAGTTACTAATCCAAAAAGGGAGAAAATAGTATTTTGAAAAATATGTGTGTATGAAAAAGTGTGTGTGTGAAACAGGTGAGCAGAGCATATGCCCCCATGTTAAAGTCATTGCTAACAATTTAACAGGAGCAATGGCTTTAACAGAAACATAAACAACTCCACTAATTACGTTTCCATGTCAAGATGCCCCCAGATGAAGACAAATCAAGGGAAATATCATAGAAATTAATGAAGGGTACTCCCCTCAATACCACAAACACATAACAGAAACAAAGAAACAACAACAATATGCAAGAACAAAAAATTGGCTTCTTATTATCTCCACAAATGTGGAATTACAAATTTTTAGAATTACAATATGCAAAGCCACATGGGCATCCCCTTACAATATTCTGTAGGACAAAGCCTCAAATCAATACCTAGATCTACTACCCAGAACTGCCCTAGACAACACTACGGGCCTTCTTTATATAGGCATTTTTCACCGCCCAAAAAGGTTCCAAAAATTTATCCCTAAGGGCTAACCAAACTTAGAATTATTTTATTTTTCTATTTATTACATCAAAGTTAGCTCAAAATAAGTTTTGAAACCCGAACAAAAATTTTAAAGGAAAATTATTTTCTACCATGTCAGGTGACCCGACTTCTACAGACCATAAGTCATCACCCATTGAGTTGATTGACTATTATAACCCCATTTAGGAAAAGGTGCAAGGAGCTCTACAACACCTAAATCAAGAAAGCTTCATTTAACCCAAAATTTGACCTCATTCGGGGCCTCTAAAGCCTTCAAAACTGAGTTCAAAGTTTCTGTACCCTGCTACCAATACCAAACATTTTGAATTTGTTATATGTACCAGCTAGAAATCACTCCTTCTACAAATGAACCATGACTTCATCTCCAACCTGAAATTCCTTATACCTCATTTTCACATCTTCCATAGCCTTATACTGTGCATTCATCTTGGTAATATGCTTCCTCACCTCCTCATGGATTTTCTTCAAGTGTTCTACAAAATCCTCAGCTTGAGCACTACTTATTTCTCCTTTATCTATCTTTCTCAACTCAGATACATTTCTTGGACTACTCCTATATACAATCTGGAATGGTGATTTTCTAGTGCTCCTATTGATAAAATGATTATATGCAAATTCAATATCTTCAAAAGTAGACCTGATCTAGCCATGAAACTTTACTAGTAGGATGATATGATTGAGATGAACCTTCACATGTAAAATCATAACATTCTGAGATCGTATGACCAACTTACTAAAAATAGCAAGTTTCCATAAATAGTAGCTCTACACAAGATAGCCCTTATTGAATACAAAAACACAAATATTTTTGGGTGATGCAAGATTGCTCTTACACCCAGGATCCTCCTGCATCAGACACCCGGGGTAATTTGAGAAGTGACCCCGTCACGTCTCAGGTGTGTAGAGGAAAACCAAGACAGTTAACCTACTCCTTTGTCAGCCATGATGAATCTTCAACAGGTCATCCTTTCCACTTGACCAGATATTCTTCATATGTCCTGTTCCTTGTGCTTCTGCCAACACGACTATCTAGTATATCCTCAATCTCTTTGGTATCTAAACTAGTTGCTGGAATACTCCACTGTGCTATTGTGATCTCATCTTCAACACCTCCCTCATGATACTCTATCAGATCTAAAATGTTAAAAACTAGTGAAGTATTCATCTCAGTAGGCAATTATACTTCATATGCATTTCCTGAATCATGCTTCTTCAGTATTTTACATGACCCAAACTTCTTCATTTTAAATTTGTTATATGTACCAGCTAGAAATCACTCCTTCCATAAATGAACCATGACTTCATCTCCAACCTAAAATTCCTTATACCTCATTTTCACATCTTCCATAGCCTTATACTGTGCATTCATCTTGGTAATATGCTTCCTCACCTCCTCATGGATTTTCTTCAAGTGTTCTACAAAATCCTTAGCTTGAGCACTACTTATTTCTCCTTTATCTATCTTTCTCAACTCAGATACATTTCTTGGACTACTCCTATATACAATCTGGAATGGTGATTTTCTAGTGCTCCTATTGATAAAATGATTATATGCAAATTCTACCTGTGGTAAAATCAAATCCCATCCCATTGGCTTATCTCCAACCAAACATCTCAGCAAATTTCCCAAACTCCTATTCACCACCTCTATCTCTCCATCAGTATGTGGATGATGTGATGAACTAAACTTTAAATCTGTCTTCAACTTCTTCCACAAGGTATGCCAAAAATATCCAATGAACTTAGTGTCTATATCTGAAACTATACTCTTTGTCAAACCATGTAGTCTCACCACTTCTCTAAAAAATAATTCCCCTACATAAATAGCATCATTAGTCTTCTTACAGGGAATGAAATGTGCCATCTTCGAAAATCTATCAACCAACACAAAAATTGAATCATGTCCTCACTATGTCCTTGGTAAACCAAGAACAAATTCCATACTGATATCCTCCCAAGGCTTCTTTGGTACAGGTAATGGATGATACAACACTATATTCTTCTTCACTCCCTTCACCATCTAACATACTCTACAACTTTGTACAAACTTCTTGACATCTTGTTGCAACTGTGGCCAATAATAATTTTCACTAACCAAAGCAAGGGTTTTATCTTGACCAAAATGTCCAGCCAATCCTCTGCTATGCTTCTCCTTGATGAGATTCTCCCTCATAGAACTTCCTGGAATGCACAACTGACTCCCTTTGAATAGCATATCATCCTGAATGATGAAATCTAGCTACTTCATTCTATCTAGAGTAATAGGTTCTTTAAGAGCTTTGCAAGCTTCACCAAAATCAAGATCCTCTGGATACAAATTGTTGAGTTCCTTGAACCCAACCACCTCAATCTGCATGTCTATCTGCAATAGTTTCCTTCTGCTAAGCATGTCTGAAACTCTATTAGACTTTACACTTCTTTGTTTCAAAACACATGTATAACTCTGCAAAAACTCAACCCATTTCAAATGCCTTTGATTCAACTTTCCTTGACTATTCAAATATTGCAAAGCTTGATGATTAGTTTACAAAACAAAATCCTTAGGAAGTAGATACTATCACCACTTCTTCAATGCCTGAACTATAGCATTAAATTCCTGATCATAAACATAATATTTCCTCTTGGCATCATTTAACTTCTCACTGAAATAAGCAATAGGTTTACCTTCTTGGCTCATACTAGCATCATAGTCTACTTGAAATACCTTATTAAAATTTGGAAGTGCTAAAATAGGTTATTCTATAACTTTTTGTTTCAATAATTAAAAACTCTTTTCTACCCTATTAGTCCACTTAAACTCTTTTCTATCCTCTCTCATTGTTTTAGTCAAGGGTCCATAAATACTAGTAAAATTTCTAATAAATTTTTTGTAAAAACTAGCCAAACCATGAAAAGATCTTACTTCAGTAGCACTCCTTGGAGTAGGCCATTCAAGGATAGCCTGTACTTTCTCTCAGACCATTTTTAGACCTTGTACTGAAACTAGAAATCCCAAATACACTAACTCTTTCTTCACAAAACTGCACTTCTTCAAATTAATCAACAATTTCTCATCTCTTAACTTCTCAAACACCATACGAATATGCATCATATGCTATTCCAATGTCTTACTAAAGATCAAAATATCATCTAGGTACACAATGACAAACTTACCTAGAAATTCTTTCAGAACCTCATTCATGAGCCACATGAAAGTGTGTGGTGCATTGGTTAGCCCAAAAGGCATGACTAACCACTCATACAGTCCTTCCTTTATCTTGAAGGCAGTCTTTCATTCATCTTCTCTGATCCAAATTTGGTGATATCCACTCTTTAGATCTATCTTTCAAAAATACATAGAGAGGTGATGTGGTTGCAGGGTATGATGGATAGGGTATTTAGGAATTAAATGTAGCATGCGATTAATACAGATTTAAGGTTTTTACATTTCACACTAAGTCGAGTAGAGTCAATTAGAAGATAGAATTGCCTAGTACCATAGGACTTTGATTATTCAAAAAAATTGATATACTGAGGCCAATTTTGGGGTATTACATTTTTCCCCTCTTTGAATTACTGTGTGACGCATAGTGTTTCAAAGAATAGTTTGATGTCTGAATTTAGGTCCTAATTGACCAAAGATTTAGATGATGTTAATGGTACCAAAAATGAACTAGTGATTACAAAGAAGTGATAATATGTTTGATTCTAAACCTATGATTATGAGAAAGTGAGTGACCTGATTCAAGACCTGATTATCCAAAGGAATTGAAATGGTATCAAATTCAAACCCTTCAGTTACGAAGAATCAAGGAAATAACACTACTAAATCGATGGTTACGAAGAGTTGATATAGTTCAAGATTAAGAAGATACCAAATTGATATGGATTTTGATGAATCTAATATAGATTTTAGGATTATCTTCAGAATGAAGCTTAAACCTTTAGAAGCTAGGTTAGATTGCCCAGATACTGGTCAAAATTAATTTTTAGGGATCAAGGTTAGATTGCCCCAAGTGATGTGCCCCAATGGATTGAAAAAAGGGAGATATGATGCCCCCTCAAAAAATTGGGTGGAAATTGATTTGAGGATAATTTTTTGAAAAGAAAAGGATTGAAAAATATGAGAGTGATGATGAAACTTTACTTTCATAAGTGCACTTCATGGCTTTAGAGCTTTATTTTGATATTGCAAAAGTGGATATGTCATCTCATGGCATAGAAAGCTAGAATGATGATCCACTTGTGTAAACAAACACATTGTAGATAGAGAATGATCTCATCCTTCCTGATTCATATGAACAAATTGCCCCAGAACCTCAAAAGATCATCTAACGAGTAGAAGACAAAACAAAGAAAGGAAAATGATTATGTACAAATTTATTGCAGATTTTATTCTAAGTATGTGAATTTTTTCATAGAATTTTTGCAAATATTTGATGTTTTTATGCATTTTTCAAGACATTTTATGATTTTTACTATGTTTTCTAAGGACATTATATGATTTTTAAGATTTTTGCAGCATAATAAAAGGTATGCATAGGAAAAGGAATGCCCCCAGCATCTAATAAGTATGTAAAGATGTTCGTAGTGACCCTTACATTCACTTCACAGGATGAACAATAGGATGGAGATAGTAGGCAGATGCAGTGAGGACCACTGGTGATGGTTGCAAGGGAAATTCTCAAGGAGAGAGATCTCAGTGATAGCTAGGCAAGAGTTTCCCCTAGGGAGTTGTTGAAGTATCAAGCTGGATGGGACAAGATTTCTGATTAAAATTTACTACAAGACTTATGAGGATATGTACAACAAGACATGAAGATATGTACATCGAATGAAGAATACCTCAAGATGAGAAGATAGCAGACCTAAAAAAAAATCTTAGGATTCGGGATAGATACGATACAACGTGGTGAGATCTTTTGAAGTGTGATATTTGGGATGGTAACAACTTATTCTTTGATACATGTGTGATGATGGAACATCGCGGATTGATTTTATGACAAGATTTGTTTTTTAGGAAGAAGTTTTGTCAGGTTATATACAACAGTTATAAGGATAAGATGAACTATTAGCGGTAGGGTGCGTAGGCATAAATGACTAGTATTTAGCAAGGGAAAAGGCCATGGAGAATTTACAAGAGAAAACACAAGTGTATCAAAGAGGAAGGCAAAGAAAGAAATATCATCAGTGGGGAGAAGAAAAGGCATTAGGCATAATGAAAGAAAGTAGAAGGAATGAAGATGGTGGTGATGAGAGTGTGAATGGGAGACGAGTGAGGCCAAAGCTCACAATAAGATGTCCCCAAAGAGATCTAGGTCCGTTGTTGTCTCATGTTGTGCTTAGGAGATAGATTAAGGATGTAGGTGAGGGAAGTTGGGATGAGACATCCCAGGATCAACGTCCATCATGGAGACCAAGCTATCTAATATTTTCTATCTTTTTTGAACAAATTCAACTAGCCGATCCAAAATAGGAACTGAATCCTAGTATACAATGGCCGAAACCAGGGCCAAGTGTTGCAACTCAAGAAGTGGTACTAGAATAGGTAGTGTGGCAAAGATTTGTGTTAAAGGAAGAATATAATGTGGTGGTCAGAGAGAGAGACAACTTGTAGGGTATTCTGGTGACAAAAAGAGAAAGGGCAGATTAGGCAAAGAGAGAGGTGATGTGGTTGCAGGGTATGATGGATAGGGTATGGGAAGATATTGCTCAGACTAAAGCATCCCACATGTGGGGGGTGATAAAGGTAGCATAGGCTCAAGAAAATAGTGCCCTAGCAGCCTACGACATATTATAGAGCATAGTGGAAGCATCCCAGAAGACCATGATAGAGATTGACACCATGTTAGAGGAGACACAAGAGAGACTGAATGCAGTGACTCATTAGGTGAACAATCTTAGACAACAGCTAGAGGATGTGTCGGTGAATAGAGATCGATGGAGGTCTATGGAAAAAGCCTACAAAGATGAGTGAGATACTGTACAATGGGCACTAACACTCCCAAGAGTGTCCCAATTATTGAAGGAGACTCTGTCAGTCAAGAGAGAGCCAGCTAGGGTTGGTCAGGAAGTTGCATACTATATTGGATTGTACCATCAGGTAGTCCCAGTAGATCAGAGGTAAGCATCATTCACAAATAGAGGAAGGGTTCAGTGGGTGAATAGGTCAATTGGTGGTGTTGGTGTTCAACCTCCAAGACACAAAAGTGGGGGGAGAGGTGGTTCTTCATCAGAATCTCCTTGGGCTGAGAAGTGACACAGTTGTTTTTTGTTTTTTTTGTAATGAATGAATATATATGTATATATGGATTATGATAAAAGAAGGATGTTTGTTTGGACTCATGTTCCTATGCCTTTTTGTTTGATCTTTTAGTCTCCTTGTTAAATCCAATAAATATGAAACATGTGAAAGAAATGACATATTATTGTGTATAGAGATGATCACATGTTGTTGAGAGCTTCAAAATGACTAGAATATATATATCATCAGCATTAAATGTCTGAACTTCTTCCAAATGTATCACATTGATCAGATTTGACAAGAATACCAAATCAATCTTTTGACAAATGACTTATTGGAGAATTATCATCACAGAGTGTTTGGTATCAAATGATCGCAAGATGTCATACAACTCTCACTAATATGAAAGCCATGAGAATATGAATATGACATTAGTCTTAGATTTTTTGCAATGAAGTATAAGCATTAAGGCATAAGAAGCTAGAATGACCTGAACACATATTCCTTTTGATTTAGCAAGTTAACATAAGCATCAAAGAACAATTGCTAGAATGACCTGAATATTTCTTGCATAAAAACACACAAGACATGCTAGAGTTCCTCCTTTTGCTAAGTGATTGATAATAATTTTGAACAATGCTCACAGTGTCCCTTACATTCACTTAGTGGGATGGGCATTTGCAATTTCACTTGTAGTGGAAAGAAGTCACTCAAACAAACAAGGAGAAGAACCAACCTTACCAAAGTTTCCATATAAAAGGAGTCAAGGTACACAAGGCCATCCAACATGAGATGAAGGCTCTCGTAGTGGACACCCCTCTCATATGGATCCTTTGGATCATTGGAACTAAACCAAAAAATATAAAGAAAAGAAAAGATCATGCCCCCAGTCTTCCCATCTCTTAGTCAAGATAGACGTCTTAGAGTTGCTCGGGGGAATGGTAAAGAAAAAAAGACAAGCACTCAAAAAGAAAAGCTTAGCATGCTTTAGAGAGTTACAAATTTAGTTTCAATTTTAGTTTCAACAGATTGATGCCAGATCGGAAGTATATCATGTGAGAAGTCTCAACAAGATGGTGACAGTAGGTGGATGCAGTGAGAATCACTGGTGACTAATGTGATAAATCTTCCCAAGGAAAAAGAAATCAGAGTGCTAACGAAGTATCCCCAGGTAGACATAGTGAGAACCACTGGTGACTGATGCAAGGAAGGTCCTCTGAAAGAGATAGGACAATGTCCCCTAGACCAAGAAGGTGCCACCAAGGTGTGACCAATTTCAATCCATGTAGAGTTGACCATAATCTCAAAAATAACTGAGTGAGTGCATGAGCTAGAAAACCTTAGAAGGAAAGAAAGGAGTAGTTGTACATGGCCAAGGGGTGCTGAAATAGGTATAGCTTTGTGGAACAAGAGGTGCTTGTTTACCAGGTTGTCACCATCTTGGTAGAAATTCTATTTTTTCTACCATGATGCCTGTTTGCCAGGTTTTCATCAATGGGACATTTTTTTTTCTTTTCTAATTTATTTTTTTTTTGTATTTTTAATTTTTTGATTTTTTTGGTATTATCAAGGTGCCTATTTACTATGTTTTCACTAAGATGATCATTTTTTTAAGACATTTTGCAATTTTTAGGATTTTTTCAGAATTGAGTATGTACAGGAGCATGCAAAAGATGTCTCAACTATAGAACCACTTTAGGTGTAGAGCATTGATTGGCTCTTTGAGCTATTCTCCTTTAGTAGTAGAGAGCTGATAGGCACCAGACCCAAATGTTGCAGTAATAATATATGGACCAAGCCAATTTGGTTCAAACTTTCCTTTCTGTGTCCGCTACTATTGATTCATGGGATTTTCTCTCAGAATGAGATCACCCACTTGGAATTCCCTTGGTCTGACCTTCTTATTGTAGCTCTTGGACATCCATTTCTAGTATGCTCTTAGATGATCAAACACCACCTGCCGATGTTCATCTAATAACTCTAGCTCTTGGAGCCAAGATATTCTAATGTCTTCATCAGTAATGAGGTTCTTCAGAGAGACTCATAATGTAGGAATCTCAACCTCAATAGGCAACACAACATCCATGCCATAAAATAAAGAAAAGGGCATGGCCCCTGTTGGAGTTTGAATGCTTGTTTTGTAGGCCCATAAAGCTGGATTAATCTGGAGGTGCTATTCTCTACTAGATTTGTGAACTATGTGGTGTATAATTTTAACGATCACCTTATTTGATGCTTTCGCCTATCCATTACCCCAAGGATAATAGATGGAAGACCAATGCTGAGTAATCTTGAACTTGGAACATAGCTCTTTTAAATCCTTATTCTTGAACTGTCCCCCATTGTTTGTGATTATTGAGGAGGGTACACCATATCTATAGATGATGTAATCCAGGATAAACATAGCTACAAATTTTTCATTTTCTATAGTTAAAGGTACCACCTCAACCCACTTAGTGAAATAATCTATAGCAGTGATGATGAACTTGTGTCCATTTGAAGAAGACAGGTGAATCTGACCCACCAAGTCAAAGGCCCATTGCTGAAATGGATAGAAAGTGATAAATGGGATTAACTCCTTGGTAGGACTATGGATTAGGTTCCCATGAAGTTGACACTATTTACAAGCCTTAGCATATTGTATAGCTTCTTTCTCCATATCAGGTAAATAGTAACTAGCTCTGATAAGTTTGCGGGCCAGTGTCAAGCCATTCAAATGAGAACCATAGATGCCTTCATGCACCTCAACTAACGCACGTGTGGACTCATTAGGTTATAAACACCTAAGAAGGGTACCGTCTAGACCTCATCTATACAAGTCATTAGCTATAATAACATACCATGAAGCACTGTGGATTAGGTGGTGTTTTTCATTCCAGGTATAGGTGTCTAGAATAATTTGATCCCAAAGCTAGGAATAGATATGGTGGTAGCAGGATGAATCATGTCCAATTACCCAATAGATCATCCTAGATTTAGGATTATCATAGGCTAGGTAGCATAACATTTCCACCAAGAACTCATGTCTAAAATCATTTTCTAGATTTTGTAACATAGAGGCCAAAGTAGCCATCATATTGCCTGCTTTATTATCTGCTCTCAAAATTTGCTGGAAAGTGATGTGTGCAAAGTATTTCCTTAGATCATCTACCATATTTTTATAAGGCACTAGTTTTTCATCCTTGGTTTGATAGATATCATTAACTTGATTGATGACCAATTGGGAGTCTCCAAAGACCTTAAGCTCATCCACATGCCATTCAATAGGTATTTTCATACCATTGATCAAAGCTTCATATTCTATGATGTTGTTTGTGCAAGGGAACGACATTTTATATGCCTTTGGTAGAGAGTATTTTTGTGGTGTAATGAATAAGATGCCAGCACCTGACCCCTACTGGGTGAATGATCCATCAAAGAACATAGTCTATGTCTGATGCGTGAGAAGCATAATGGACTCATCTAGAAATTCAGTGCTCAATGGTTGATAATCTATTATAAGTGCTTTAGATAGTTGATCTACAATTGCTTTCCCTTTAATATCTTTCCTCTCCACATACTCAATGTCAAATTCATTGAGTATCATGACCTATTTTGCTAATCTACCTATAAGGGCAGCTTTGCTGGGCAAGTATTTCAATGGATCAATTTTAGCAATAAGCCTTGTAGTGTGAGCCAGCATATAGTGTCGTAGTCTCTAAAAAACAAACACTAGTGCTAAACAAGCCTTTTCAAAAGGTATAATAATTCATCTCATATGTGACCAGAGTTCTACTGATGTAGTATATGGCTTGTTATTTGTTATTATGATCCTCTTGAGCCATTAATGCACCCAAAGATGTGTCTATAGCTAAAATGTATAAGATGAGTGGCTTCCCATGAATAGGGGGCATCAAGATTGGTGGATTTTCCAGATATTGTTTGATTTTCTAGAATCCTTTCTTACATTCTTCATTCCATTCATAGGTCACATCTTTATGCAAAGTTTTGGTGAATGGTTGGCACTTATCAGCCAATTGTGTAATGAAGCACCGAATAGATTGTAGCATTCCTTGAAGTCCTCTCATTTGACTAATATTCTTTGGTGGAGGCATTTACATGATAGCTTGAACCTTTTTAGGATCTACCTCTATGCCTTTAGTAGATATGATATAGCCCAATAATTTTCCAGAAGTAACATCAAATGCACACTTTTTCAAATTGAGCCTCAGACTGAATTGTTCCATCTGATCTAGTATAGGACCTAGATCTAAGAGATGTGTTTTTCATTGCATTCTTTTAGCCAAGGTGTCATCTACATAATCTTCCATTATTTTGTGCATCATGTCATGAAAGATGGTTGTAACAACCCTTTGATAGGTAGCCCCAGCATTTTTTCATCCAAAGGGCATGACATTCTAACAGAATGTTCCCCAAGCACATGTAAAGGCTATCTTTTCTTGGTCTTCTGGCATGATATTTATCTAATTATAACCAGAAAAGTAATCCATTAGAGAGCACATTTGGTAGCCAGCTATCATGTCCACTATTATGTCAATATTAGGTAATGGAAAATCAACCTTAGGACATGCTTTATTTAGGTCCCTGAAGTCTGTGCACACTCGAATAGACTTATCATGTTTTATGACTGGGACAATATTAGAGATCCACTCTACATAGTCAATAGCTTAGATGAAACCAGCCTTGAGAAGTTTTTCTAATTCCTCTTTTACTAAGAGTGCCACATGTGGATGTATCTTATGAAGCTTTTGTTTGACAGGCTTAACACCTAGTGCAATAGAAAGATGGTGCATAATTATATTGGGATCCAATCCAAGCATATCAAAGTAAGTCCATACAAAATTAATTTTCTTGCTTCAAAAGAAATTCATGAACTCTTCCTTTTCTTGTGCAGATAATGACTATGCCAGATGAATAACCTGAGGTGTAGCTTCTGTACCCAAATTCACTAGTTGTGTCAGCTTGATTAGTACTGATGATCTCTCTTGAAAGTGATTCAGAAGTGTATCAAGTATCTCATCCTCAGGCACCTCAGAGAGGTTTTCACCCTTGGATACACCTTTTATTTCTACTATTTTTGGCTCTAACACTGCCATAATGTGGTTTTCACCATCAGAGTGCCTATTATTTTTTCTTTTCATTTGATGACTAAGATGTTGGAAAGTTGACTATACTGAATTATATGACTAGATATAGTGTTGTCATTATGGCAACAAAATCATATAGCACTTTGGAGTCAGCTCACTTGATGTAAAGATCAAAATTTAGTTAAGTGTTGAAGACTGCATAGTATACAAAGTTCCTACAGCTCAGAGCATTAGCGCATGTGTGTATGGATGAATTATGGTATGCACCCTAGAAGTTAAGTTTTTTACACTATATTCTTGCTTATTCTAAGAGTGCATAAGAAGATATGTAGAGATGTGAAAGTTATAGTTAGTTGAAGTTTCACAACCAGTGTGTGCTAGTAGAGAACAAAGTATGGAGCCGACAGTAAGTATTTTGGTTTGTGATTGTAGTGTAATATTGTAAAGGCCATGCGCCCATTGTATTTAGGTTTTTGACATGTATATATGTATAATTGTAAGCACTCTTAATCCAATTCATTTGGAAGCATTGTTTGTAATTAGTTATAGGGCAGACCTAATTGTATATTTTGTATGAGCATATAAATATAAGGTACACCCATTGTATTTGATAGGAGAGTTGATATAGAGTTATGATAAGTAGAGAAGAGGTATGAAAAGAGAGCATAAAGATGTATTAGATATTTTATAGAGGTCAAAGCATCAACGCACCAAAGGAACTGATCTGACAAGCAATGTCACAGTGACAGTTCACTTGACAAATATAGTGTTTATTGATATCAGAAGGTTGTAGCCTTCATCATTTGAGTAGTGAGCTCTAGGATAGTAAGTCCACTCCCCTAATAGGGATAATTGTAAAAGAATCCTAACAGGGTCTGACCCTTAACAAGGTCTACAGTACTTAAAGCATTGTGAAGCTACTCCTAATAGGGTAAGGGATCTTCTAACAAGGATCACAAAACTCTAGTGTATAATATTAGTGGGTGTCAATTCCCACTAGGGTTTTTACCTATTTGGGTTTCCCCGTAATCATATTGGTGTCAAGTTTTGTCTTCATGTTTATATGAATGTTTAATTCAGTACTTAAGAATTTAAAGTTCAGTATAAAGATTAAAGTAAAAAGTTAAAGTGTAGTGAACACTGATTCAGCCCCCCCCCCCTCTTAGTGTTCCCATTCCTAACAATTGGTATCAAAGCTCGAGTCCTTAGCATAGAAGTTTAACCACTTGAGGAGATCATAGACAAAGTAGAAATGAAACATCTGAAGAAAAATCTTGAAGTAGCTATTGAAGACCTGGACAAATCTGGAAGAGAAATTGAAGAACTAAAAGAGAAAATCAGTGATGCTCAACTAGTTATCAAAAAGCTAAGAAGGGATTTGAAAGAATGCTCTAACAGTGATCTAGGAGCAAAGGTCAAGAAACTAAATGAAGAAAAAGCATCTATGCAAGAACTACTTGAAGAATTTTATGATAAGCTGATGAACAATCAGGAAGTCTACAATGAACAAGTCAAGGAGAATCTTCAACTCAATGAAGAACTAAGAGAAGCTAACTTGGAAATATTGGAGCTAAGGAATATCAAAGAAAGTTTGGAGTCTAAATTAAAATCAGAAAAGAATCGCATTGACAAATTACACATTAGTGCTGATTTGGTAGAATCTTAGTTGTATGCAAGAAGAGCCAAAGGAGACACTGGCTATATTGGGTACAATGAAGCACAAAATTAGATTGACAACATGTGAGCAAGAAAGGAGACCCAAAAAGACTCTACTGATGTTGAAACAAGCATGGACACATTGCAAGAAACTGTACAAAGGTAAGACCTTTTAATGGCTACTGTTATACATGCAATAGATTTGGTCATAAAGCTATGAATTTCAAGACTAGTAAGAAGAATAGGATTCAAAGTGATCAAAGAAATCAAAATCATACAAATGCAAGAGGTTCTCAGAATGTTACATGTCAGATATGTAACAATAATGGTCACACAACAAAACAATGCAGAATGATGACTCATGTCAATGCGCTGAGGAATATAAGACCTCCAATTATTTATCACTTGTGTAACAATGTTGGACATATCTCTAGATTCTATAGATCAAGGATGCAAGGTCAGGAAAGCCCTAAAAAGGTCGAAGAACCAATTTTGGATCTAGAAGGAGAAGTTCATTTTGTCAAAGCCTCAGATGATGTGAGCATGATTTGGTTAGAGAAAAAGAAGGACAAGGATGATAAGATTGTATTGGATACATCTATAGTGGACGCACCCTCTACACATAGATGAATGGCCCTCAGGGTCATAGGGGGAGCTAATTTAGGTCTAGACTACTACGTGGTTGGTCTAATCATCTTTAGAGTATGCACCTTTAGACTTAAGCTTTTGGAGTATAGATGAATCATTGTGCAAGAGCGCACAAGTTGATTGTTAGCAAAACTTGAGTTTGAAATTTTCAAGTGATAGCCTAGTTTACGCAACTTGCATTAATGGTAGAAATCTCACTTTAAGTACACAAAAAGCTATTTCATTACTCATTGCATTTGAAGTCAGAGAAATTGAAGAGAAGATTGAGCCTTGGAAGTTGTTGTGAAGTTTTGGAGATTGATCCATTAGTGTTTGTAGTGCAATTGATCGGTAGTAGAAACCCTAGCTTGTTGTGCTGATTCAGAAGTCATCAAATTATCTCAAAGATCAGTTGGAAAGCATTTATCAAGTAAGTCATGACCACTCCCATTGTTTATGATGTCACTGATAAGAGAAGATATGTTTTCAAGAGGCACCCATTTAAATCAACCCTAGATGATTTAGAGGGAGCTTTCTCCTCCATGCCTATGGGTGTCATGCATGTGAAAGACATTAGGGCTTACATTTATTGTAAGAAGGAACCAATTGGATTGGATAGGCTTAGGGTGCACATGGATACCATGCTAAAACTAGACAAGACCTTCATGGATGAATATGCTAAATGGAATGACCACCCAATTATTGTGTATGCTATGGCACATGAATTCTATGAGATAGAATGGATAAAGATCTTGTTAAGAAAAATTCATGATGATCTATTTTGGATTGGAGATGTACCTATAAGAATCATAGCTGACCTAATACATGAGATGAAAGGCCTATCTAGAACATGAGCCATCCTTCTTGTGGGAAAGGATGTCAGGAAAATGGTTGAACAAGCATGTAAGTCTAGGAGTGATAGGTGTGGCATGACCATAGAGCCTATTGAGCAAGAAAACATCAAATTGATGTCAATGATACTAGGATACAGGTTTCATCACACCAGTAGGATGAATAGTGTTCTGCGGGCACTATTCTGGCCACCATAAGACTTGTAAAGGAAGATGGTGAATTCAAATTTTATGAGATCTTGCACACATAGTTGATTGATAACATCAAGGCTATCAAACATGAGAAGACAAAAATATTCAGGTTTGGGTCCCTAATCATCTATATCTACCTTCATATAGTTGGAAAATTTTCAGATGTGTATTTGAAAAAATCTATTCCAACCATGCCACAAATATCCCTCAAGGCATCCACTGAAAGCACATTAAGAGATTATGTGACATTGGAATTGAAGACCTTTAGGGTCAAGATACAAATGAGGCACAAGATTTTAGAGAGAATTTTGGATAAGTACAAGGATACAATTTGTTTTATGGTGGAGATAGATACAACTTGTATGGAAGAAGTTGAACCAAGGACTAAATGGATTCATCCACTTGGTTATGAGGTAGAGGAACAAGTCCTTGAAGCATATGCGTAGGTACTATTATCAGCCCAAAAGATCCTAATGAGCCTAGTGTTGGAAAGTTGTCTATACTAAAGTATATGACTAGATATAGTGTTTTCATTATGGCAACAAAGTCATATAGCAGTTTGGAGTCAGCGCACTTCATGTGAAGATCATAATTCGGCTAAGTGTTGAAGACTAGATAATGTACAAAGTTCTTACAACTTAGAGCATCTGTGCCCATGTGTACAGATGAATTATGGTATGCACCCTACAAATTAAGGTTGTTAGACTATATTCTTGCTTAGTCTAAGAGCACATAAGAAGATATGCAGTGATATGAAAGTTATAGTCAGTTCAAGTTACACAGCTAGTGTGTGCCAGTAGAGAATAAAGCATAGAGCCGATAGTCAACATTTTGGTTTGTGATTGTAATATAAATTTTTAAAGGCTATGAGCCCATTGTATTTAGGTTGCTGACATATGTACTTGTATAATTGTAAGCACACTTAAGCCAATTCATTTGGAAGTGTTGTTTGTAATTAGTTATAGGGCCAACCTAATTGTTTTGTTTGTATAAGCGCATAAACATAACGTGCACCTAATGTATTTAGTTTGGAAGTTTCAATAGAGTTGTGATAAGAAAAGTAGATGTATACGAAGATAGCATATGATGTATTAGAGCTTTTCTAGAGGTCAAAGCATTAGCACACCAAAGGAACTGATCTGACAAGTAGTGTCATAGTGACAGTTCACATTGCAGATATAGTGTGTATCTGATCTCTGAAGGTTATAGCCTTCATCATTTGAGTAGTGATCTCTAGGATAGTGATTCCACTCCCCTAATAGAGATCATTGTAAAAGACTCCTCACAGGGTCTGACCCTTAACAAGGTCTACTTTACTTAAAGCATTGTAAAGCTACTCCTAATAGGGTAAAGGATCTTCTAACAAGGATCACAAAACACTAGTGTAGAATATTAGTGGGTATCAAGTCCCACCGGGGTTTTTACCTATTTCGGTTTCACCATAACCATATTGGTTTCATGTGTTAATTTCATATTTCATATTTATGTGAATGTTTAATTCAGTACTTAAGCAATTATAGTTTAGTATAAAGAGCAAAGCAAAAATTTAAAGTTTAGTGAACACTGATTCACCCCCCCTCTCAGTGTTCCCATTCCTAACAATTGGTATCAGAGGTCTAGTCATCAGCATAGAAGTTTAACCACTTGAGGAGATCTTGGACAAAGCAGATATGAAACATCTAAAGAAAAATCTTGAAGCAGCTCTTGAAGATCTAGATGAATTTGAAAGAGAAATTGGATAACTAAAAGAAAAAGTCAGTATGCTCAATTAGTTATCAAGAAGCTAAGAAGGGATTTGAAAGAATTGTCTAACAGTGATCTAGGAGCAATGGTCAAGAAAATGAATGAAGAAAAAGAATCTATGCAAGAGAAACTTGAAAAACTTGATGATAAGATGATGAACAATTAGGATGTCTACAATGAACAAGTCAAGGAGAACCTTCAACTCAATGAAGAACTAAGACAAGCAAACATGGAAATCTTGAAGCTAAGGAATAGCAAAGAAAGCTTGGAGTCTAAATTGAAAGCAAAAAAGAGTCACATTGACAAATTACACACTAGTGCTAATTTGGTAGAATCTTAATTGTATCCACAAAGAGCCAAAGGAGACACTAGCTATATTGGTTACAATGAAGCACAAAATCAGATTGATAGTATGTGAGCAAGAAAGGATTCACAAAAGTCTCTACTGGTGCTAAAAAGTTTGAAGATCATACAAAAGACAATGGTGGACCACCTAAGAATGAGCACATGCAAGTAGAATGCACTATTAATGGATACCATTATACATGCAATAGATTTGGTCATAAAGCTATGAATTGCAAGACTAGTAAGAAGAACAGGATTCAAAGAGAACAAAGAAAGTAGAATCAGAAAAATGCAAGAAGTTCTCAGGATGTTACATGTCAGATATGTAATAATAATGGACACACAACAAAAAAATATAGAATGGTGGCTCATGTCAATTCGCCGAGGAAAATCATGCCTCCAATTATTTGTCACACTTGTAACAAGGTTGGAAATATCTCTAGATTCTATAGAATAAGGACACGAGGTTAGGAAAGCCCTAAAAAGGTCAAAGAACCAGTTTTGAATCCAGAAGAAGAAGTTAATTTTTTCAAAGCCTCAGATGATGTGGGCATGATTTGGTCAGAGAAAAAGAAGGATAAGGTTGATGAGATTGTATTAGATGCATCCCTAGTGGACGCACCCTCTACATCTGGATGAATGGCCCTCAAGGTCATAGGGGGAGCTAATTTAGCTCTAGAGCCCTGTGTGGCTGGTATACTTATCCTTAGAGTATGCACCTTTGTATTTAAGTTTTTTGAGTGTATAGGAAACTTTGTGCAAGACCACACATGCTGATTGTTAGCAGAGATTGAGTTTGAAATTTTGAAGTGACAACCTAGTTTACGCGACATGCATTAATGGTGGATTTTTTACTTTAAAGTACACATAAGTCATTTGATTTCTCATTGCATTCAAATTCAGAGTGATAGGAAAGAAGAAAAGAGCCTTGGAAATTATTGCAAAGTCTTGGAAATTGAATCTATTAGAGATTTGCTACAATTATCGGTGCACTTGATTGCTTGTTGAAACCCTAGCTTGATCACACCAATCTGGAAGCCATTAGACCATCTCTAAGTTCAATTGGAAAGTGTTTAACAAATTATTTAGAGGGAGAATTTTCCCACATGCCAATGGGAGTCATGCATGTAGAAGACATAAGCACTTACATCTATTGTAAGAAGGAACCTATTGGACTAGATAGGTTAAGGGTGCACATGGACATAATGTTGAAACCAGAAAAAATGTTCAAGGATGAATACACCAAATGGAATGATCACCCAATTATTGAATATGCCATGGAAAATGAATTCTATGAGACTAAATGGATAAATATCTTATTAAGCAGAATCCATGATGATCTATTTTGGATTGGAGATGTTCCAGTAAGAATCACAAGTGATCTAATGCATGAGATGACATGCCTTTCTAGGACAAGCACCCTCCTTCCAATGGGTAAGGATGTTAGGAAAATGGTGGAACAAGTTTTTAAGTCAAGAAGTGATAGTCGTCGCATGACTATTGAGCTGATTGAGTAAGAAGACATTTAATTGATGTCAATGATACTAGGTTACAAATTTCATCACACCAGTAGGGTGAATAGTGTATTTGTGAGCACTATTCTGGCAGCTATTAGGATTGTGAAGGAAGATGGTGAATTCAACTTGTGTGAAATCTTGCACACACAATTGATAGATAAAATCAAGGCTATCAAACATGACAAAACAAAGATATTCAGGTTTGGGTCCCTAATCATCTATATGTATCTTCATATAGTTGGTAAAGTCTTAGATATGTATTTGGACAAGTCCATTCCAACCATACCACATATATCACTTAATGCATCCACTGAGAGCACCTTAAGAGATTATATCACATTGCAACTGAAGACCTTTAGGGTCAGGATTCAGATGAGGTATAGGATACCTAAGAACATTGTGGAAAAGTATAAAGACACAATTTGTTTTATGGTGGAGACAGACACTACATGTATGGAATTCATTGAGCCTAGAACTAAGTGGATACATCCACTTGGGTATGAAGTAGAGGAAAAATTTCTTGAATCCTATGCGTAGGTATTGCTATCAGCCCCTGAAGATGATAATGAACCTAGGTGGGGAACCTATGAGGAAAAGACTAGAGAAGTTGATGCTAAGTTGAACAGTGCAACAACAAAAAGAAAGGTTGCAAAGGTCACTTCTGAGATCTTGAGAATACATGGTGTATCCCAAGAAGACCTTGACAAGGCAAGGGAAGAGAAGATTTCTCTAGAATTAAAGATTGCAACTGAAGAAGAAGGACAAGAAGATCCCAAGATGAAGAAGATGAAAATTGAAAAAGAGGATGACACTCCTTCTGCACCCAAAGAATCTAGTGATCCTATTGCTCCTCCGAAGTATGAACCAATGATCAAGAGGAAGAAAGAAGTAAGCACTAGTCATCCATCCTCACGAGCATCAAGAATCAAGAAACCAAGTTAGGCACCTCCTAAGCTAGGATTCATACCAAGTCTCAAAACCTTGAGCACAAGAATTGTTGATGAGAGAAGAATTGATCAGGTAGGAAAGTGCTATGAGACCTGCAGTGAAATTAATAAGTTAGAAATACATGGAATGATTATCAAACATATGATAAAGTTCAAAAAGATAGTTCTTGAATTGAAAATAGAAATTCCAAATAAATTACAAGATATTCTAGAACACCTAAAGAGACAAGAAAATGAAGAAGATCTAAGGATAAGAGAAAAAGTGCAACAAGATACTCTACCAGTATGTTCCAAAGAAGAAGAGTCGCTAATATTAAATTTGGTGAAACCACACTTAAGGACAAAGCTGAGAACTCTTCACACTATGAACAAAGATTATGATTTGATAACTCAAGAAATAAAGAAATCCTTTGAGAAGGTACTCTTGGAGTAGCACATGGAACCACCTACTATGCTCATCTCTCAAGCTCCTAGTATGCAAGAAAAAGAAGAAGAGACCTTAAATGTATGAGTGACAGGTCCTCAGGACTTTGTGCCCATAGTAAAAACTCAATCAGAGGTAGATAAGTTTGCACCCATAACAAAATCACACAAAGACAACACTATTATCATAGATAATTTGGAAATAGCCATGGTGGCTATTGATAAGGATTTGGACAAGTTTGAGGAAGCATTTTTCAGCACTAAGGAAGCTAGAATCCTATGTAGCAATACACCTCCCACTCAACAAGAAGAAGTACCTATTGAGGATGTATCTGATAAGAAAGAAGAAGAAGAGGTAGAAAAGAAAGATGAAGTTACTTCTATTGGTTTGGTTAAGGGGAAACAAGAGGTAATGGATAACACTCCCATCACTCCCTCCTCAGCATTGTTGTCAAGTTTGACACCAGACACAAGTAGTTTGGATTCTTGGAAAGAAGAAGACTTAATTAAGTTCAACATCCTAGCAATGGAGAAGGAAAAGGAAAAGCAAGTCATGAGAAATCCTCTCCTGGTAGAATCAGTGAATATATTGAGCAGTTTGCTACCAGAAGATAAGAAAATGCTAAAGATGCATTCGGTTGATGATGTGAGCATAGTCATCTCACAGTTCAAGACAAATTTTTCTAGCTTAGAAGAATCTATGACCTTAGTGGAAGAAGATAAATACTTGAAGAAGAGACTCAATGAACTAATGAGAAACTTCACACTTGACTTAAGTTCACTTATGTCTCATCAGGAATCCTTGAAGGAATTTGTAGATCAAGGAAGAAAATTCAATGTAGAATCCATGAATCAGGATAAGCTCACTGATGCCCATCTTAAGAAGATCAAAGATGCAAAGGAAATGATTAAGAAGGTGAAGAATTCAGTGCTAGACACATCCACTAATGTGAACATATGTAACAATGTCTATCAAGGTCAGTTGGACATAATTGAGAAGGTAGAAAAAGAAATGAAGAAGATAAGGTCTAGATAGACTCAATTGAGGAATGCTCTTGGGCCCTCACTAGACATTCTTAGTCAAAACATAAAGGAGACTGATGTGACCATGATAACCTATAACCAAGGTCTAAGCATAGATCTAAAAAATATGGAGAAGCTCCAATATGCACTATGTGCCCATCTCCAAATAGTTAACTCTCTGATAAACTTTTGGAAGAAGGAGATCCAAAACCTCAAGATTGCATATCTAGATGTTTTTCCTTAGTAAGTGTATGTATATGTAGATTTTTGATGCACCTTTGTCATTAATGTCAAAGGGGGCATTGTGTATAGAATATGGAGTATATATATGTATAGGGAGATATAAGTTTATGTATAAAATGTATAGAAGAAATAAATAGACAAAAAAAATTATGTTAAGGGACAATTAGCAACTTGGCCATATTCCTTTGTTTCCATTAATGAAAAAGGGGGAGATTGTTGTAAATTTGTCTATACTAAAGTATATGACTAGATATAGTGTTGTCATTATCGCAACAAAGTCATATAGCAGTTTGGAGTCAGCGCACTTCATGTGAAGATCATAATTTGGCTAAGTGTTGAAGACTGGACAGTGTACAGAGTTCTTACAACTAAGAGCATCTGCACCCATGCATATGGATGAATTATGATATGCACCTTAGAATTTAAGGTTTTTAGACTATATTTTTTCTTAGTTTAAGAGTGCATAAGAAGATATGCATTGATATGAAAGTTATAGCTAGTTCAAGTTACACAGCCAGTGTGTGCCAGTAGAGAATAGAGCATAGAGCCAACAGTTAACATTTTGGTTTGCGATTGTAATATAAAGTTGTAAAGGCTATGTGTCCATTGTATTTAGGTTGCTGACATATGTACTTGTATAATTGTAAGCACACTTAAGCCAATTCATTTGGAAGCATTGTTTGTAATTAGTTATAGAGCCAACCTAATTATTTTGTTTGTATAAGCACATAAATATAAAGTGCACCTAATGTATTCAATATGGAAGTTGCAATAGAGTTGTGATAAGTAGAGAAGAGGTATGCAAAGATAGCATATGATGTATTAGAGCTTTGCTAGAGGTCAAAGCATTAGCACACCAAAGGAACTGATCTGACAAGCAGTGTCATAGTGACAGTTCACATTGCAGACATAGTGTGTATTTGATCTCTGAAGGTTATAGCCTTCATCATTTGAGTAGTGAGCTCTAGGATAGTGATTCCACTCCCCTAATAGGGATCATTGTAAAAGACTCCTAATAGGGTCTAACCCTTAACAAGTTCTACTATACTTAAAGCATTGTAAAGCTACTCCTAACAGGGTAAAGGATCTTCTAACAAGGATCACAAAATACTAGTGCAGAATATTAGTGGGTATCAAGTCCCATCAAGGTTTTTACCTATTTGGGTTTTCCCATAACCATATTGGTGTCATGTGTTAATTTCATGTTTCATATTTATATGAATTTTTAATTCAGTAATTAAGCAATTATACTTTAGTATAAAGAGCAAAGCAAAAAGTTAAAGTTTAGTGAACACTGATTCACCCCCCCTCTCAGTGTTCCCATTCCTAACACCTAGGTGGGGAACCTATGAAGAGAAAACTAGAGAAGTAGATGCAAAATTAAATAGCACAGCAACAAAATGAAATGTTGCTAAAGTCACATCAGAGATCTTGAGAATAAACGGTGCATCTCAAGAAGACCTTGACAAGGCAAGGGAAGAGAAGATTGCTTTAGAATTGAAAAGCGTAGCAGTAGAAGAAGGACAAGAAGATCAGAAAATGAAAAAGATTAAAATTGAAAAAGATGATAGTCAGAAGGATATGACTGATGACACTCCTTCTATGCCCAAAGAAACTAGTGATCCTATTGCTCTTCCAAAGTATGAACCAATGATCAAAAGAAAGAAAGAAGTAAGCACTAGTCATCCATCCTCATGAGCATTAAGGAGCAAGAAAACTAGTCAAGCACCTCCTAAGGTAGGATTCAGAGCAAGTCTCAAAGCCTTGAGAGCAATAATTATTGATGAGGGCATAATTGATCAAGTGGGAAAGTTTTATGAAACATAGAGTGAAATTGATAAATCAGAAATACAGGTATGTGCAGGATCATGGTATGCCTAAAAGTGGCGATGTGAAAAAGAAGTCCTGATTGATAGACTCTTTGAAAAATAACTATAAATTTCAAACAATACAATATTTTTAAAATCTAAAATATACATGACATTCTATGCTTCACCTAATACAATAATAATAAATAATTCTTTGAATTTGATGAAGTTTAGGTTAAGTTAAGGTGGTCAGACATGAGAGATGTTATATTCAGGAAAATATTTAGAACAAAAATCATAATTAATTATTTACTTTAAAAAAAATACAAAAAAATATACATCACATCCAGGCATGAGTCTACTACTTTTATCTGGAATCTTATAAAAATATATTATAATTTTATTTTATTTAATGTGGTTATACATATACCTACTTGTTATCTTTCTAGTCCTGATTGATAGACTAATTGAAAAATAGCTATAACTTTCAAACTATACAATATTTTTCAAATCCAAAATATGTGTTGCATTCTATGCTTTTACTACTACAAGAAAAATAAATAAAGTTTTCAATTTAGTAAAGTTTAGACTAAGTTAACATAGTCAAACATGAGAATTTTTGTATTTTGGAAAAGTTGTAGAAGAAAAATCATAATTAATTATTTACTTCAAAAAAAATTACAAAAAAACATTTGTCACATCCAGACATGATTCTACTACATATATCTAGAATCTTGTTAAAAAAAATGATCATTTGATTATGTTTAAGGTGGTCAAACATACACCTACTTCTTATTTTTTCCTAAAATTTTCATACTACTACATTGAAATTTAAAATTTTGAATGTATATAGAATAATTATTTTTAAAAAAGGCCTAGTATCTTAGAAACTAAATTCAATTTTCTACATATTCTCTTCTTACATATTTTTTATATAATATTTATAACTTGTTTAAATTTTTATGTCAACTTGTCGAAACCTAATTTTCTAAATTTTCATTGCCACTTAAGGGCCTAGTTTGGCATACCATGATCTTCCACATACCCATACATGGTATGATTATCAAACACATGATAAAGTTCAAGAAGATAGTTCTTAAATTGAAAATAGAAATTCTAGATAAGGTATGGGAAATAATGGACACTTGAAAAGACAAGCCATTGAAGAAGACCTTAGAATAAGAGAACAAATTCTTGATTCCACTCTTCCAGTATTCTCTATTGAAGAAATGTCATTATTACTAAATCTAGTGAAGCTGCACTTGAGAAAAAAGATGAGGATACTTCACCTCATGAACAAAGACTATGAGCTAATTTCTCAGGAAATAGAGAAGGCCTTTGAGAGGGTACTCTTAGAGCAAGACATGAAACCTAAGTCTGTGCCCATCTCTCAAGCACCTAGTAAGAAAGACAAAGCAGGATAGACCATCAATGTAAAATCTACAGGTCCTTAGGATTCAACACCTATAGTAGAAGCACAATTAGAGGTAGATAAGTCTGCACCCATGTCAAAATCACTCAAGGATAGCACCTTTATCATTGATAATGTGGAGATAGCCATGGCAGCCACTGACACAGAATTAGACAAGTTTGAGGAAGCTTTTGTGAGTACACAAGAAGCTGAGATTTTATGTAGCAACACTCCTCCCACTCATCAAGAAGAGGTAATGACTGAAAATATATCAGATGAGAAAGAAGAAGAGAAAATAGAAGAGGAAGAAAAGAAAGATGAAACTTCCGTAGATCTAGCCAAGGTAAAACTAGAAGTGATGGACAACACTCCCATCACTCCCTCCTTAGTGTTGTTGTCAAGTTTGACACCTAACACATCCATTTTGGTCTCATGGAAAGAGGAAGACCTGATTAAGTTCAATGTCTTGGCTATGGAGAAAGAAAGGAGAAACAAGTGATGAGAAATCCTCTCCTTGTAGAATCGGTGAACATATTGATCAGTTTGTTTCCTATAGATAAGAAAGTGTCCAAGGTACATTCGGTTGATGATGTAAGTACAATCTTATGACAGTTCAAGAGTAATTTTTCCAACCTAGAATAATCTATGTCCATAGTTACAAAGGAAAAGTACTTAAAGAAGAGACTTGATGAACTGATGAGCAATTTTTCTCTAGACTTGAAGTCACTTAAGACAGGTCAAGCATCCCTAAAATAATTTTTTGATCAAGGAAGGAAATTCATTGTAGACTCCATGGATCAAGATAAGCTCAAGGATGCACATCTTAAGGAAGTAAAAAGAGGCTAAAGCTATGATTGAGAAGGTGAAGAGTTCAGTGGTAGACACATCCACTGATGTAAAAAAGTGTAACAATGTCTACCAAGGTCAGTTGGACAAAATTGAGAAGGTAGAGAAAGAAATGGAAAAGATAAGGTCTAGATAGACTCAGTTGAGGAATGCTCTTGTGCCCTCAATAGACATTCTCAATTAGAACATTAAGGATATTGATGCCACCATGATAACCTATGATCAAGGTCCGATCATAGATTTGAAGAAAATGGAGAAGCTTCAATATGAATTATGCGCCCATTTCTAGATAGTTGACTCTTTGATAACCTTTTGGAAGAAGGAGATCCATAATCTCAAGATAGCATATCCGGATGTTTTCCCTCAGTAAGTGAATGTAGATAAAAAATTTTGATACACCTTTGTCATTAATGTCAAAGGGGGAGTTTTGTATAGAATATGGAGTATAATATGTATAGGGAGATCTATAAGATTATGTATAAGAAATTTATAGAAGACAAAACTTTTTTTGTGTTAAGGGACAGTTGGCAACTTGGCCATATTCCTTTGTTGCCATCAATGATAAAGGGGGAGATTGTTGGAAAGTTGACTATATTGAAGTATATGACTAGATATAGTGTTTTCATTATGGCAACAAAGTCATATAGCAGTTTGGAGTTAGCCCACTTGATGTAAAGATCAGAATTCGGTTAAGTGTTGAAGACTGGATAGTATACAGAGTTCTTGTAGCTCAGAGCATCAATGCACATGTGTATGGATGAGTTATGGTATGTACCATAGAAGTTAAGTTTTTTAGACTATATTATTGCTTACTCTAAGAGTGCATAAGAAGATATGCAGAGATGTAAAAGTTATAGTCAGTTGAAGTTGCACAGCCAATGTGTGCCACTAGAGAACAGAGCATGGAGCTGACAATCAGTATTTTGGTTTGCGATTGTAATGTAATATTGTAAAGGCCATGCACCCATTTTATTTAGGTTTCCAACATGTATATATGTATAATTGTAAGAACACTTAAGCCAATTCATTTGGAAGTGTTGTTTGTAATTAGTTATAGGGCCGGCCTAATTGTATATTTTGTATGAGTGTATAAATATAAGGTGCACCCATTGTATTTGGCAGGAGATTTGATGTAGAGTTGTGATAAGTAGAGTAGAGGTATGAGAAGAGAGCATAAAGATGTATTAGAGCTTTTCTAGAGGTCAAAGCATCAGTGCACCAAAGGAACTAATCTGACAAGTAGTGTCACAGTGACAGTTCACCTGACAGATATAATGTGTATCTGATATCAGAAGGTTGTAGCCTTCATCATTTGAGAAGTGAGCTCTAAGATAGTGAATTCACTCCCCTAACAGGGATCATTGTAAAAGACTCATAATAGGGTCTGACTTTTAACAAGGTCTACTATACTTAAAGCATTGTAAAGCTACTCCTAACAGGGTAAAGGATCTTCTAACAAGGATCAAAAAACACTAGTGCAGAATATTAGTGGGTGTCAATTCTAACTAGGGTTTTTACCTATTTAGGTTTCCTCATAATCATATTTGTTTCAAGTGTTATCTTCATGTTTCATGTTTATATGAATTTTTAATTTAGTACTTAAGCATTTAAAGTTTAGTATAAAGATTAAAGTAAAAAGTTAAAGTGTAGTAAACACTGATTTGGCCCCCCCTCTCAGTGTTCCCATTCCTAACATAAGATACTTGATGTCAGCTTCGGTCATGTTGATGGTGCTTTCACTAGTGGAAAATGTTATAGTTTCAATGGTGTTAAGGTAACAGGCTAAAGTGTAGTCATTCTGGAACATAAGGACTTCATTAGCTGGAGAAGGATAATTCCAGTCGATAAGATTAGGATGGTGGAGTGAAAGAGTAATGGCTAGTTCAAGTGCATTCATAGTATAGTCATCAAAAGCATGGATGAGCAAGTGGAGACCTAAAAAAATCATGTCCAAAGGTATGTTTGATTCCTCTTGAGACCTCACATTGGAAGTAGAGGGTATGTCAGTGTTACTAGATTCAAACTTGGTTGTCCTAACACTAGACTCTTCACCTATTTAGAGAAGGTTTTTATACACATGAACAACATCTATATCTATATCAAAGGTAGCATCAGACAGAGAGTCAAACTCATACTCATGTGAGTCAGTGATGCTTGATATGAGAATCCCATCAACACTAGTGATACCATCTAATTTATTTTTACCTCTAGCAGCACTAATGGCTTGTTGACGTTGATCTTGCTCAAACTACTTTTGAAAGTGTGGCAGTATGTATTGTTCACCCTGAAAACTAGGATCGTCAATCAGTGTTGCCTTCCATTGGTCATATGTGGATTGATGTACTAAATAGGTCTCATCAAAATCACTATCTATCTCTACCAGATGAACAGGTATAATAGGCTCATTTGGTTCTACAAATAGTGCATCAAACTTTGGAGGAATAGGATATGGAAAAGTTTCCTCATCAGAGCTAGTCTTTGATTTATCATCTAGAGCAGTGTCTTTAGGTTCTGAGTCATATTCTAGTTTAGGTTTTGGTACAAATTTGTTAATCCCTAGATGGAATGGGATCTTCTTGAAACCTAAACCAGAAGTGTCCTTGGTCCAATGACCTGTAGCCTCAATGGGCTCAAGTAAACCATTTTCATTCACTCCTATAGGGTTTCTCCCTTTATAGCCAAGGACTTCATGATTTTGAAAGCTTTGCTATATGGCTCTTATTCTAAATCATGATTTAGAGTGATTATTTCAGCTATGTCCTTTCCTTTGTAAACCCAAGCTGTAACAACCCTGTCTTCTTCTTCATCCTCAAGTGGTGTTGTGGCCTTGAAAAAGGCACCATCATAGATAATTTGGGGAGAACAAGAAAAAGGTTTGTTGTTCTCAGAAGGTCTCCCATAGGAACGTAGAGATAGAGACAAACCTACTAGTGATAAAACAAGTTAAATTTGATATCCTCCCATGCCTATATCCTTAAGCTTTAGAGTCTATTCCATTTCTTTAAGTTTGGCATCATAGAATTCAATAGACTCTCTATTAGCAGGGACAAAGTTGTCCATAGATTGTGTGAGTGTATTGCAAGAATAGTTTGTATTTGCAGGAACCATCACTTTAGCTTCATGGAATGGGAACTTGATGCATTGGTGATATGTAGATGGGACTACCCACATCTCATGGATACAAGGTCTACCTAACAATATATTATAGGCAAGAGGAATGTCAAGAACTTGACAAACAACATCCCTCTCAATGGGTCCAACCCAAATTGGTAGAGTAACCAAACCCTTAGACTTCCTTTCTTCCTCATCATATGCCTTGATAGTGATTTTATTATAGGCATCTATGCAATCTTCATCATAGCCTAGTTGGGTAAGAAACTTAGCAGAGCAAATGTTGAGACAAGCACCATTGTCAATAAGGACATGACAAAGATGCTTTGGACCTATCATGACTACTATATGAAAAGGAGAGTTATGCAGATGGCTCAGTGAGTGGTCATCTTCTGTAGAGAAGGACAAGTAGTGAGGTGAGGTCAAGTGACCCACCATGGATTGAAACTGATCTAGATCCAAGTCTTTCGGGATGTTTGCCTCGATGAGGGCTTTATCTAGAATTTCCCTATGAGCAGGTGAGATCTTCAATAGCTCAAAGATAGTAATCTGAGTGTTGGTATGCTGTAGCTGGTTGAGAATGCTATAACTAGTTGTGCCAGGTGTAGGAATTGATTTCACATTCTTGTTGGCAGGGCTAACAATAGTCTTGTCTGTATTTTGCTTAGGAGTGGATATAGGAGTGTCAAGACCCTTAATGGTGATTTTCATATGAGAGCGAGTAGGAACATTTGTGCAATCCTGAGATGATTTAGGTTTGGAAGAGTGAGACATAGGGCCCCACAAGACAAAAGGAGTCTTAGTTTTAGGAGCCTCCCCACTTCCCTTGATAGTATTCACATCGCAATACTCAACCTTAATAGGTTCGATCATGTTGATGAAATTGTCATTAGTAGTATACATGTAATTAACCTTGGCATTGGTATTCTTAGTCTTGGAAGATTCACCCTTCTCATGAAGAAGAAAGGGATCTTTGAATGCTTGGTGATCCAAATTCTTGTTATGGCTTTCCACAAAAATATCACTATTGTCAATCAGATCTTGGACCTTATGGCACAGCTGGAGATAGGTAGATGTCTTATGAACCTTATTTTGATGATAATCATAGTATGTGTTGTTGTTCCACCAATGGGGTCATGGTTGTGGATCATAGAGATGCTTTTCCAAAGGATCGAGAACTTGGTTTTGCACTAGAGTCTTGTAAACTACATCAAGAGGTTCTCCTAAGGAAGTAAATTCATGCTTGGGTCGAGAGGCCCAAGGTTTGTTGCTAGTGAATCTTGAAGGTGGCTGAGTGTTTCTTGCAACCTTTTCAATGGCTTTGACCACTTATATACTGGAAGTGAGATTGAAAACAGACTTTGTAGGCTTCAGGGTCACATTATCAACCACTCCATCATTCACAATGTCTCTATTATTGTTAACAAACTTCCCTTTATCTTTGTTGGAGGAAGATGACCCTTTCTTGTTATCCTTATGCAAAGTTAAATCCCCCTTCTTAACCATGAAGGAATCGATCCTCACAGCTTGTTAAATCATGTTATCAAAAGTTAGAGGACCTTGCAGTTGTACTTGATATCCAAAATCAGGAACAATATTGTCTAGAAAGATATCAAGCTTTTCAAATTTTGGTATTTTGCGAGAACATTTGGTATAGAGTTATCTCCATCACTAGAGAAATGTCAAGAAAGGTTCCCCATGTCATTTTTTCAAGTTGAAAAGATCACGGATATGAACCAGATGTTGGATATTGTGTGAATAATGCTATAGAAACAAGTTGGCAAGCTCATCAAAAGACTTGATGTCAATAGGAAGTCGGGAGAACCATTCCATAGTAGATCCACCCAGACTACGTGGGAAGAGACACATGAGATAAGTCTAATCATGTATGAATTCCATGAATAGAGCACCAAACTCTCTCAAGTGATCATGGGGATCTAAGGTACCCAAATATTTATCATACTTAGGGAGTTCTACACCCTTGGGAAAATGTGGCATGTTAAAACTCTTGTCAAATGGGAATGGACATATGCTCTCCAGTGTAAACTGGTTGATCGGTTTGTCTTTATTCTTTATGAGTTGACCGAGATGGTCTTGCATGTCTTGAACTAGTTTGTACAATCTAGTGGTCTCTCTTTCTTCTTCTTTGACTAAAAGAGTGTCAACTTTATAATCTGAGGGTAACTGGGCCCCTTGTTTGGCCAACTCAAGAAAGTATTTCTCTTTATCTTCTTTCATCAAAATTTCCATCATTTTGCCAAGACTCTTTTTGGATTGGGAAATTTCAACATCATGCTGGGTTATTTCTTTGTCATCATTTCCAAGGATTTCAAAGATACTCTGGGCATGCAAATATTCCTAATTGTTTTGAGCTTGATCCTAATCATGATTGTGAGCTCTGATGTGCTCACTCTCTTGGTGTTGGTCTACCTTCTCGCTAGTGTGCAAGTGCGTAGTGTGAATAGAATAAGTATGAAGAGGTTTGGTATGAAGAGAGGTTGTTGCTAAGAAAACTTTGGATTTTGAAAAAGGATTAATCTCTAGCAAGGAAACCTTGGGTTTCACAAAAGGATTAAACTCTAGAAAAATGTGGGGTGCTTCAAAAGGATCAATCTTTGATGATGATTTTTCAAAGTCTTGGCATTCTTGAAATAAGGGATTCCTGGTCTGACTGAAGTCCACAGTAAAAGTATGTTGGACATGAGGTCAAATGAAAGTAGAAAGATATCAAAAGGACTCCTATCTAGATGTTTTAGAGGAAGAATGAGAAGATCCCCTATGACACTCAGATTGTATGGAAAACTTAGAATGACCTCTTCCTCGGTTGTGAGATATATCTCTACCTCATCAGGTAAATAGTGGAGGGAGCACATTTCTACTTCGAGTCATCAGAGGCATAGACAAGGATTAAGTAATAAGAGTGAACTTGGGATAACACTCAAAACTTTTTCTCTAAGAATAGTGAAAAGAGAGATAAAGGCTAGAACAACCAAAGTGTGAGATGCACCTAGCACAAATCATCGAGAGTATGGCTAGAACAGTCAAGATATGACTATCGTGTAGCAAGGTACAAAAGAAAAATAAGATAGGAGAAATAAAAAGGAGACAAGATGAGTTTAAGAATCATTCAATTCACAGCTCAAAAAAGTCATTTTTAGACAAGGGACAATGAGGAAACAGGCAATCAAACCTCAGACAAAAACCAGATTAGGCAGAAAAATCACCAGTCAATGGGAATTTACTTGCTATTTTTGGACACCAGGGTACAAGTTCATGTGAGAGAATGCTGGTTCACATGAGAGAATGCCAAGCTGGGTGTGAGAGAATGCCAAGCTATGTGTGAGAGAATGGAATCTCGGGCGAGGAAATGCTCTGGAAAGTGAAATCTCTCATTAAAAAAAAAGTTAAAGTTTGATAGTTTTGACACAAACTTTGACATAACATGTTAGGTTTTGAGACATGGCATAGACTGTTCCTAATAGAATTTCTAGTTTCTAGATAGTTTGAAGATATTTTAGATCATCAATCTCAGTTTGAGTGTATCAAGCGATCATTTACAATCATAAAGTTTTGATCAAGCAGTAGTGACATAGGAAGTAGTCACAAAAATTTCTACCAAGGACAAAGCAACTTAGCTGAATCATGGGCTTCTTTGTTTAATCATGATTGGACAATTTAAGACTTGAAACAAACACATAGTTATCCCTACAAAAAAATAATAGAGAAGACAAAATCTATGCCTTACAACTTATGTGCATGCATTCACCTCACACAACCGTGTCACCCCCTAGAGGGCACTCGTGTTTTTGGTGTTTCTAAGGATTCAATAATATATGTTCAAAAGTTACCCTTGAAGCAAGGGCCAGTGTCATATACCACCTTCAAACATCTATGTGGATGCCTATGGTGAGAATCTAGGGGAGAGATTCTTCACCCTCCTTGCACAAAGATTATGTCTCCTTTCAGAGGTGATCCGGGTAGACAACTAACTAAGAAAGTTTTTAGTGGGCTTCTATTCACACTAACCTTTAGTGCCCCTGATACAGGGCTAGGGACTCACAAACACACAAACACTTGAAAGTCATACACCCCCACAAGAAGGGCTAGGAGTGGTGCCAATCAGTACAATAGATAGAGCTTTCTCAAGATGATAGTCAAAATCATGAGAAAGAAGTTAACATGGCTTTGGAGTCTTTAGACTAAACAAATCATTCTTTATTATAGTGAGGTGGAATCACTGGCAATATGTGTGTACTCACTTGGGTCGTTCCCAGAGGTTCAACTTCTGGTAGGCCCTCTAAAGGTGACACGAACTTTGGCTTGGGTCTAAGGGTTAGATTTTCTAATTCTCCCTAATAGAGAAGAGCATACTTATCTACCTCTTCACCTTACCCAAACACATCAAGAATGTTCATCACCGAGCTAACTCCTCTTCAACCAATCCACAAGCTTTTGGGTTTTTGGTTCTCTCAAAGAGAGAAGAGCATAATCCCCTAACAGATGGATGTGCTAAATATTTGTTACCTTTCCTTGCTTACTCAGGTATCTATCATGCTTCCA
Source organism: Chamaecyparis obtusa (assembly GCA_027943335.1). Classification (NCBI taxonomy): domain Eukaryota; kingdom Viridiplantae; phylum Streptophyta; class Pinopsida; order Cupressales; family Cupressaceae; genus Chamaecyparis; species Chamaecyparis obtusa. Next base: position 84,330 of record BSBK01011647.1, on the reverse strand, counting down.
ACATCTTGGTCTCAGATTCATCCATGCGCATCACTTCCATGTAATGAAGAGCCTATTACCCTACTTTTCTATCAAGACCCTTAAGAAATCTTCACAAGGCCCTATTTAGACTTGAATAGGGGTGAAATGGCATCACACCTATTCAAATGTGTAATGAGGGGAGTGTAAATGTGTTTGGGGAACTATGAGATCTATTCCCAAATTAGGGCAGATATAGAAAATATCAAATTCTGATGTCTATGTGCACTTTCAAGAAAATTTGCAACCTGTTTCAAACTCAAAATGCCGAGATAGAGAAAACCCAAAAATCTTTTTCCAAGATGAGCTCAAGTCGACTTTGACCCTCATAAAAGGTCAAAGGCTAGATTTTTTATTTGAAGGTCAATTTTGACTGTGTTCGCAGATCCCAAAAGTTCACGAAAAAGGGTATCTAAAGTCTCTCTCAAATCTGAAATCCCACACTTGTACCTACAAGAAAATGGGGATTTTTGTTATTTGTTTGGAGGGTTTACCTTGGTCAAACCCTGATTTGGAATCAAACTTAATATTGAAATTGAAATGGAGAATGCTAGCAAGTAGTAGAAATGGATCTAACAATGAAGCTACGCAATTCAATAGACATGTAATTATATTTCAAATGTAAACAAGTATGTTGATATGAAAGCCTGAACATAACATCAATAAATGTAAATCAAACCTCCATGATTGTATGCTTGGAATCCACCTTGATGAAAGATTGAAATGGATCTTGAAGATGCACAAAGGATCTTGAAGGAAGATCACACCATCATGATAGCTAGATCTAGGGTTTGAATGATGAATCTTGAATGCTTGAACCAAATCCCTTCAATGGCTTGAATGCTTGAATCCTTGATCTTCAAATGGAGAAATTGGATGGAGAAGAGGACTTGAATGCTTGAATGAATTCTTGCTTGATCACATTTCTTGAGATTGGCTGAGCATGAAAACATGATGGAGAGATGTGAATAATGGATGTGAAAATGAGAGAAGAAGGCCTCCTTTTATAGTGAACTAGGGCACAATCCTCTAGAGGGGCCCCCTTGGAGAATTAAATCCCAATTAGGTCCTAAAATTCAAAAAATATACCTAGATTAAATCTAATTTAAGGATTTACCATTCTAAAACCCAAAATGGTCGACTCAGAGGCGGGAAAACAAATATCCCAAAAACTCTATACCCGAAAATCAAGAAAAATTGAATTTCGAATAGGGGGAAAAATCAAGGTTGTATCTAACCTATTCAGGTATGAGCTTGATCCTGACCTAGTCAGGATCAACCTTGAATTTGACCCTGTGGGCCCAAATCCAGCCAGAATCAGGGTAGGAGGTTCCCAGGGATGTCCGGAGACCTAGAAATGATATGAAAAAGGGACAAAATGCCAGGGATAGGCACCAAATCCTATGATGACTATGATGAAGGCTAGGAGGACCTATTTCTAAGTCCTACCTAGAAAATAGAGCCATGGAAGAGGGAAATTAAGGAGAATCCTCAGGATCCTAACCCTAATTTCACCTAGAATGAAGCAAAAAAAAAGTGGAGAGCGGGGAGAAAGCCAGATCAAAGAAAAGATCAATTCAAGGTTTCTAATATGACCCCAAACCACTTAATTAGAAAGCTAAATTCTCTTAACATGGAAGTGCTTCCATTTTAAGATGATACATTAAGCCCCCACTTTAGCTAGAGTATGGACTCGATGCAAACTCTTTGTAAAGGAGAAGGATGAAGAGATCCTAGTAGATTCAAAATGAGATAGAATGACACTTAGTTAGGGACACAACCCCCCAAGATAAGGATTCTAACTCAACATACATGCACGAGGGTGCAAAACAAGAAAAACAAAAGAATAAGGGTTAGCACTAAACAACCCAAATCAATTAGCATAGGAAACCTCGCTAAGAAATATTTCTCATACTAATATCATATTTGGAAATCTATCATAAAAGCATAAATGTTTACATAAGAAAGACAAGAAAAAAAGTATAAATAACATAGCTTCATGATCTGTTCCTACTAGCATGAAAGAAAAAAGAGAGAAAGGGAAAAAAGTGATTACCTCGCCTAGTAAGATGCCCACCTTACCATGAATCACCCTGGAGGGAGAGCCCAATAGGTTCACCCATAAAATATGCTTGTAATTGTAATGCGTCTTCTGATGACTTCTAGAATACTCATAGATCCACCTTCTTGTATCACTATGAATATGAAATGGGTGTCTCCTCAGGATTTAGCAACTTATGTGTGTTACCTCCAGAAGATTTAGCATATGAATGCATGTCTTTTTAGGATTTAGCAACTTATGTGTGTTACCTTCCAAGATTTAGCATAATGAAATTGGAAATGCATGTCCCTTTAGGATTTAGCAACTTATGTGTGTTACCTTCAGAGGATTTAGCATATTGAATTTTTTTGAAAAATGTGTCTCCTCAGGATTTAGTAACTTATGTGCATTACCATTGGAGGATTTAGCATATAAATGCGTGTCTTTTTAGGATTTAGCAACTTATGTGCATTACGTTCCAAGATTTAGCATGTAAAAATAAAAAAAAATTAGTACAAGGGAGACCCTATATATGCCCCCCTCCTTAAGATGGAAAAAACATACTATTTTGACATGTTAAGGAAAGGAAAGAACAAGGATAAAGCCTTCTTCAACATCAAGACAATATCGAAAAACAACACCCAGTCCAAGCCGAGAAGGTCACAGCTCCTATGAGGCCATGGAAGGGATGAATGTAAAGAGATATCATGCAAGAAGTGAAAATAAAGTAACCCTTATGAGGGATAGCACACTATTCAGTTTTCAAGGTGAGAGATATATCAACCATCAAAACCCAATGTCAAACAATGGAAAGAGGTTTTACCAAGGACATAGATCCTTGATGCAAACCAAAATTTTCATGTATGATTGGATATCACATAATAGATAAATGTTTCTTACACAAGGAAAGAGGTGAATCCTGAAAAGACAGGAAAGAAATAACATCCTTGCCCCCCCCCCCCAATGTAGGAACAAAGATGGAAGAGGATACCTACTTCACAATGCAAGGAGATATCCCGTTTAGCAACAATGTACACCATATCCTAAGTGAGGGATATTGACCCCTACATCCAAGAATATAGATAATTGTGAAAAGGATGTATCACTCATGGAAAAGGATCCTCAAAGAAAGAGATCTTATCAACAAGACCCCCACCAAAGAGGAGTGCTTTGGATAAAATATCATCTTTTGACAGCGGGAACAAAGATTCAACCATCAAGCCCCCTACAAACAAGAGGAAGAGGAATCTTTGGAATGAGAGAAATAACTCTAACACCAAAGAAAGGGTGAGAGTTTATAAAGAACATAATTTGAAACATAGAGAAGAAGTGACGACCTAGGACAACAACTTCTCATATAAGAAGGTTATCCGTAGTCAAAATATCTGTCAATATGTTGAAATAATATTGCAATATAAACAAATACCACTAAGCTAAAGGAAAGTAGCTCCCTAGATAAAGAAAGAGGCACCTTTCGCCCAAGAGATAGAGACAAGGGATACCTTCACAAAATAGATGTCTTAGAAAAGATATCTTAAAAAAAAACAATAATGCAAAGCCATAGAAAAATAGGAGAGAAAGAATACCAATTAAGCCCCTAATAAAAGACCTAATGGATCCTAGGAGACTGGATGAAAATACACCTCTTGCCCCCCAGTCTTGAGACAAGAGGGGAAGAACATCTACATTATATCTAAAGGAGGGACATCCCCTATATCAAAATTATGAAGGAATTGTAAAACTGCACAAGAGTGAGATATAATTCCTAAAGAAACTCGCTCTCTAACATATAACTTGAAATGTTTACAATCAGTAAGTAAATGTTTGTTACTATAATGAAAAGGAAATTTTTATTTGTGTAAAGCATAGCTCGGGATAGGTCTAAAGATTTCCTTCTTGGAATTCATTAGCTCAACATATACCTTCTTAGCCACTTCTTGATGAGTATTATGCTTATCAAAGATAGGTGTAGGGAGAAGAATATGAAGAGGATAATGTTTAGCGTCACCTACCTTAACTTGAGATTTTGAACAGCCAAAACCATACATATCTGGTTTAGGGGGTATATGAACTGGAAACCTAATACCATGCTCATTAACCCCAAGCCCTAAACCTTTATAACCTTGTTTATTCACCATACTATATCCAGAAGTGTACATATTATGTAAAGCTTCTATAGGAGGTGATTGTTTATCATGTTCATGCATAAAGGTTGTATAAGGTGGGATAATAGGTTTGGAAGAATTTTCTTTACCCTTTCCTTTAATATCATCATGAATCAGAGGAGAAGGTAAATCAAAGAAATCTTGCACATCTGCATCTATAGCTTGAATCCCATCATAAGTATGGGAAGAGCAAGGATGAGCGGATGGAGAATTAGGTATTGGATTAGGATTAGAAAGATTAGGATTAGGATTGATAGGATTAAGATTAGGATTAATAGGATTAGGATTAATAGGAGATGGTGTATCATCTACCAAATTCTTCACATAATCCAAAAGATTAATAAGGTTACCACATAAATCTTTAATGAAGGTTTTGAATGTAGGTGGACTAGTGTCAGTCAACTTTACAAAAGCATAAGCAAGAGCAAAGTGAAGGGTCATCAACATAATGAAGTGAATGATACTTTCATAAACATCATAGGTATTATAAAGAGATGCTAAAAGAAGAGTAATGAAGAACATAACTAAACACCAAAGCATCTTAACAATCGCCATGGAAAATGAAATGCAAGAAATATTTTTGAATTTTATTGAATATATAGATTTTTTTTTATTTTTGAACTTTAAAATGCAAGAGCATAAACTAAACCAAATCTAAAAGGAAATCTAACAAAAAAAGAAAGAGAGTAAGCTAGTCAGGCTCACCAAAATGAATAGTGAAGGTGAACATAGACAATAAGACAAAGGGAAATCTCACACCAAAAAGAAAGAGAGTAAGCACATCAAGTTCACCAAAATGAATAGGGGTGAAATGGCATCACACCTATTCAAATGTGTAATAAGGGGAGTGTAAATGTGTTTCAGGGAACTATGAGATCTATTCCCAAATCCAAATTCCCAAAGGAGAGATCTAATTTGATCAACCAAAAGGCTAATACACAATCGAATCAATCTATGAAGAATATAAAAGAGAGAGGGAGAAACCCTATATTTTCCTATGGTTGAATTGAAGTGTTTAGAATTTGAGATAATTGAAATGCGAAGTACTAACCTCAAATTAGGGAAGATCTGAAAAATGTCAAATTCTGATGTCTGTGTGCACTTTCGAGAAAATCTACAACCTATTTCAGACTCAAAATGTTGAGACAGAGAAAACCCAAAAATCTTTTTCCAAGATGAGCTCAGGTCGACTTTGACCCTCATAAAAGGTCAAAGGCTAGATTCTTTATTTGAAGGTCGATTCTATCTGTGTTCGCAGATCCCAGAAGTTCACCAAAAAGGGTATCCAAATTCACTCTTAGATCTGAAATCTCACACCTGTAGCTATAAGAAAATGGGGATTTTTGTTATTTGTTTGGGGGGTTTACCTTGGTCAAACCCCGGTTTGGAATCAACCTTAATATTGAAATTGAAATGGAGAATGCTAGCAAGTAGTAGAAATGGATCTAACAATTAAGCTATTCAATTCAATAGATATGTAATTGTATTTTGAATGTAAACAAGTATGTTGATATGAAAGCTTAAACATAACATTAACAAATATAAATAAAATTTCCATGATTGTATGCTTGGAATCCACCTTGAGGGAAGAATGAAATGGATCTTGAAGATGCACAAAGGATCTTGAAGGAAGATCACACCATCATGATGGCTAGATCTAGGATTTGAATGATGAATCTTGAATGCTTGAATCCTTGATCTTCAAATGGAGAACTTGGATGGAGAAGAGGACTTGAATGCTTGAATGAATGCTTGCTTGATCACCTTGCTTGAGAGTGCTTGAGCATGAAAAGTTGATGGAGAGATGTGAATAATGGATGTGAAAATGAGAGAGGAAGGCCTCCTTTTATAGTGAACTAGGGCACAATCCTCTAGAGGGGCCACCTTGGAGAATTAAATCCCAATTAGGTCCTAACCTTTAGAAAATATACCTAGATTAAATGCAATTTAATGATTTACCATTCTGAAACCCGAAATGGCTAACCCAGAGGCAGGAAAAGAAATATCCCAAAAACCCGATACCCAGAAATCAAGGAAAATTGAATTTTGAATAGGGGGAAAAATCAAGGTTGTATCTAACCTAGTTAGGTACGAGCTTGATCCTAACCTAGTCAATTTTGAGTTTGATCTTGACCTAGTCAGGATCAACCTCGAATTTGACACTGTGGGCTCAAATCCAACCAAAATCAAGGTAGGAGGTTCCTAGGGATGCCCAGAGACCTAGAAATGATATCAGAAAGGGATAGAATACCAAGGATAGGAACAAAATCCTATGATGACTATGATGAAGGCCAAGAGGACCTATTTCTAAGTCCTACCTATAAAATGGATCCATGGAAGAGGGAAATTAAGGAGAATCCTCAGGATCCTAACCGTAATTTCACCTAGAATGAAGCAGAAAAGAAGTGGAAAGTGGGGAGAAAGCTAGATCAAAGAAAAGATCAATTCAAGGCATCCAATATGACCCCAAACCACTTACTCGAAGGGATAAATACTCTTAACATGGAAGTATTTCCATTTTAAGATGATAATGGATTTTGTATGAAAAGTATGTAAAGAAAGCACAACATTTTGATTTGAAGTCTGCGACAAGCGTCCTGCAATCAAATAGTCAATAGGTTTGTATCTCTAGAAGTCTTTGACACACGTCCTACATCAAATGTGTTAGTAGGTTCAAGATTAGATCTTCATCCCACGAATGCCATTAGCTAAAAAAAATTGATGATTAGTATAAAAAAAAATGTGCCACCCTAGGTGCAAAAAGTAAAGATTTGAAATCAAATAATGCAAATTTTATTTTCTAATTAGAAAGGCAATATGATTAAAAACATAATTTATTGTTCTTTTCCTTCCTAATTATGTGAAAAATGTTGGGTTCTTTGATCAACCTAATTAGACTATGTGATAATTGTAGTTCACTTTAAATGCCCAAAGAAAATCTGATTTCTTTTGTATGCTAATAATAAAAAATGAAATGAAATCTTGCCAATATCACAAGTTAGACTCCTAGGTGAAAACGTCTTATTATTTTCTCTAATTTTTGGGACTAAATCATATATATTTGTTTGCAAATCTATGTATACCTCTAAAGCAGGTTTCTGACACCTTTTCAATCATCAAAATCTGAGTTGATTTGCAAAAGTTATAGCCATTTTAGTGGAAATGCCTCTTTATGGATTTGACATATAAGCTCCCAAAAAGTATTTTGGGACTTGTAAGCTCCTAAAATGCCTTCCAAAAACCTACAAGAAGAAGAAGAAGAAGAAGAAGAGGAAGAAGTAGTCTAGGGCTTGGGCCCCATGGTGTGCGCTAAATGTGGTACCTGTTAGCCTACAAGCACAAAAACATCAAAAAGAAGTATCAAAAGTTAGTGCTTCACATTGGGTTCACCATTTTGTATAGACTATAAATGGGGTTAGAGAGCATATCAAAAGCAAAACCATAATTAATTTTTAAAGAAATGCTAACAAATCTAATCTAAGCATGAAAACCACTTGAAATAGAAGAAATAGAAATCTATCTAAAACTCCCTCCAAGTTATTGTTCCCATGTTCTCCTTTCTTCTCCCAAAGATGGTTGCATGTAGCTCTTGAATGCTTTGAAGTGCACTATGCTTGAGCAAGTATGATTAAGAATTACTAGGAGTGTGGTTGAGAAAGATAAAAGAATATGATAGAAGAAGATGGATCCTAAGAGATCTATTATAACAATACTAATGAAGGCTCCCCCCTTTGTAGAGGGAAATGAAGTCCTATTTATAGGATTTTTAGTAGAATCAATGGTCAAGATTGAATGAAGGTCAGGGGTTGAGATTCTCTCATTTTAATTATTTAATAGAAAGTGGGTGGGTGGGTGGATCCACTTTGAAAAATGAAACCTACTTCAAAAGATTACCCAAATTCATATGTTATCCTTGAGTGAGGTTTTCGTTGGGTTAGGAGGCTTCTAGAAGGTAGTTAGAGTCAAATTTAGCTTCCCCACTTGATATTCTTAGGGTTAGGGGTTGAATTTTGGTCACTAGGTGGCCTAAGACTCATAAAAGAGCTTCCAAAAATGACCCCAAAGTCAAAATCCGAGTTTGTAGAATTTGGATTATTTGGGCAAAGTATATTTCTTCCCATGTAGTTGTTTTTGACTTAGAAAGAGAGGGGAAGACTTTAGAGATTAAAGAATTCATTTTAATTTTAGTGGTTGATGTGGGTAAGAGGGTTTGGTGAGAATTAGGAGCCATGTGCTCCCATAGAATTAAACATAATATTTAATTCTAAGTGGGTTAAAAGGGAAATATGAATTAATTTAAATAGATAAATATATTTATTTAAATTAATAGAAGAAAATAGAATTAAATGTAATATTTAATTCCAAGTGGGTTAAAAGGGACATATGAATTAATTTAAATGTATTTATTGAAATTAATAGAAGGAGGGGATTTAATTAATTAAAGTGCTAGGACTTTAAATTAATCAATCATAGAGTTTATTTAGCTAGTATAGTTGATATTTAGGAATTAAATGTAGCATGCGATTAATATAGATTTAAGGTTTTCTGCATTTGACACTAGGTCGAGTAGAGTCAATTAGAAGATAGAATTGCCTAGTACCATAGCACTTTGATGATTCAGAAAGATTGATATACTAAGGCCAATTTTGGGGTATTACACCTCCCAAGCTCCAATTGCACCTGTCAAATTTTCTCCTATCAAAGATACTCATGAGTCTATTGGTATAAATATGGACCTTACAAATAAGAGCCTTGGCCATGCTTCTCACTCTATCAATGATGATATCGCTACCCATTATCCATTTTCATCATTCGAATCCATCCTTGGTTCTTATAACCCAAATATGAAACCTTCAAACCTTCTATCAATATTAGTTCCCTATGTTGCTCCATCCACCATACCTCTCACTCCTAGCTTTTCATCCACTTCCCTCATCATACCTCGAGATCAACAAAGAAATTCATCATTGAGAAATTTTCATGCATCCACCCATCTAAACCCGTCCTATGAGCCTCATTGATCCACAATGACCAAGTCTTTTGGAAGCAATTTGGATGTGCAACATAAAAATAAAAATACAAGAATCCACTTGCATATGAAGATCACCATGTCCTATCTAATCGACATGTGACTACAAAGAAAAAGGAAATATTCAAGAGACCACAAGCTTACCCAATTGAAATAATAAAATCAAAGAAAATATTGATTATGAAATCCATCATGGAATATTTGCGATCAAAAGCATCTAAAAGTAAAGAAAAATCAAAATTTATGTGGATTCTTAAGTCTCTCTTAAAGGACTTGAATATAAAAGAAAAATCAAAGTTGACATTAAAGCTTCCAACTCCCAAATATCTTCCATCCTCTCCTTCATCCATTTTGAGTCCTTGTGTTCCAAGATCCATATCCTATCCTACATCAAAACCTCAAGGTATTCCATCCATTTTTCCTCCATTATTCCACTACCCTTCAAGGTGTGCATTGATGTTGATCTTGATAATACTTCTTATCCTCCTATTTATTATCCTTTCATTCCCTTTCTCAAACCCACCCATATAAATATTTCTTATTCTCTCATTAATTATCCTTTCATTCCCCTTATCTTATCTTACGCATAAATCCTTAGTTGTCATTCTTTCCTCCATCTCATTTTTCTACCATCACCTTATCAACATCTTTGAGTATACCTCTCAATGGCCATGGCCTATCATATCATATCTTTCCAAAGGATAATTATTCAAAAAGCATCAGGCTTGAGTTCCTTCATAATTATAAAATACAAAAAAAATCAAAAAAGGAAAAAAAGGAAAAAAAATTTTTAAAAAAAGTGTCTTGGTGAAAACCTAGAAACGGGCGCCTTGTAGAAAAAGTAAAGAGGAATAAATTCTTCCTATGGTGAAAACTAGTACTTGTGGCACCTTGGACAAGTACCATGATGAAAATATGGAAAACAAGCATCATGCGTAGTTCTTCCATCTTGCACTCTACACTTGGGGCAAGATTCATCCTCAATAGCTATTTCATGTGCACCCATGCTTCCTCTTTCACCTTTGATCTTGAAAAGGTCGAAGTATCCATGAGCATCATATATTTTTTCATCTTCTATCCTTTCCATTAACTTACTCACTTGCTTCCATCCATGCTACCCTATCATGATGTTTCTTATCCAAAAATTTCCATCAATATTCCTAACCATTCTTTCCATAATCCAAAACCATTAACTCATAACCTCCATCACCATTTATCCTGATTGTTCTATCTTATCACTATTGACCCTTTGGTCTTAATCAAAATGAAGAATGAAAAAAAATGTAAACATAAGTCCCTTGACATGTCCACTCTTTTCAACCACATTCTTCCATTATCCTATATTCTATCTGACATGGCTTCATGAGCTTACATTTCTATATATTCCCTTTTCCTAGCTTGGGTAATCTAGAGGAGACATTTCCTAAGGGTAACATTCACTCACCTCCTCCATTATTATCTATCTTCTTTATCAACTATCTTTCTAATCCATCCATGATGTCCTATACCTTTCTATATATTGGGGGAAAACTAATGTGATCTTGCTTGAGAACCGGTAATCTCTAAAAAATCTAAACAATTGGAAATTGATCCTAAAAAAAATCCAAAATAAATTTATAAAATGTTCCTGAAAAAATACTAAAAATCCTAAATCTCAAAAAAATTAGTAAAAATCATATAATGTCTTGAAAAATTATTATCCTGATAAAAACCACTATCTTAGATTGATTACATCTATCAACATGTGGCTGCACTCTTGTGCTCTCATTCAACTTTCACATCTCTCTCTTCATCTCCTTATGTCATCATAGGTTGGAACTAGACTTATTCTTGTCCTTGGTTCTTATCCATCACATGAGTACAACCATATGCCTATTTGAGTTGTGAGTACTTTTTCACTTGGTCAACCTCTTGTGCTTAACCTAAGTCAGTTTATCAGTCCTTCCCAATGGGTAATTTCTCACTCACACTACTTGGTATTTGTCAACACCCCAATCCACACCAATGTTTCTCAACACTACCAATCTAGACATCATTATGTTCCTGAACACATATCGGATCTCACACTATCTATCACACACTTGCACTTTGGCGCAAGCATAAAGGTGTTCCTTAACACCCAACACAACACTACAACTTAGAAAACTGAAACTTCTGAGATATGCTGAACTATTTTCTTGTGTGCTATATATTATCATTCATTTTTTTCTATTATGTCTTCTAAGGTCTCTTGATGATGTCTACTTGACTAGAGATTCATGACTAGGGGCGTAACATGTTTTCTTTAATTTCTACTTCTGGTGTGGTTTAAGTGATCCTAAGTGGTCTAATAAACTAGGTTTCTATGGTAAGAGTTTCCATAATGATTGGAATGTCACATATACCTTGACCCTCTTTATTTGGACACTTAGGTGAGGTTTAAACTATCTCCTTGTCTATTTCTTATGTGTGGGACACAAGACTGTACTCATGGTTATCTCAAGGTACTTATTCTTTGATACTAGTATAATCTTGCAACATTAACTTGGAAATATTGTTTAGATCATCTTGGCTCTTATGTCTTGATGCTTACATGTGTTTCCTAAATTCTACTTGATATAGATCATATTCATATCTTCATTGTTGCGCTTGCACTAGTGATGTTTGAATGATCTTATGGTGTCCTTTAATAAGGCTCAATGATAAAAATAAGGAATTAATAAGATCCCTACACTTTTCACTTCCATTTCTCATCCTAGGTTGCATCTTAGTATTTGCATTGTGTCTTAGTCTTAGTCTTTGTATCTTGCATTGAGGAAGGCGAGAGTCTTTGTATCATCATGACCAAAAAACTTTGGTCATCCTTTTTCCTTGATTCATTTTCAGGATCAAAATTGAAATCTAAGTTCATTTTGGTGTTCCTAGGAGGCTTATCTTTTCATCCTTCAGCAAAAATTGATCATATTTCTTCATAATCACTTGGTTTGACCTGATTCTAATTCTATACCTTCCTACTCAAACTTATTAAAACTAGGGAAAATTCTCATCCCTTAGTGGTCAAGCTTGGTCTAAATGGTTTTCTAATCTCTTTGAATCGATCATCAATCATCTTGGACCCTATCTAATCTTGATTTGATCAAACTTATCTCATTTCTGCAACTCCTCGACATTATTTTAATTTCATTCCCGAGGGGGTAGAAATAATCTATCATTGATCTTTCAAAGTTGTAAATTGACCATTCTATCATCACTAGGGGCATCTCAACTTCATTGCTTCACATCAAGTTGAGATTCTTCTAATCTTGGACATATAAATTCTCATCACATCATATCAGTTTCGGTATTGTCTTATCTATCAACCTTAGTCTCAATGTTCTGTTTCATCGCTTCACATCAAATTGTGCATTGGAAATCTTGTTACCTTATTGTGCTTCATTCGAGTAGGTTCAGATTCAAATCTATATTATTCACATTGACATCATTATTATCTGACTCAATTTGCTCTCAAATCGCTCACAAATTAGTCAAAGAGTGGAAATGTAATCGCCCAATTTTGGTCTAGTAAACTATAAGTCCCCTTTATGGAAAATTAAATTAAAATATTGGACCATTTCTTTGCATAGAATCAATTGTACTTAATTAATTAATCATTTATTTGATTATATCCTAAAGTTAAACCACTTTATCATATGTTTATTTAATTAAAATAAAATATCCCCTTTTAATTAAATAATAAAATCACTTTATCCTAATCTTTATTTAATAAAAAGAGCATGTACCCTTTTAATTAAATAATGGAAACCACTTTTCTAGAAATAATAAATAAATAAAATAAAAATGAAAAAGAAAAGTGCACTTTCCAATGAGATGGAATCTTTTGACTTTTGAAAATGAATTTCACCTCTTTATCTCAATCACTCATTATTTTTCCTCTTAATCTTAGCCATTGATTTTGCCTCTTAAAGACATGAGCACATGGATCAACCAAAATTTAATCTCCGCCATTTCTCACTCTTTTTCCTCTTAATATTGATCATCCACTCATTTTTAGTTTCTTTAAAAGGAGACTCTATCCTCATTCTTGAGATCCCTAGCTTCTTGAGTTATTGAAATCTTATTACATAGGTTCAAGTGGAGTCTTTGCATCTTGTCATCTTGGAGTCTTAAAATCTTGGCATCTTCGAGCTCTTCATTCTTGCATCTTGCATATTGAAGCATTGCATCATCATTTAGCTTAGCTTTATCATTTTATTTCTTGCATCTATCTTAATCCATCTAGTTTAGATCTACTTTCCTTCCATTCTTTCATTTCATCTTGGCTTAATCTTGCATTTCATCTTAGATTACTTTGCATTTTCATTCATCATGGACATCTTGGATACTTTCACTATCATTTCTTGATATATATTTGAATCTTCCACTCTATAGTGAACCTTGTAGGGATCTTGCTTATTGGGTTCATTTGAGAGCCACCATCTTTACCTGCATGATTTTAGCACGCTATGGATAGGAAGATATAAGCCACCTTCTAAGACTCTAAATTCATTGGATCTCTTCAATATAAGTGTTTATCTAAGTGATCACACCTTTCTGTTCTCATTTGTCACCAAGATAGATATGGTCATACTTTCCTTCTTTATATTTTTGAAAATCTTCCTCATATAAGGTTGCATGGAAGGAATAAATAGTGTCCAATACCAATTAATCAATAGTGACATCACTTTTTGACAATATTAGAACACCTTCATATTTTTTTATAATGATATTTACTTTACTATCCATTGATTAATTTTCTACCTTTTGGTAGGACCAACCATTCTTTATATTATTTACTTCTTTACCACAAAAAAAAAAAACTATCTACTCCTCCCTCTTGACATTGATCACCTTAGGGATTTTGATATTGTATTTTTATTATTTTTTCTTATATCTTAAGGAATTATCCTATTTCAAAAAACAAAGGCATCACCCAATGAGGATCCTTGATTTTTTGTCCTCATATCTTCACTGGGAAGAATAGAAACTATGCCATTAAATTTGATTCTTCCTTTGCTAGATATTAACGTGTTGATCACAATTAGTACCCATTTCCACTTATCTAGTATAGTACACAATAACAATATGTATTTTATGTTTTTGTCCAAATTTATGCTCACAAAATTAAACTAACTAATCAAGGTATTAAATTTGGTACGGTGATTTGAAATTATTCCTTCGTCCTTCATATTTAGATTTTATTACTTCATAATGAAAGCTCTTTTTAAATTCAAGGTCATCCCATATAGACCAAGTAGTTTATCCCATATTTACTTCAATGTCTCTTCCACTAAAATATTAAATAAAACATTGTTGGATAAAGAAAGAAATCTTGTGGCTTTCACTTTCCAATCTAATTTTTCCTACTCCTCATTAGCCATTGTACTTGGATTCTTTTTGTTTTCTTCTATTTTGAGTGAGATATCTCCTTTAATCATCACTGATTCCATTTTTACTTCCCACAAACCAAACATTTTATCCTAATACTTTCTCTATTTTCTATTTATCTACTTCTTCCATTTTTTGGATATTTTCCATTTCTTTGTAAACAATTCCTTGACCAAACATTGATACCAATTTTTTTTTAGGGTAAATAAAATTTAAAGGGGCACGCAAATTCTTTACAAGTATATTGTTGTGGTAATAGAAAACCCTGAAAAAAAATAGTTGTGAAACATAGAAATCTACAAACGAGCAACCCCATAGACTACAAAAATATAGTAGCTTAAACATAACAAATAATGAAAAGCACAAGTTGCATTAGAAAAATAGGTTGAATCAAAACTTAACAAAAAGGGATTTTACATGCTCCATAAACATTGAAAATAATTGCAAGGCTTTGTTAGAAAGTAGATATCCCTTAGTATAACTAAGAGGGGGGTGAATCATTTATAGTGATTAAACAACTCTCTGCCCAACTATGGATATCAATTATTGTCTTTATACATGCATATAGTAAAGTACTAAAAATTAAAATCAAGCTTAACATAATGAAACACATAATACCATATTTTGTTAACAATGGAAATACTGGCCAAGGGAAAACCCTGGTGGGGATGGCACCCACAAAATGATCCACTAATCAAAAGATATCTTGTGAAAGATATTAACCCTATTAAGAGTCTATTACATCTGTATAGTGTATTTGTCCTTGTAAGAGGAATAGGCCTTTTTAACAACATTTGACCCTATGAGGATTCAATCATACAATACAAAAAATGAGATTAATATTTATGCAAATTTCTCACTGCGCATACAATAAATATATAACTTCACAATAAAAAACTTTGAATGTTGTTGATATCTTCAATATCTTATCAGTCCTTGTAAGTTCTTGCATACAATCAATCATACAATTTTCATTCTCTGCTCTGATCATCAAATTCATATCTACATATAACATATAAAGTGTGCATATGTCAATCATATCATTACAATACAATTGGCCATCTTAGTTAAATAAAAGTGTCTACCTTTATACCTTTCTCTTTAACCAGTTGGCTTTCAACTTAAGCATACATTACCAAAACTTTAATATCTCATTCTTCCATGTTAGGATGGACATATAGGATGTCATCCCAAACTAATTCATAACTTTTATTTTATAATTAGAAGTAACTTGTTAGCCAAAACTCAATATAGTCTAACTTGCCCTATTTTTGTGATATACATATTGTCTTAGAAAAACTACAGAAATCATAACAAAAACATGATATCTTCTTTAGTGTGATCATACACACCATAAATGATGTCCATAATATCTATAGTGAATCTCGCTAAAGTCCAACTGTCCATAGTAAACCTAGCTGAATAGATCTTTATTTATGTTCACTATAAACTACCTTATACTTACATAATTTCTAAGTATCCATGTCCAGACTTCAGTTAAAAAATAACCTACAAAAATGTGTCTATATGTTACCATAAATGACAAACCTATCATATACCCTTAACCAAATTTCCAACAAGCTTTTCCAAGCTCCCTCAATCTAGTCATTGAAGAAAAAAGGCTCTAATAACCATAGCTTCCAGCCTCTTAAAGTTGAAAATGAATTTACTAGAAGAAAATAAATTAATGATGTCACTGAGACCATAATAAAACTCTTACTTCCAAATAAACCTTCACTTTTTTAGTTTCACTCTGGCTTAATAGAAGTCAACACCACCTCAAAAAGAAAGACATGAGAAGGAAAAATCAGGATACAAACACAACCTCTTAGCTACACATAACTCCACCTCCATACAAGTCACATCTACCTCAATAAGAAAACAAAATGTAGCCACAAGAGAAGAGGTAAATAAGGATAAAGAAACACAACATGGAGAGAGGAAAAGGAAGGGTACAAGTACACCAATTCTGAACCACTTTAAAAAATCATATCTTAACAACCACTTGAAATGCTCAAATCCAAAAATCATCAACATCATTTCCACCAAGAAGCACCAAACACCTTCTCTCAAATAAGGAAATAGTAGGAAAAGGGAGCCCTAGCATATAAAGATGACAATGAGAGGGTAAAAATAAAATTAAAGATATTCCTCTTAAGAAAACAAATCTAAACCATCACCATTATCTCTACAATGTGGATCCCAAAATCCCAAAGAAAGATGCATCCTTGAACAACCAAACACCTATACTTGAAAAAATATAGTAAGGTAAAGGAAACGAGAGAGAGAGAGAGAGAGAGAGAGAGAGAGAGAGAGAGAGAGAGAGAGAGAGAGAGAGAGAGAGAGAGAGAGAGAGAGAGAGAGAGAGAGAGAGAGAGAGAGAGAGAGACCTTTGAAAACTCTCACATCCTACAACATTACAACCAAGAACTAAGCACTAATTATAGAATAAAATAGTAGGGTAGAAGATTCCCAACATAGATAGAGATGGGTAAGAAGGGAATTTAAACAATAAAGTAAAACCACCTCTAATTCTCAAATCAAACAATCACCAACATCATTTCCACAAAAAGCACCAAAAACCTTATCTCAAACAAGGAAATAGTAGGAAAACGGAGCCCTAACATATACAGAGGACAATGAGAGGGTAAAAATAATTAAATATCTTCTTGTTAAGATAATAAATCCAAACCATCACCATTATATCTACAAGTAGGAACCCAAAATCCCATTGAAAGATGCCTCGTTGAAGCACCAAAGAAAAGACCCAAAAGGATAGTGCTGAAAATTCTTGTACATCAAATTGAGAGGACTCAAAACCATCCCTACTCTAAAATTTGTAAACCTTAACAAATCACAAAGACAAAGAGGAAGCGTTGAAGCTGAATTGTTGAAGCCACAAGGGCTTCTATTCTAGACACATCTCTTACTCTTCTTGAAACTAAAGAGAAACCACACCTCTGGCCACAAGAATGAACATGCCAAATTTGAAAACCAACTTAAATATAATGACATATATTAAAATAAGCTTAGACGTTTGATTCCAAAGAATAAGTTAACTAAAAAATTAAGCACCCAAATAGGGGAGAACAAGAAAAATTCCAAACATAAAGAAACCTCCCATCACCCACCTAAGTTATCAAATCATGAATAAAAATAGCTTAAAACCATGAAAAAAGAAAACTATTAGACAAGGAAAATACCAATGCAAGCGATAAGCTCCACATGGGGAAGAAATAGAGCCTCCACTAAAGATTCTCTAATGAAGGGGCTCACACAACAAGCAATAGGAGAAAGACACAAATTCCCTTTGACAAAAAATAGTACATCAAAATTGTCCATAGAAAAGGTGATCCTAAGGGTCATTCCACCATCAAAGAGAAAACTAAAGAAAAGGCCTCAATCAAAAACTCCCCAACACAACATCAAAACAAGCCTCATAATCAATAAGACTGGGTCAATCCTGACAAGTCAAGAGCTGAGACAACTAGGAGGCTAAAGAAATTAAAAAATCAACAAAATAAGATCCCCTAAATACCATACCACACCATGTACACAAAAAGAACCTAGAATCCATGAAACCAAAAAGTCCACACACAGAATGTTAATTGCCTTATCTCACCAATCAAAAACCCAATGCCAAGAAAAATTATTAAATTGATAGAAAATTGAAAAGACACTATTAAATTTCTTCCCTAGCATCATCATCCTCATCTCTTTTCAAATCTACCTGAACATTTTTTTATGACTAAAACCCTAGATGTTCTTCCTCTCTTGGCGCTCTTCATGATCCCTCTTTCATTGTAGGGAGACAAAGCCTTCTACATCCATACATTCATGTCAATTATTAATTGTAATGTGTGAATAAATAAATGACAAAATTAGATATAAAATTTAAACAATTTAAAGACAAAAATAAAAAAATTTAGTAATTCACCAATATGGCTATACTCACTTTCCAATAGGGGAAAAAATCTTATTGATCACTATTTTTGGGTTAGTACATATAGAATAGTTTATAACAATATATAAATAATTATTGTTAATCTTATTGTAGCTATGATCAGTTACCTTCAGGAGGACATAGATAACATAAAGGTTGTAATAATATAATTATTGTGATATAATAATTTTACTAACAAGATAATAATTATATTTAAATTAACTATAAAAGATAATTATTATAATAATGTAATTATATTATATAATAATATAATTAAATTATTATTAATTATTAGGGCCAAATTAGAAGAGTGGCATCCATTGGTGAAAGGGCACCTCTCGCATATATAATGAGATGTGCGATCTCATTCATTGATACTTATATAACAATTAAATAAAAATAGAGATTAACATACCAAAATGTTAGGGGAGACAATAGTATATTGTCCATGGTTGAAATGGAAAATCATTTCCCATGGTTAAATGAGCATTTACAAATAATATGGTATTAGAGAAAGCCCTCCTCCCAGGCCTGTGAGACTTCATAAATAATTAAAGATTTGTTTGAATTCATATTTTAATATTTTTTCTAGTTGTGGATATTGAACAACCAGCTCCATATTGTTGGATCACTATAATAAAAGATATATATCTTTGTGAATATTCACTATGGCTAATATTGGAGTGATCCAAATTATTTTGGTATAAGAGCTTGTGTGGTTGGATACATTTCGAAGAGAAATTTAGTTTGATCAAGATATTAAATGGAATAGTTTATGAATTCAATTCATTTTTTGAAGCATCGCATCTATAACTATGACCTTTCATCTCCACAATGTGAAGTCTTTATGCATTCAAGATGGCTTGAAATCTAAGGTAGTCTCTTTATCTATTGGTAGAAGATTGATAGAGCTTGTTCCAATCCATTGAAGGGGAAATGATAAGAAACGAATACCTATGAATTAAGAGTAAAATATCTAATTCAGGAGACAACTACAAAAATAGTGAAGACCCTTATTGAGCACATATTCTCTCTATCATATTGCTGGATTGGAATTCTATTGAAGGTGGCTCCCATTTGTTTATTCAGAGGAATATCCTTTAAAATTTCATGCTTATTATATCTCAAGTTAATTTCTATAGAAATTAAAATGATGTATTAATTTTTATAATTCTTGTAATTCTCTAAATATCCTATTTCCAAAATTGTTTCATTACTTGGGCTATTTTGTGTGAAGTTGAAGTCTTGCTTCCGTGTGAGGGATTTAGAAGACAACTAGCCCATATTTGATTTTCTTCAGTTCATGTCACTAGTAAACAAATCCTATCGGCACTATGTGAAAATATTGGAATAATAGTAATAATATTACAAGGACATTTATAATACTAGAAATGATTTATAGATGTCTTTGCCATATGTTATTGCTTCTAATGCAAATGCAACACAAACAAAATCTTCAGGGAGTTATCAAGTTTTAGGGAGGCCTATTTGAACAATTTGAATAATCTTCAAGGCACACAGCTAGGCTCTTACATAGCATTTTTCTTTCAGATGGATAAGTTTGAGGTATCAACCCATGTAGCATTTTTATCTAAGAGAGATAAAGTTGAGGTATTACCCATTATAGCATTTTTATTTGAGATAGAGAAATTTGAGGTATCAACCCTTATAAAATTTTTCTTTGAGACCGATAAATTTGAGGTGTCAGCCCTTGTAATGCATTCTTCTATGTGAGAGAAGTTTGGGGTGGAATCCCTTTCTCTAATGCATGGGAGTAGCCATGGTAGATGTCATGAGAGAAAGTTCATAACTTAGCACTTGTGTTTATTCACCCTCTTAGAGTAGCTATGGTGAACACAATAATGGGATGGAAACATCATTTTGAGTGATTCTGTGATGGGCACTTATGCACTTGTTCTTTCTTCCCTTTTAGAGTATATATGGTGGATGGCATGTGAGAGATTTCATACTTAACACTTATGTTGATTCACCCTCTAGGAGTATCCATGGTGAACGTCGTAATGCAATGATGACATTACATTGAGTGAATCTATAATGGGCACTTGTGTTCATTTTCATTTATATTCATATGAGTCACATTTGGAAGGAAGATGGCCTACTAGGCTTAAGAATGCTCAAGTACTAAATAGGTACAATGATCATTCACTTATTTAGAAGATGGATGTATATGGAAAATAAAATAGTTAATGGAAGATGAATGGAAAATAAATAATGAAAGAGATATGATAGACCAATTTTTCTATCGAAAGAGAAACCCAGGGTTAGTATTTGACCTATAAATTCATTTTTGAGAAAATTTGGAGAGACTAAATTATAAGTGGAAAATTTGCCTTGGTGATATTGCCCATTTTCACTCTCAAATTGTAGGTCATCTCCTAAACTCTATATATTTGGTCATTAAATTGGCACCACCTATTCCTGGACATAGAAAAAAGAAAAACTATTATGTAGGGAGTGATTTGCCTCTGTGAACCCTGGTCAAGGAGTCAATCTTGAAATTAAAATAACATATTCTTTAAAGAAAAGAAAGTTGATGTAAAGTTGAAGTTAGTTTTGAAATATAATGTATGTTATACATTATCTTGGGAAATGATTCTTTCAATGTGACCACAAGTGTTGATGTAATATGATGTAGCCCAAACCCTTCAAAGAATAACTCAAAAAAAAACACAGAACATAGAAGTTTCAGAATACCATATTCTTCATTAAACTGCTCCAAGTCTACTCTGCCTCTACAATGAAAGAAAAATACTTATTACAATTCCAGAAAGTTACCATATTTGGCAAATTTTTGGAAAAATTAGATTTTTCCATTTTAGGTAATTTTCAAAACTCATCCTACGAATCCTTATTTTTCTGAAAAGATGACCCCAAATAAGGTAAGATGAATTGCCAACTAATAAACAAAATCAAGGATATGATTTTGGATTTATTACAAAAACAACTTTCTAAAAAACTTAAAAAAAAACACTAAAAGTCAAATTTGGAGGCCAAGATGATATTTCAGGCTCCCGAAAAAATGTCAAAATGGCCACCTATCGAGCTGAACTCCATCGGCAATCCAAATAACTCCTCCTCACGCAACTGCTTATAAATTTTTAGCCAAAACCCACATTCAAGTCAAAAGTTATAACCCTCTGAAGTAAAACTCAACCAAAACCCACATTTGAGTCAACAGCTTTGATCCTAGGATGCTCTTGCATCATTCTCCCCTACTTGAAAATAACGTAGCTCCTGTAAGTTCTAGTTCTCAAACTACTTCCATTTAGGCTCATCTAGCTTCTTCAAATCCCATTCTGTAATCCAGGTGCTATTTGTCAATGACAACCCTTCCCACTACATAAGATATCTGTTATAGTCACCCTGGCGAGTTTGAAAAGTCTTCTTGTCTAGAATCTATACAACCTTTTCCTTTTTCTTGATGGGGATAGTGCGTATCTAGTCTACCTCATCCTCATTTTCAACAGAGGCATCATCACCATGGAAAGTATATAAATCAAAAATATTAAACACAGGAGAAATATCAAGACCATTGGGGAGCTCAACCTCATAAGCATTATCATTAATCTTCTTTAGAATCTTGCAGGGGCCAATTTTCTTATATTTCAACTTGTGATAAGTCCCAGTAGGAAACCTCTCCTTCCTTAGATAAACCATCACTAGATCACCTGCACTAAAAACCTTATACCTTCTAGTAGCATCTGTGGAAGCCTTATACCACTCATTGTCCTATAAATTATGTCTCACATCTTCCTATAATTGGTAGAGCTTCTTTGCAAGGGCTTCTCCATCATCACTGACTTTGTCACCCAAGGGAAGTTGCACCAAATCAAGAACACCCTGAGGATTTCGACCATAGACAACTTGAAATGGTGACTTACCAGTTGACCTTTTCACTAAGCTGTTATAAGAAAATTTTGCCTAGGGCAATGCCAAATCCCATTGTTTGGGCTTCTCTCCAACAATACATCACAACAAATTACCCAAACTATGATTAACAACTTCTATTTTCCCATTATTTTGTGGATGATAAGCACTACTGAACTGTAACTTTGTCCCCATCTTCCTCCATAAGGTCCTCCAGAAATGGCTCAAGAACTTAGTATCCTAATTAGAGGTGATCATTTTTGGAACCCCATGCAATCTGACTATTTCAAAAAATAATAACTTGGCCAGACTAGTGGCATCACTAGTTTTCTTACAAGCAATGAAATGAGCCAATTTTTAGAATCTATCCACAACTACAAAGATAGAGTCACTACCCCGTTGTGTATGTGGAAGTCCCAATACAAAATCCATACTCAAGTCAGTCTAGGGTCCTATTGGTACTGGTAATGGCATGTACAATCTGGTGTTCTAGGAGTGCCCTTTGTCTACTTGACAAACTCGACACCTTTCCATGAACCTGGTGATATCTCGCTTCATCTTTGGCTAGTAGTACTTATCTGCTACCAAGGATATTGTTTTATCCTTCCCAAAATGTCTAGCCATACCACTGCTATGAAATTATCTAATAACATTTTCCCGCATTGAGCCTACAAGAAAACACAACTATTTTCCCTTGAATAAATAACCATCTTGCATAAGATACTCACCATGAATAGTGTTTGCATGCCTGGGTATGGGATTCTTCAACTGATCAACAACCTCCCAAAAGTCACTATCAGATTCATACAAGTCTTTGATTGCATCAAAGATAATTACTTTTGTTTCCATGATGGTTAGAAGCACAACTCACCTGATCAAGGCATCTACAACTTGATTCTATTTCCCAGATTTATGCTTCAAAACAAAAGTAAACCCTTGTAGGAAAGAGACCCATTTTGCATGTCTGGTGTTCAATTTCTTTTGTGTGTTCAAGTATTTTAGAGAAATATGATTTCTAAACAACACAAATTCTTTGGGTACTAGATAATGCTTCCAATGTCTCAAAGCTTGCACAATGGCATGGAACTCTATATCATATGTAGAATATTTCTTTCACACATCATTCAATTTTTCACTAAAAAAGGCAATGGGCCTACCTTCTTGACTGAGTACAGCACCAATGCCCACATGTGAGGCATCACAGTCCACTTCAAACACTTTGTCAAAATTTGGTAGGGCCAATATAGGAGCTTCAGTGACCTTCTTCTTTAGATATTGGAAACTCTCTTCGGCCTCTTTGGTCCATGAAAACTCGCAACCCTTAGTGCAGTCTGTCAGAGGTGCTACAATGCTACTAAAATTACGAATGAAATTTCTATAGAAAGTAGCCAAGCCATGAAAACTTCTCACCTCAGTGATACTACGTGGACTACGCCATTCAAGAATGACTTGAACTTTCTCTGGATCCATCTTGACACCATTTGCAGAAATGACAAATCCTAGAAAAACCAAGCTTGCTTGTATGAACCTGCACTTCTTCAAATTAGCATAGAGTTTATCTCTTCTTAATACCCCTAATATGATCCTCTAGTGTTGCAGATGTTCTTCCCTTCCCTTACTAAAAATCACTATATCATCAAAATAAACTACCATAAACTTTCCAATGTAGGGATGCAACACAGTATTCATGAGTCTCATAAAAGTACTAGGTGCATTTGATAAGCCAAAAGGCATAACCTTCCATTCATACAAACCATCCCTGGTTTTGAAAGCGGTCCTCCATTCATCCCCTTCTCAGATGCAGATCTGGTGGTACCCACTTCGCAGATCAATCTTAGTGATATGTGTTGCTCCAGTAAGAGAATCCATCATATCATCCAAATGAGGGATAGGAAAATGATATGTGATGGTTATCCTATTGATTGCTTGACTATCTATGCACATCCTCCATTTTCCATCTTTCTTTGGGGTTAATAATGTTGGGATAGTAGAGGGGTTCATGCTTTCCTAAACTAAACCTTTATGTATGAGCTTAGTTACTTGTTTGTTCAGTTTTGCATGTTGTGTCAGACTCATTCTGTAAGCTGCTTGATTAGGAAGACTTGCTCCTAGAATAAGATCAATATGATGTTGGATATCTCATTTTGGGGGGAGCCCATTTGGTAGTTCCTTTGGAATGACATCTGAATATTCTTCCAACACTACAGCTGCTTCTGGTGGTATCATCAAGTCTTCCTCCTTCCCCTTTTGCACTACCAGGGCATAACAACACCCCGTTACTTTCATCTCCTTGACAAGTTCCTTTTCAGACAACATACTTTTAGCATTTCCATCATCCCTAAGAGGTAGCAAGACTACCTTGGATCCATCCTTCTAGAAGGTGTAAGTATTTCTTTCTCCATTATGAATAACCTTTCTATCATACTGCTAGGGATGACCTAAGAGGACATGGCATGCATCCATCAAAATCACATCACACCATAACTCATCTTTGTAGACCTTTCCTATGGAAAATTTGACAAGGCACCTCTTATCTACCATGACTTCATTACCCTTTTTGAACCATGCAATCTGATAGGGATGGGGGTGCTTTTCACAATGGAGATGCAGTTTCTCCACCATTTCTTTAGAAACCATGTTCTCACAACTTCCTCCATCAACAATTACTTCACAAACCTTTCCACCTGAGGTACACCTTGCTCGAAAAATGTTGGTTTTGAGTTATGAATCATCAATGCCTTTCTCCTCTACCTCCTCCTTTGCAAGAATAATCATTGTCCTCCTCATCATGAGACTTTCTCCAATATCTGGAGACACTTCTTGTTTAGATTCTTCATTGTCAACCTGGGCTAGGTTCACTCTGGATGGCCCTCCTTGATTTCCATCTTGCATGTTAAAATTGGAACACACAAAGGCCCTGTGTCCTTCTCCACATCTAAAACAAGTGAATGACCTTCTTTGGCCTTCCCATCATCTTCCATTACCATAGCCTCTACCATGTTGAAATCCCCTTCCTCTTTGTTGATTTGATGGAGTCTGACATGATTCTTCTTGTTTCTCACAGGTCCTTGACTATAACTTGAGCCTCCTCGATATAGGGTTGATGTACCACTTCGTCCTCCTCTATTTCTTTGATTGTACTACCTATTTTGTTTTTCTTCAGCCTTGAGAGCCAACTGATAGGCATCCTCCATGCAGTTGATCTGATGCATGCTTAGCTCATCCTGAATAGTGTATTTCAAACCATTCACATACCTTGCAGCCATATGTTCATTACTTTCTTAATGTTCTATACAGATGGACAACTTATAAAACTCATTTGTATAATATTTCATAGAAGACAAATTCTATTTCAAATTCTGAAACCTTCAGAAGAGTGTTTAAGCATAATCCACAAGTAAGAATTTTTCTCTTATCTTTTTCTTGATTTTTCTCCACGTTTTGATTTTATCCTTTCCTTTCTTTGTTCACTCCTTTTGGAGATGATCCCACCAGATCATCGCATGTCCCTTTAACTTTGTGCATGCAAACCTCATCTTCTTTTCTTCTGTCATAGACTTCCATTCAAAAAAATTTCCCATCTCGTTTAGCCAGTCTATTAGTTCTTCTGGCTTAAGACTACCAGCATAGTCAAAAATGTCAATCTTGATTGCCTCACTTCTCCCTTCTAAAGCCCTAAGAACTCTATCTTCATAACTCATTTCTTCTAGCATTTCTTCTATATTTTCTTCATTTTGGTCAGTACCTCTTTGGTTTCCCTCTTCATCAGATTCATCCCCTCTATGTATTCATTGATTATCTAGCTGCTCATTGAGTCATTCAATCTACCTCTGCATATCCAGCATCAATCTTTGCATTGGTGTGACACCTCCTCTCCCTCTTCCAACCATCTTCCTACTCTGATACCAAATGATGTAGACCAAACCCTTCAAAGAATAGCTCAGAAAAAAACACAGAACACGGAAGTTTCAGAATACCATATTCTTCATTAAACTACTCCAACTCTACTCTGCCTCTACAATGAAAGAAAACAACTACTTATTACAATTCCAGAAAATTACCATATTTGGCAAAATTTTG
The DNA here is from genome assembly GCA_027943335.1 of Chamaecyparis obtusa. Lineage (NCBI taxonomy): Eukaryota > Viridiplantae > Streptophyta > Pinopsida > Cupressales > Cupressaceae > Chamaecyparis > Chamaecyparis obtusa. Next base: position 57,763 of record BSBK01011647.1, on the reverse strand, counting down.
GAAAAATTAGATTTTTCCATTTTTGGTAATTTTCAAAACTCATCCTACGAATCCTAATTTTTCCCTAAAGATGACCCCAAATAAGGCAAGATGAATTGCCAACTAATCTACGAAATCAAGAATATGATTTTGGATTTATTACAAAAACAACTTTCTAAAAAATTGAAAAAAACACTAAAAGTCAAATTCAGAGGCCAAGATGATATTTTAGGCTCCCAAAAAAATGTTGAAATGACCACCTATCAAGTTGAGCTCATCAGCAATCCAAATAACTCCTCATGCAACTACCTGTAAAATTTTAGCCAAAACCCACATCCGAGTCAAAAGTTATGACCCTCTGAAGTAAAACTCAACCAAAACCCACATCTGAGTCAACAACTTTTATGCTGGGATGCTCTTGCATCATAATAGCTTGAATCCACATAAAAATGTAAAAGGAATTTATGATAGATATGTATTTCACAATCAATGCTTGTAGTTTGTCACAATGCTTGATGGAGAGGAAGCTCAATGGCTTGAAGACGTGAAGATTTTATGGTTGAATGATTTTATTCTCATGGATTATGAGATGATCTTCTTCCTTGATGGTAGTCTCATCTACTTGACCTTCAATGAGGAAAAAAAATCTTGCTCCCATAGAGAATATTGACTTGTAAATGTCTTATAATTGAGATCTACGTTAGAATACTTGAGATGAAAAATGGTAGGAAAGAGCTTGAACACTTATTATATCTTCTCCTTATTCCTAGGATGTCATGTCCAAATGAAGAGAGATGGGTTTCTTATAGACTTCTCTAAAATATTTCTAGAGATTAAAACTTGAAGAGGGCTAATGCAAATTGGATTGTCCACTTAACCATTAAGATCTACCCTTGGTTTAAATTTGGAGGAAATTATCAAGGAACAATTTAGCTAAGACAACTTGGTCCAAGAACAAGTCATCAAGGACAACTTGGTCCTGGACCAATAGGCCTCTAATTTTTGTTCAAAGGTCCCAAATGGAAAATGGACACCAAAATGGTAAACAAAATTAAGGCTAGAGTACTCAAAATCAATGTAAGAGTGCCTATACATACTAAAATTAGGTAAGTCTAAATGGAGAATCACATAATGATGTAATTTTAGGATGATATAGAAAGTAATTATCTTGTATTGGTCAACTAGCACAAGATATCATATTTTGGACATACTTTTCTACTTGCATAATTCTCACCTTAGAGGTATATAGACATGTTTTAATAATAATCTAAGTAGGAAGGATTTTATTATGACCATTTGGAGTATAAGACATTTTTTAATTTGATTTTGGATAGTCAGAGGCCAATTAAGATAAATAAATATTTGGGGTTGATAAATTGTCTCTATGTTCAACCATTTAATGACAAATAATAACTAGGTTAATAATTAAAAATATTTCATAAAAAATATAAATTATTTATTAATAGATACATTTTTATTTCCTTGATATTTTTATGTTAATAGTAGAGCTATTTTACGTACATAAGATTTATTTAATACTAACAATATTTTTTAATGAATACATGCATAAGTTTCTATTAATTTATATATAATCATATATCCATAAAAATATGGGACATGACTTTGTATTTTATTTAAATTTACTCACTTAATTATTTATATTAGTTTATAATGTAGAATTTAATCTTATTACTCATAAAAATAATATTAATTATACTTTATTTATATTACATTTTCTATCATTTTACATCTTTCTTAATTATTAATAATTTGTCATTATAAAAGTTTTATACTAAATAATTTTATAAAATCATATTTAACAAAATATAACATGATCTTAATTCCTTATTGAGATATGCTACCTTCTAAACATTAATCAGTCCTAAATAAAAATAATTTATTAAAATTTATAAAAATAATTTCTCATTAAAAAAAAATCTATAAATTTTATAATTTTAATTAAAAAAATCACACATGAAAATATATTTTCTTCATTGATTGTACTGATACTTTAACTGCCACTCTTCATTTCAATTACTCTAGTTTAATCCTTTTGATCAGTACTGTGGTTTATGTTTTTGATAGGGGCAGAGTTAGACTTGGTGATTATGCTATTAACTATTCTATCTACTTTAAATAGTTCCATTAATGTTCTATTAATGTTCTACTAGTCCTCTGTTGTTCGGGCCAGCACCCTCTTGCTACTTTATCTATCAAAAACATTCTTCCAAAACTTTTAAAAATTCTATTAACTTCTCAAATCTTGAACAAACCAATCAAAATGACCTATTTGGCCAGAAGAAAATTGAAGCACCTCAATAATATTTAATAAAATTGTTTTTAATTTAATAAGTAGGGAAGACCCAACCATTATAGATGATAAAAAATCATCACAACAACAAATAGTTCTGAGATCAGACATAAAACTATCATAATAATAAGATATTATGGGACCGGAGAAATTACCCCATCAGAAGCATAGAGGATGGGTCAAAAAGGTAACAATCTGAAATTTTAAAATTAATAAAATTATTAGTGATAAACCAATATCAAAATTGTTTAACTTCACATGTTTTATAGGGGTAGATATGAATTATTGCAGTCAAATTAAACTATGATATTCAATAGAATTCTTATATAATAAACTAAGCATTATACAATAGGTTTATAATTAGACTTTAAACGGAATTATTCTTGGACGATGGTAGCATTTTTGTATTTACTGAATTTCATACCCCTAAGACTAATAATTTTTTAGTAAACTATTAAATAAATTAGAAATAATGAACTACAGAAAATAATGAATCATTTATAATAAAAGCTTTGAAATCTCTTAATAAAGTGATACATGCTTCTATTTGTGCTACAGAAAAATTGTTTCAAACCAGTTAAATTTGTTGGGTACTTTCTCTTTTTCTCTTTTTCAATGGAAAGATAGAATGGAAAATTTGTTACATAATGAAAAAATTGGTGGTACTGATTAATTTCCTTGGTTTTTCGCAACTCCACACTTTAGTGGAAAAACCAAATGCAAACTATTTTTTCCAATACTGCTTATATCTGTCGTTCACTTTTTTATGTTACTTTTTAAATTCTAATTTATGCTGTCTAGAAAATACATGATTTGACATTTAATGCTACAACAAGCCTACTATGGAAAAATTTCCAATTGTAGACTGCAAAACTAAAATAAGCAATATCGAAAATAAAGTTGCCAAGACCTACAACACCCTGGTAGCAAAATTAAAAATGAAGTTGCCAAGACGTGAGTTTTGATATTTTATAATCATGTTGTATTAATACTAAAACGTTGCCCTAATATTCTTGCCTCGTTCATGCTTTTTAAGCCCTCCATACATATCATGCTTTTTAGCCCTTCGTACATATCATGCTTTTAGCCCTCCATACATATCATGCCTTTTAGCCCTACTATCTTATTATATTTTTTAAGCCCTCAGTACATTTAACTTATAGTCATAAATAAAATTACTAAATATCATTATGAATATTTGTATAAGGTGATTAGAAGTTATTCTTACGAAAAGATTATAAAGAAAAGTATAAAAACATAGTTCTAAAATTTAGGTAACTTCAAGACTTTATGGTAATTTCAACAGATGATTTCAGCATTTGATTATAATATTCTATGTATGAGAATACATATAAAAACTCTTATAATTTTACTAATTAATTTATTTTGTTCATAGTAAAGTGATGCATAATTTACTTATCATAAAAAGAAGCAAAATAACTTTACAAACAAAAGAATATAAGACCATCTTAATTTGCACTTAATAATTTAATGCTATTACAATTAAGTTAAATACTAATAAATAAGAAAAATGAAAAAAATATGTACATTTAAAAGTGAGAGTACTCAATTTCTAACAATCAATAAAATCAAAGAAATCACTAACACATTTCTTTTCTAAATTTTTAATTCTTAAAACTTTTGAGAATTATCTAATGTCCATATACCTTACAAACAACTATAAAACTCACAAATATAATATTCTATATTTAAAAAAATTCCACACCAAAAATATGTCTTCTCAACAAACAAACGAGAGACCCAGAGTTCACTCATGCGAGTAAAAGAAAGAATAAATGACTATACAAATGGAATGTATCTACTAACAACGCATCTAAATTTAGACTTTACCTTTGTTCATAAGTAATATTTCAAACAATTAGTACGGTGCCTTTCACAACTGATGGGGGTTTACGAAAATAAAACACAACCACTAATCAACTTACACAAGAAGAAGAAAAAACAAATCCACGTTGGTCCATACAGAATCCCACATCATGCAAACCCTTCACAGTTTGTAAAGAGAAACACTTCAGTGTAAATAAAAGACAAATCAGGACATGCTCTAAAAGTAATGGAACATGGCCTACAAAGGAAAAAAAGTGACCTTTGCAAGGATAATTTTGCCTAGCACAGCAATTTCCATGATCTTAATGGGCCAAGTTGAATTACTGCCTCTTCTAACACGCTGTAGGAAATGCCTACAGCAAATAAAATCTTATTTAAAGGAAAACTTTGTTAAAACATCCTCATGAGTGGCCTTATACATGCCTAAGTCTGAGCAATTAACGGTCGATTGTAAGACTTCACCACGCAATGCAAACAATCTAACAGTAACATATTAAACTTCATAAAAGCATGATAAAATCTAAGAGAAAGGAGATCTATAAAATAAATTTTAAAATAACATTTTTCCTTTATTTTCTAATACATTATTTGAAATATAAAATATAAAATTATATTGTTTAAAATTATTTGATAAATAGAATAATCATGATTAATTATATTAAATGGTAATAAAGGTTCGAATCGAAATGCAACTTTCAATTTTCTTATATATAGATCCACTTCTACAAAGAAGAGTAAAGATGAAAACAAAAAGTCTAATTGATTTGCCTTGATAAGGCTGCAAAATGAAACATATATAAGAGACCAAAAAAATTATTCTGTATACACGTTCCAACTTGTCTAACATCATCGTTTCTTAAATCTCATTCGGACACAGACTCACTCAAGCTTGAAAATTGTTGTCTCTTTGATCTTATTCCAACAAAAACTCATTAAGAAAATTGAAATTCACAGACAAATTATAAAAGGGAAATTGCGTGCCCCTCTAGAGGAGAAATTCACACATTATAAAAATCAAAGTTTTAAATTATCAAACTAGAGCTCCTCGCAAATCATTCATAATCAGCCCATGGGGATTAATTCCTGCCACCCCTTCCAGGTGCCCTCCCTCTGGCACGCCCATTGCCACGATAAGCTACTTCCCCTCCATCTCGACCATTACCACCAATTCTACCCTGACCACGGCCTCGGCCTCTACGAAAGCCATTGTCATCATAATTACCACCATAACCAAACCTGCCCCTTCCTTGCTCTCTAATGTCATTGCCATTAAAATTACCATGGGCATATTGTGCGTTGCCACTAGGTCTACCCCTTCCACGTCCTGGACCTTCAGGAGGGACATAACCATTACGAATGCCAAGAGCATGACGATTCTGATAGTGAGAAGCACCTATACCTCCCCTCCCAAGGGCACGACCATTGCCTTCCACAAATTGAGAATGCCCAATTAGAGGCTTAACCTGATCAATTGGCAGTGGTGGTTGATAACCTGGAGATGATGTGTTAAGTTGGCATGTGGACAAAGTTATTGCTATTGTGGATACGTGCCTCATTGTCTCCAAAGGCAAAAGACCTTCTTCGAGAGGCTCCCATGTACATGTTATAGGGGTAGAGTCAATTGCTGTGTTCTGATGAAGATATGGAATCCTCCTCTTAATGACCTCTGCGACTGTTACTGCCTTACTGATTGCATTTCCCATTGCCTTCAACACAATTGTAGATAAACCTCTGTCCCCTAGCAGAGTTAATGCATACGCAATATAGTTGCTTGGCCTTCCCTCGCTAGAAATACGAATCTCGTTATCCATAATAGGGACCTCAGGGCGAGGTTTCTCTACTCGCTGATATTTGTCCATGTTTCGGAAGCTTCAACTTCTGCCTGCAGATAAACCCTAAACCCTATCCCAAGCTCGATCAAATATAGATTGCGCGTTATTGTCCTGTTGCTGAAAGCCAGATCAAAATGTTTCGTCTTAGCTGCTCGAATATTGGATCGCTATATTTTGTTTTACGGGTTTACTTTTTTTTATAGGAGTAAATTAAGCAAAATGTGAGGGAGCTTGAGCTACTCATAGAGCCGACTTGACTTCTCCGCTACCAACCTCCCATTTAATCATTAATAAATTATATTGTACCTATAATTTTAATTTTACTATATATAATATTCTGTGAAAGGATTCCAAACTAGATGAGTAAATAATGGGAAAAGTCAAGAATAGCTTTATTTTATTTTAAAATTAATTTAATTTGTAGTTTAAGTATTATAAAATATGGTCTTTAAGTATGGATTTAGGTAATTGATTGGCTAAAAAAAGATAGCCTGTTAGAATCTAATAATTATAAATAGGATTATTATTCACACTTTAAATCAATGAATTATAATACATTCATTTATTTTCTTTACATCAATGTAGATGATCTTCAAGTAATTGAACGGGTGCTATTATAACGTTTATTTTTTTAACTTCTCATCAATCCAATCCTACTCATTATTCATGTACACTTCCTTGAAGGCTTGTACAAATTTATTTGGTTTGTCATGGAGGCCCTCTAACTCAACATCCAAAATAAAATCATGTTCCTTTCAATATGGGTTACCATCCCCTATCCTATCATGAAGCAATTGGCTATGTTTTGATTTTCTTTATCCTAAAGATCTATGAAATATTATCCATCATTTTGTTCACAAGTAAGAAAATGGTGATGATATTTATCACGCCAACAAGATAACCTACCAAACTAATCCCCAATTTTGATGACCTTGAGTAACACAAGGAAAAAAATGTACATATAAAAAATACCTCTTGCATCTAAATTTTATTTTTCATAATCTACTTGATGCTACCTAAATGTACCATGAATCATTGGAATACTTTATTTAATGAATTGCTTCATGAATTCTAGCTTCATGGACAAACAAGAAAAGTTGGCATAGATTTTGATAGCAATCTTAGTCGCCCAAAATGTAAAATTTTCAATAGTATTCATGATTGTTATCAAAGATAAATATCCAAAAATATATAAAGGTTAATATAAAAATCTAGCATAGATGGGACTAGAAATATAGTCATAGTATGGATCAAAAGAAGAAAATTAATGTCTAATGCTTTGAAAATTAGCAAATTAAACTACAAAATAGTCTCTTTGTCTTTACATAACCAAATTTAATTGTGAAGGACCTAATAGCACAAGATTCAACGATATTTTCTCCTATTATAAGAGGTTTCAAATTTATAGAGATCTATTTATAAATGTTTTCCAATTTTGGGCAAAACTTATAAAATTGACATATATTAGTACAAAGTTTCTTACAAGATCTTAATGATTGAAAAACTTCAAATATTTTTTTTTCATATCTGAATTATGGTGCATCTTAGGGATATTAGAACAAATAATATATGAGCTTACACCCTGAAATACAACCTAAACAAGATATAAACCTACCAATAGAATGTTAGGCCCGAAAGCAAGAGAGAATGACTGGGAGGTGGGGCGTGAATCAGTTGTGCACTAACAATTAAAATTTAAACCACTTAAACCAATAATTCATCTAAAAGAAAAATAGTAATGCAAGATCTACAACACATAACACTGAACACCAAATTTGTTCTTGAAGAAAACTAGTTAAGGGAAAACCCTGGTGGGAGTCAAAACCACTAGATAGATGTCCTTTGTTAAAAGTACTAGTCAGTTAAGAGAAAAAGGGAAAAAAAAACAATGCACATGCATTCACGGACATATTTCCTAGAGCTCACTACTCACAATACAAATGATCTAGCCCTTAGTCGATTTCATTGATCAATCACTTATTACAATTCACAAGAGTGGACAAACTATCCAATACAATTGAGTTAATTTACAACATCAACAATTCAAATACAATTTTAATGACCTACAATTTCTCCCTTAATTACAAAATATAAGCATCCTCCTTTTCTTTTATACACACACCACAATCACAAATGTTTGACTATTTATATAAATTAAAATGAATAGTCTAGAACAAGGTCAACTAAGACCTCTAAGAACAAATGTGATGCAGGAGCATCCTGGGTGTAAGAGCAATCTTGCATCACCCAGAAAGATATTTCTGGTTTTGTTCTCAATAAGGGCTATCTTGTGCAGAGCTACTATTTATGGAAACTTACTATTTTTATTAAGTTGATCATACAATCTCAGAATGTTCTGATTTCACAGATGGAGGTTCATCTTTGTCATTTCAGCCTACCAGTTGAGTTTCATTGCCACATCATCAGTATTGGTGAAGTTATTGAGGTTTTTGGGTACAAAATTTTTCAAGTCAATTTTGAAGGCCTTAGAGGCTCCGGATCGCAATCAACCCCCAACTGACTGGCACTTGCGCATGTCAATCACTGGAGACCTCGTCATGGCATTTTCGAAAAGTGGTTACAATAGAAAGACGAAGCTACGGTTAAATAGTTATGGCCTCCAGAAGTTGTGTTACCTAAAAACATATTTTGTATTTCTTTTGAGCCGACCCTATTATTATAATTGTGAAAATAAAATAATTCTTTGTTTTGTCGGCCTTAAGGGCTAAATTTCTGGAACCTTCTCGGGTGGTGGAAATTGCCTATATAAAGAAGGCCCATAGTGTTGTCTAGGGTAGTTCTGGGTGTAGATCTAGATAATTATTTGAGGCTTTGTCCTATAGAATATTCGAAGGGAAAATGTTCATGTGGCTTTGCATATTGTAATTCTAAAATTTGTAATTCCACATTTGTGGAGATAATAAGAAGCCCATTTTCTGTTCTTGCATATTGTTGTTGTTTCTCTGTTTCTGTTATGTGTTTGTGGTATTAAGGGGAGCACCCTTCTTCAAGTGGTATCAAAGTAGGAGTTCCTGAATGTGTAAACATATCACCGACTGTGAGGTAGTTTTTAATAGGACTGTGGTTAGGGTTCCAACGAGTAGCGCAAAAAAAAATGCCTCCATGAAGGGAATGTGGTGGAAGAGCTGGTAGTGTGACACCTAAGGTTAGAGTGCTCCAGAGACAAGTGTGAGCATTGCAAGAAGAGATTCGCAAAGGAATGAATCTTAATGTCAAAGACAAAAGTGAGGATGAAACCGAAGAAGAAAGAAATTATGATCAAGAAGGAGAAGTCAAAGTTTTGAATCAAGATGAAGAAAGACTTTTCCAAGCCATTTCCAAGAATGGGAAAAGATCTAAGATTGAGGTTCCTAAATTTTTAAGGAATCTTAACCCAGATGAGTTGATCGATTGGATCAATGAATGTGAAGAATATTTTGAGTATGAAGATATCGAGGATCCTGATCGGGTCAAGTTTGTAAATGCCAGACTGAAGGGTCATGCAAAGATTTGGTGGCAAGAGATTCAATTAGAGGGAAATAGAAGAGGAAAGGATAAAATCATAGGATGAAATCAGATGGTGGATAAATTAAAGCAACAGTTCATTCCTGTTGATTATGAGCTTGACCTATTGAAGAAAATGCAAAGTTTGAAGCAAGTAGGAAGATCTATTCAGGAGTATACAGAGGAGTTCTGTCAAATCCTCATCAGAACAGGCCATGCAGAAGCTGATAAAGAGAAAGTTTCTCGTTACCTTAATGGGTTGAGGCTAAGCATTCAGGAGGAGCTGAATCTGGTTCGAATGAACAATATTGAAGAGGCATACTAGTTTTCCCTAAAAGTACAAGAAAAGTTGAACAAGAAGTTTGAGAGAAAATAAAATGGAAGAGGTAGTGGTGGACAATCTAGTGGATGGTCTTATGGAGGCCAAAATAAAGATCCAAAAAAGAAGGATGAGGCCAGTAGTAGTCAGAATTAGAGAGGAAACAATTCCAATCATTTTCAAGATCACAATAGTAGAGATTAGAGAGGAAGAGGAAAAGGACAAGGATTTGGAAGAGGAGGCTTTCATGGAACATGTTTTCACTATGGAGAAGAAGGTCATAGGGCCTTTGAATCTCCTCAATGCCAAGGAAGGATAGACATGAGAACTGAAGGCCAGCCTAGGGTTGCACATGTAGATGAAGATGTCAGATCATCACATTCTGAAGATGCTGAAAGAGGAGAAACACTAAATAACATGAGAGTCATGTTGAGTGGTGAGAATGAACCTAAGCAAAGGAGGATCCTGTTTCGCACCAGGTGCAAGTGTGAAGGTAAATGTTGTGATGTGATTATTGATAGTGGAAGCACTGACAATTTGGTGTTAGAAGAGATGGTGAAAAAGTTGAAGCTCAAGAGAGAGAAACACCCACATCCATATCGGATTGCCTAGGTGCAGGATGACCACAAGGTCATGGTCAATGAAGAGTGCCTACTAAAGTTCAAGATTGGCAAATACCATGATGAGGTACTATGTGATATCATACCTATGGATGCATGTCATATGTTGTTGGGTAGACCATGGCAGTTTGACAGGCGTGTTGTACATGATGGTCGTGAAAATACCTATTCCCTAACGAAGGATGGAGTGTGACATAAGCTAAAGCCATTGAAGGACATAGAAGAAAAGGTATGTGGTAATGCCAGAATAACTTTTTTTTATGGAAGAAAATTCCTAGATGGTATGAGGCATGAGCATGTATGTTTTTCTTTAATTCCAAAAGCTGGTAAAGAGGAAGTAGAAGATGTTCCTGTAGAAGTTGCAGATTTGTTGAATGAGTTTCAGGATATTGTATCTAATAATGTGCCTGATGGACTACCACCAGTCAGGAAGATCAGTCATCAGATGGACTTGATCCCAGGAGCTAGTTTGTTGAATAAGGCTGCACACAGAATGACACAAGTAGAAAGTGAAGAGTTGAATAGACAAGTACATGAGTTGTTACATAAGGGGTTGATTCGGGAGAGCCTGAGTCCATGTGATGTACTAGCAGTATTAGCACCAAAAAAGAATGGAGAATGGAGGATGTATACAAATTTTAGGGCTATAAACAAGATTACATTCAAGTATAGGTTTCCATTGCCGCGGATGGATGATATTATGGACTGTTTGAGTGGAGCTGTATATTTCTCAAAGATAGATCTGAAAAGTGGATATCACTAGATTCGGATTAGAGAAGGGGATGAATGGAAGACTTCTTTCAAGACAAAGGAAGCATTGTATGAGTGCTTAGTCATGCCTTTTGGGCTAACCAATGCACCGAGCACTTTCATGCGGCTCACGAATGAGGTTCTGAAAGAATTTCTAGGTAAGTTTGTCATTGTTTACCTAGATGATATTTTGATCTTTAGTAAGACATTGGAGGAACATATGATGCATATTCATATGGTGTTTGAGAAGTTGAGGGAAGAGAAATTGTTGATTAATTTGAAGAAGTGCAATTTTGTGAAGAAGGAGTTAGTGTATCTGGGATTTGTAGTTTCAGCAGAAGGTCTAAAAATGGACCCAGAGAAATTGTAGGCTATCTTTGAATAGCCTACCCCCAAGGAGTACTACTGAGGTAAGATATTTTAATGGTCTAGCTAGCTTTCACAGAAATTTTAGCAGTATTGGTGGACCCTTGACTAAAACAATGAGAGGGGATAGAAAAAAGTTTAAATGGACTAATGGGGCAGAAAAGAGTTTTCAATTGTTGAAACAAAAAGTTACAGAACAACCTATTTTAGCACTTCTAGATTTTATTAAGGTGTTTCAAGTAGACTGTGATGCTAGCGGTACTGCAATAGGAGTTGTTATGAGCCAAGAGGGTAAACCTATTACTTATTTCAATGAGAAGTTAAATGATCCCAAAAGAAAATATTTTGTTTATGATCAAGAATTTTATGCTATAGTTCAGGCATTAAAGAAGTGGAGACACTATCTGCTTCCTAAGGAGTTTTTTTTGTATACTGATCATGAAGCTTTGCAATATTTGAATAGTCAAGGAAAGTTGAATCGGAGGCATTTGAAATGGGTTGAGTTTTTGTAGAGTTATACATTTGTTTTGAAACATAGGAGTGGAAAGTCTAATAGGGTTGCAGATGTGCTTAGCAAAAGGAAAATTTTGCTGATAGAGATGCTGATTGAGGTGGTTGGGTTCAAGGAACTCAAGAGTTTGTATCCAGAGGATCCTGATTTTGGTGAGGCTTGGAAAGCTTGTACAGAACTTGTTACTCTAGACAGGACAAAGTGGATGGATTTCATCATCCAGGATGGTATGCTATTCAGAGGGAGTCATTTGTGCATTCCACGAAGTTCTATGAGGGAGAATCTCATTAAGAAGAAGCATAGCGGAGGATTGGTTGGATATTTTGGTCGAGATAAAACCCTTGCTATTTTTAGTGATAACTACTATTGGCCACAATTGTAGCAAGATGTCAAGAAGTTTGTACAAAGTTGCAAAGTATGTCAGATGGAAAAAGGAGTGAAGCAAAATATAGGGTTGTATTAGCCATTACCTATACCAGAGAAACCTTGGGAGGATATCAGATATGGATTTTTTTCTTGGTTTACCGAGGACTCAGCGGGGACATGATTCAATTTTTGTGGTAGTTGACAAATTTTCAAATATGGCAAATTTCATTCCCTGCAAAAAGACTAATGATGTTGTTCATATAGCAGAATTGTTTTTCAGAGAAGTGGTGAGACTACATGGTTTGCCAAAGAGTATAGTTTCAGATTGAGACACTAAGTTTGTTAGATATTTCTGGCGTACATTGTGGAAGAAATTGAAGACAGTTTGAAGTTCAGTTCATCACATCATCCACAGACTGATGGACAAACAAAGGTTGTGAATAGGAGTTTGGGATATTTGCTGAGATGTTTGGTTGGAGATAAGCCAACATGATGGAATTTGATTTTACCACAGGCAGAATTTGCATACAATAACTCTATCAACAGGAGCACTGGTAAATCACCATTCCAAATTGTATATGGAAGTAGTCCTAGAAATGCATCTAAATTGAGAAAGATAGATAAAGGAGAAATAAGTAGTACTGAAGCTGAGGATTTTGCAGAACATTTGAAGAACATCCTTGAGGAGGTGAGGAAGTACATTACCAAGATGAATGCATAGTATAAGGCTAAGGTAGATGAGAAAATAAGACATAAGGAATTTCAAGTTGGAAATGAAGTCATGGTTCATTTGCTGAAGGAACGATTTCTAGTTGGTACATATAACAAGTTGAAAATGAAAAAGTTTGGGCCATGTAAGATACTGAAGAAGCATGATTCAGGAAATACCTATGAAGTAGAATTGCCTAGTGAGCTGAATATTTCACCAGTGTTTAACATTTCAGATTTGATAGAGTATCATGAAGGAGGTGGTGAAGATGAGATCATAGCAGCACAGTGGAGTATTCTAGCAAGTAGTTCAGCTACTAAGAAGTTTGAGGACATACTAGATAGTCATCTTGGTAGAAGCACAAGGAATAGGACATATGAAGAATATCTGGTCAAATGGAAAGGATGACCTGTTTAAGATTCATCATGGTTGACAAAGGAGGAGGAACTAACTGTCTTGGTTTTCCTCTTCACACCTGAGTCATGACAGGGTCACTTCTCAAATTACCTCGGGTGTCTGATGCAGGAGCATCCTAGGTATAAGAGCAATCTTGCATCACCCAAAAAAATATTTCTAGTTTTGTTTTCAATAATGGCTATCTTGTGAAGAGCTGCTATTTATGGAAACTTACTATTTTTTGTAAGTTGGTCATATAATCTCAGAATGTTCTGATTTCACAGGTGGAGATTCATCTCTGTCATTTGAGCCTACCAGTTGAGTTTCATTGCCACATCATTAGTATTGGTGAAGTTATTGAGGTTTTTAGATATGAAATCTTTCAAGTCAATTTTGAAGGCCTTAGAGGCTCTGGATCATGATCAACCTCTAACTGACTAGCGCTTGCACATGTCAAGCACTATAGACCTCGTCATGGCGTTTCCAAAAAGTGGTTACAATCAAAAAGAAAAGCTACTGTTAAAAAGTTATGGCCTCCCGAAGTTGGGTTACCTAAAAACCTATTTTGTATTTCTTTTGAGCCGACCCTATTGTAATAATTGTGAAAATAAAATAATTCTTTGTTTTGTCTGTCTTAAGGGCTAAATTTTTGGAATCTTCTCGGGTGGTGGAAATTGCCTATATAATGAAGGCTCGTAGTGTTGTCTAGGACAGTTCTGGGTAATGATTCGAGGCTTTGTCCTACACAATATTGTAAGAGAAAATGCCCATGTGGCTTTGCATATTATAATTCTAAAATTTGTAATTCCACATTTGTGGAGATAATAAGAAGCTCATTTTTTGTTCTTGCATATTGTTGTTATTTCTCTATTTCTGTTATGTGTTTGTGGTATTAAGGGGAGCACCCTTCATCAAAATGATATCAACATTATGCTCAAAATCCAATGCAATCCAAATCAAGTCGTCCAAGACTTATATAGGACCCAAATATTCATCCCTGAACACATAACAACTTCACCAAATCCACACCAAGAATTGTAACACGTTACTTCACAAAGACAACTAGGACCTAAATGAAGAAAGGACAACATGCTAGCAAATCACCAAATGCGATCACCGCAATCAATGCGAACTATGAACACAGTCATACCACAATCCAAGAACACTAGAAAGAAGCAAAAATAGTTTCCCGAACCTTCACATCAACTAAATCTCAAAATCCAAACTCTTATTTGTACTCAATATCAGCAACACTAAACACAAAACTGTCACACTAAGAATATAACTTGCTAAACTCTAAATAATGAACAACACCAGTTGAGAAAATAAAAATTAATCTTAACATTAGCACTAGCTTTGCATCAAATGAACTAATGATATTGATCCTCACCAAAGCATAAACTCAAACTCACAACACAAAAATACTGAAATTCAATGAACTAATAAACCAATCATAACTTACTCAAAATGCAATGCAATCCTCTATAAGTTGACCAAAATTAACTTTAGTCATATCTAAAAAACCAACCAGAATAGCAGCAAAATATCTTCAAAAGATCACTTGAACAATTGAAATCATCTTCTCTGAACAGACTAAACGCCATGTCTGCAACAACTATAGTATGTTGACATCTATGAAAAAATAGTAATGTTAGCACATGCATAAACAAAGTCTAATCAATAATCTCTAACATGTTCGATAATATTCGAACAATCTCCCCCTTTCGCATTGATGGAAACATATGAAGTAACAAATTGATCAATACATAGAGACATCAATATACCCACATAATCACTATGCAAACATATCCATCTAATCACTCTGAATATCCAGCTTAAAATCTCTCATCACAATCTCTCCCTATCACAATCTTTTCTTTATTTCTCCATTTTTCAAACAATCTCTCCCCCTTTGACATCAATGGAAAAGGGCCAAAGACGTAAAATAAAATGAACTAAACTCATCTCAAAAGGCATGATATATAACTATTTCATATAATCCTATCAGAAGATTTCTCCCCCTGAGGAGAAGTGCCCAAATTCATTAATCCATATAATGATATTTTGATAAATTTCTGGACTAGTGCCATTCTTAGCATCAATGGCTCTGACTAGGAGGCACTAAAACTCCAATATTATATTTAAGATACTCAAATTTATCCTTAGTCAAATAATTTGTAAAGATATCAATAATAAGCTCCTTAGTAGAAAAATACTCCAATTTATCTTTCTTTTCACTAACTTTAGATCACACAATAAATGCTACTTAATAGGAATATGCTTTATCTTTGAATGTTGCATACGAATCTTTGAAATATTTATGGCACTTGAGTTATCATAGTAAATAAGAATAGGTTCATCAATGGTAATGCTTAAATCCTTCAGTATTTTCTTCTTCCAAACAACTCATTACAATTTATAACAAGAACAACATACTCAACATCAATAGTAGATTGAAAGATACAATATTGTTTCTTACTATTCCAAGAGATTAGTCTCTTACCCAAAAATAATGCACTACCACTTTTACTTTTCCTATCATCCACATTACCAGCCCAATCAATATTAGTATATGCACCCAAGGTAAAATAATCATCTTTTCCATACCATAATCTATAGTCATTTGTACCCTTCAAGTATTTGACAATTCTCTTGACAAAAATCTTATGTGATTCCTTCGGTTCTTCCTAAAATCTCATGACAATTCTAACTGCATTTTGATATGTCTGGTCTAGTATGACTTAGATATTATAATCCTTCAACATTGATTTGTATCTTGTTTGATTTGTACAAGGGGACTCATCATCCTTAGTCAATTAGTAACTAGTAGCTATAGGAATCCTTACTAGTTTTGAATCTTCCATAACAAATTTCTTCAATAATTCTTTGACATACTTGGATTGTTTAATGAAAATTCACAAGTATCCAACTATGTAATTTGTAATCCAAGATAGAATTTCATCTCACCTATCATAGGCATCTCAATTTATTTTTGCATTTCATTAGCAAAACCTCTACATAATTCATAATTACCACCAAATATGATATTATCAACAAAAACATCAACAATCAAGATATTGTCATCAACTATATTTTGAAATATAGGTTAGTGTTAGTAGTACCTTTACTACATCTACTCTTTGTCAAGTATTTATCTAATCTGGCATGTCAGGCTCTAGCAGCTTGCTTCAATCCATATAATGCTTTCTTCTATTTACAAACTATATCTCCTTCATCGGTTAGTGACAATCCATCAAGTTGTTGAATGTAAACATCTTCCTTTAACTCACCATTCAAGAATGAAGACTTGGGTAAAAGTACAAACTTGTGTCACACTTTTATAAAGAAAAAAGATGACAACATGAAATTTTTTCAACTTTAACGACATAAAAGTGGCATTTGTGTTCAAAATTTGAAGATAATATAAACTAATGAAATGTGTAAAATTTGATGAAGTTTATACTTATAAAATTTTTTTAAAAAATTGAACAAAATTGACAAATTTTTTTAATTTTTATAGTCCATTTTTTTATTGTTGAAAAATGCTAAAAATCTACGGTCTAGTTTCCACCAAAAAACTATATGCAAATGACCTTTTTTTCCTTTGATTTTAGAATATGTTTTAGACGACATGTATAGCTAGTCCATAGAAAAAAAGCATTGGATTTCGGTATATATTTTGTTTGTTATAACTATCAAAAGTCTATGTTACCAAAATCAAAAGTCTTTTTTTTCCACCAAATTTTCCCTATCAAATCTACACCATTAAAAAAAATTATATATTCTTGAAGAGGACTCTTTCCTCTAGTGTTAAATATAATTTTTAAATTTTTTTGACATGATTTGTTATTTTTATCTTTTTTCGAATGAGCGTGTTCTTAAATGTTAAAATACCTACTTGACTTGTATTTTCAAATTATAATATATTATATGAAATATAATAAAAATCACATGACCATAATCTTGACTTTGAGCTCTACAAAAAGGTATTTTTAGATTTTACAAAAAGTTAACTTTTGACAAAGAATTCAGATCCAAAAGTGAGAACTTTGGAAACTCACCTTTTTTTTCTTATTTGGCTACCACATGGGATGCCACTTAGATAGGTTCGGTCAGAATTGGTTCGGCTAGAACAGTTTTGGCCAAAACTATGGGCGACCAAACATGGTCCCATGAATGAGCCACCCAACCCATTTTGGGGGTTTATATAGTTTTTCATGGAATGGTTTCGGCCACATCGATGGCACATGGCCCCTCGTGTGTGCCATGTATGTCCAACCGAAACTGGTCTGGCTAGACCCATTCCGACCGGAACCATTTTAGCCAGAACCATTACGAATGTCCTCTAGTGCGACACAACTTTGTAATTTGTTAAAAAATAGGCTACTAATTAACACATTTGTACACTGAAAATTGTGAATTGTAAAATCGTCACACACTCAAATGAATGCATAATAAAATGAACCTAAACTGAATTCTAAATACCTTGAGAGTAGAAGACAAGGATTTGAAGCAGCTAGATTGCAGTGAAAGTAGACGAGTGGGGTGGGAGGAAGTAGCCAATGTTTGCAATATATAATGTGAAGTGAAGCCCATTGTGTTACCGTGCATGTTCCATTTTCATGGAATGATGACATGTTTATTTACCATGCTGACAATTTGTTTGGTATATTTCACTGTTTGGCCAATTTTCACCACACTTACAAGCAAACCACCACTGATGATCCACATGGAACTGGACTTTTTAGAATGGCTTTCTGTCATTACTCTCTTTACAATGGTTTCTTTTTATTGCATATAAATATAAAGAGTTTGGAAAATGATTATATTTAAAATATGATGCAAATGCCTGCAAATGGTAATCAGGACAAAGCTACTTCCACATGGATGAAGATTGCTTCCAAGTTTTAACATTCACTTTTCTAGTGAAAATATTTTCACCACTGTAACTTCAAAATATTTTATCCATTGAAATATTTTATCCATTGGGATGCTTAAAATAATTAAATCGATAGGCTTACTACTAGAGATGCGCCCTAATTTATTTAGACTTTTTGACAGTCTTACACCGAAAAACAAGAAAGTGGTGCCCGAAAATGTGGTAAGTTGTATATCTATGGTCAAGAAATTTATCACAATTGATAGACATTGTCAAAATGAGTCCCACTCTCAAAAAGGTTTGTACTTCCAACCCCAGATAAAATGAGAATTTCTGATAAGGATATTGCGATAGAGCAGGATATAAAAAAAATGGATTTGTTGAAATGGCTTCAGAAACTCTCTGCAAGAAAATGTAATTTGCAGGTATAAAGCTACACACTACAACCTTCTCCAGCATCCTCACTCCTTGTGGCAGGATGGAAGGTTTCGATCCGGCTATGGACATCCATCAAAGCTTAATAAAAGGGAGACTCTAGTCAGATTTAGGAGAAGGGCATGAACTATTTGAGAGAATTTCTCAAGGATCTCCGTAAATCACGCTCTATTCTTCCATTTTTTTCCAATATTTTGAATTCATTGCCCTCTTGCATCTCTATAAATCACACTCCGAGCTGACCGACTGGATTTTCCCTATCGTGCCACATTGATTCAATTGTGGGTTACTTGTGAATGGATTATCAAGGCTCTAACAAGTGTTATAAATAGGGCATGTTTCTGGAATTGCATGCCACATTAACTACTATTAACTAGTTGTTCCAACTGCCCATGAACAAATGAAGTAGCCTTCTGGTATCCTTCGCTGGGTATATTTCTGGGCACCACATGAACAAATAGTGACACACACCACTTTCCTATTTCCCGACACCTCTTTCTTGTTTCCCGGTGTAAGACTGCCAGGTTGTCTTAAAATCCCGATGGGCATCTCCCTAGGAGAAAGCATATCGGCTTAAAAATTTTTTTTAATTTAAGTAAGTGGGGAAGACCCCGCCATTATAGATGATAAAAAATCATCACAACAACAAACTATTTTGAGATCAGACATAAAACTATCATAACAATAAGATATTCTCAGATCAAAAGAATTACCCAATGAGGAGTATCAAAACATGGGTCCAAAAGAACAATTTGATATTTTTAAATTAATAAAATTATCAGTGATAAACTAATATTAAAATTATTTAACTAAACATGTTTTATAAGGGTAGATATGAATTATTAAAGTCAAGTTAAACTATTATATTTAATATAATTCTTCATTAATGAACTAGGCATTATACAATAGGTTTGTAATTATACTTTAAAGAAATTACTCTTGGATGATGGTAGCATTGTTGTATTTACTGAATTTCAAACCTCCCAATCTAAACATTTGCATGCAACTGAAGAATTAAAAAATACTTTAAAATTAGACTAATAATTTTAATAAACTATAAAAACATAAAAAAAATTACAGATAATAAACAATAAAATAGTACAAAATAGTGAATCATAAAATAGTGAATCATTTGTAATAAAAGCTTTGAAATCTCTTAATAACGTGATACATGCTTGTATTTGTGCTACAGAAAAATTGTTTCAAACCAATTAAATTTTTTGGGTACTTACTCTTTTTCAATCGAAAGATAGAATGGAAAATTTGTTACATAATGATAAGATTGGTGAAACTAATAAATTTCCTTGGT
Source organism: Chamaecyparis obtusa (assembly GCA_027943335.1). Classification (NCBI taxonomy): domain Eukaryota; kingdom Viridiplantae; phylum Streptophyta; class Pinopsida; order Cupressales; family Cupressaceae; genus Chamaecyparis; species Chamaecyparis obtusa. The sequence goes on along the minus strand of BSBK01011647.1, from coordinate 37,629 downwards.
TTCTCGCAACTCCACACTTTAGTGGAAACACCGACTGCAACCTATTTTTTCCAATACTACTTATATCGTTCACTTTTTTATTTTGCTTTTTAAATTCTAATTTATGCTTTCTAGAAATACATGACTTGACATCTTATGCTACAAGAATCTGACTATGGTAAACTTTCCAATCGTAGAATGCAAAACCAAAACATGCAAAATTGAAAATAAAGTTGCCAAGACCTAGAACACACTGGTTTTGATTTAATGTGATTTTTGATTTTTTATTATCATGTATTAGTACTAAAATGTTGCCCTAATATTCTTTCCTCGTTCATGCTTTTTAAGCCTTCCATACATATCATGCTTTTTAGCCAACCCTCCATACATATCATGCTTTTTAGCCAACCCTCCATACATATTGTAACGGGGCTAGACTTTGGATCCGAGTTAGGTGACTTGGATAGCTGCTGAATATTTCTTGTTAGGTGAATACATCATTCATCGAGGTGATTTGCCTTAGCCGTTTGGAGGTGCGACTTGTTTGTGCCGACATTGGAAGTGCAGATTTGGAGCCGACCTAAATTTTGTGTGTTTGTGGACTAGCTTGAAGTATTTGATTAGCAGTCAGGCCGACTTGAATGGGGCGTTTGAGTGGGACTTAGTTTATTTGTTTGTTGGTTAAGTATTTTACTTGAGCCAACCTAATTGTGCCAAGTGGAGAATTAAAGATGCACAATGGATACTTGGAGGAACGCTCTAGGCAAGCTAGCGGCATCATTATCGATGAAATTAGTGAGCGTCATTAGCCGTAACGTGTGATGCGCATTGCATTGCATTATTTTTCATTGAAGATGTAAATGGTCATTATGGATACAATTGTTGGAGCGGCATTGGAGTTAATGTCAATGTGTTGCATTGATTCTATATGCGTTATGTTTTGGGTGCAAACCTAAATCTAGGCGCACATGATCCAAGGACAATTCAGTATAAAGGCAGGGCCTTTCTCATTCATTTGCATCAATGGAGTGGTGGAGATTTTTGGAGTGACAAGTATTTCAGCGAAGGAGCATAGCAGAGGTGAACTTCTTTGTAGCAATGTCTTGGAGCGACCTGCATTGTAAGAGCTTGGAGCTCGAGTGCAATTGTGGAGCGATTGCATTTCTTTGTAATAATTCATGCTAAGTCTATTTAGCATTATTATGGGCGAGCTAGTGTTTTTGGACACTCAGCCGAGTAGACTTGTAATTTTTTTTGAGATCAATTGATAAGTGACTTTGGGGCTGCGCCCACCCATATTCTTGGTTTGTGTTGTTTGCTTGCTATTCTGGTGCATCGATACTTAGTAGATTTCATTTGAGACTTATTGGATCGAATCGATTTGGGCTTTCACATTGTGTTTGGTGAGGTGTAGTCTGGATTCTAGCCTTGCATTGAAGCAGATTGCCAGTGCCGCATGGGTCCTGTCTCAAAGCCTGTGACACATATCATGCTTTTTAGCCCTGCAATCTTATTATATTTTTAAAGCCCTAGGTACATTTAACTAACTCTCATAAATAAAGTTACTAAATATGATATTTATGTATATTTGTATAAAGTGATCAGAAGTTATTTCTGTAAAGAGATTAAAAAGAAAAGAATAGAAACATATTTCTAAAATTTATGTAACTTCAAGAATTTATGGTAATTTCGACACGATTTCAGCACTTGATTATAATATTCTATACATGAGAATACATAATAAAACCCTTAGAATTTGAACAACTAGTTTATTTTGTTCATAGTAAAGTGATGCTTAGATTAGCTATAACACAAAGAAGCAAAATAACTTTACAAACAAAAAAAATATAAGACCATCTTAGTTAGCACTTAATAATTTAATGATATTACAATTAAAGTTAATAGTAATACATAAGAAACATAAAAAATATGTACATTTAAAAGTGAGAGTATTCAATTGTCAACAATCAACAAAAACAAAGAAATGACTATCACATTTCTTTTCCAAAATTTTATTTCTTAATGCTTTTAAGAATTATCTATGTTCATATAACTTGCAAACAACTATAAAACTCACAAAAATAATATTGTATATTTAAAAAAATATGGCTTCACAACCAACAAAGGAGTGACCCGTAGTTCACTTATGCAGCTAAATTCCTGCCAAAAGAAAGTTTATAATATATTGCTTTTTTTATTTGATGTTTTATATTTTAATGAATATCTTAAGTATAATAAATATATGTTTAGACTTTACCTTTGTTCAAAGATAATATTTGAAAAACAATTAATATGGTGCCTTTCACAACTGATGAGGGTTTATGAAAAGAAAACACAACTACCAATCAACTTGCACAAGAAATAGAAAAAACAAATCCATGTTGGTCCATATGGAATGCCACATCATGCAAGTCCTTCACAGTTTGGAAAGAGAAACACTTTAGTACAAATAAAAGACAAATCGAGGCATGCTCTAAAAGTAATGGAACATAGCCTACATAGGGGGAAAAAAAGAAAAAGTGACCTTTGCAAGGATAATGTTGCCTAGCACAGCAATTTCCATGATCTTAATGGGCCAAGATAAATTATTGCCTCTTGTAACACACTGTAGGAAACGCCTACAGCAAGAAAAGATTTGTTAAAACATCCTCATGAGTGGCCTTATACATGCTTAAGTCTGAGCAATTAAAGGTCGATTGTAAGACTTCACTACGCATTGCAAACAATCTAACAGTAACACATTAAACTTCATAAGAGGATGATAAAATCTAAGAGAAATGAGATCTATAAAATAAATGTTAAAATAACATTTTTTCTTTATTTTCAAATACTTTATTTGAAATATAAAATATAAAATTATATTGTTTAAAATTATCTGAAAAATAGAATTATTATGATTAATTATATTCAATAATTATATTAAATGGTAATAAAGGTTCGAATCGAAATACAATTTTCATTATCGTTTCTTAAATCTCATTCGGACACAGACTCACTCACAAGCTTGTAAATTGTTGTCTCTTTAATCTTATTCCAACAAAAACTCATTAAAGAAAATTGAAATTCATAGACAATTTATAAAATTTTAAAAACGCTGCTTTAATACTTGCTTCAATATATGAAAAGGGAAGATGCCTACTCTTTCATTGCATGCCCCTCTAGAGGAGAAATTCACACATTATAAAAATCAATGTTTTAAATTATCAAACTAGAGCTTCTCTCGCAAATCATTTATAATCTGCCCATGGGGATTAATTCCCGCCACCCCTTCCAGGTGCCCTCCCTCCGGCACGCCCATTGCCGCCATAAGCTACTTCCCCTCCATCTCGATCATAACCACCAATTCTACCCTGACCACGGCCTCGGCCTCTACGAAAGCCATTGTCATCAAAATTACCACCATAACCAAACCTGCCCCTTCCTTGCTCTCTCAAGCCATTGACATTATAATTACCATTGGCATATTCTGCATTGCCACTAGTTCTACCCCTTCCACGTCCTTGACCTTCAGGAGGGACATAACCATTACGAATGCCAAGAGCATGACGATTCTGATAGTGAGAAGCACCTATACCCCCCCTACCAAGAGCACGACCATTGCCTGCCACAAATTGAGAATGCCCAATTAGAGGCTTAACCTGATCAATTGGCAGTGGTGGTTGATAACCTGGAGATGATGTGTTAAGATGCCTTGTTGACAAAGTTATTTCTATCGTGGATACGTGCCTCATTGTCTCCAAAGGCAAAAGACCTTCTTCAAGAGGCTCCCATGTATATGTTATAGGGGTAGAGTCAATTGCTGTGTTCTGATGAAGATATGGAATCCTCCTCTTAATGACCTCTGCGACTGTTACTGCCTTACTGATTGCTTTTCCCATTGCCTTCAACACAATTGTAGATAAACCTCTGTCCCCTAGCAGAGTTAATGCATACGCAATATAGTTGCTTGGCCTCCCCTCGCTAGAAATACGGATCTCGTTATCCATAATAGGGACCTCAGGGCGAGGTTTCTCTACTTGCTGATATTTGTCCATGTTTCGGAAGCTTCAACTTCTGCTTGCAGAGAAACCCTAAACCCTATCCCAAGCCTGATCAAATATAGATTGCACCTTATTGTCCTGATGCTGAAAGCCGGATCAAAATATTTCGTCTTGGCTGCTCGATTGGATCGGTATATTTTGTTCTACGGGTTTACTTGTTTTTATAGGAGTCAATTGAGCAAAATGAGAGGGAGCTTGAGCAACTCATAGAGCCGACTTGACTTCTCCGCTGCCAACCTTCCATTTAATCATTAATAAATTATATTGTACCTATAATTTTAATTTTAATATATATAATATTCTGTGTGAAAGGATTCTAAAATAGATGAGTAAATAATGGGAAAAGTCAAGAATAGATTTATTTTATTAAAAATTAATTTAATTTGTAATTTAAGTATTATAAAATATGATGTTTAAGTATGGATTTAGGTAATTGATTGGCTAAAAAAAACATAGGCTGTTAGAATCTAATAATTATAAATAGGATTATTATTCATACTTTAAATCAATAAATTATAGTACATTCATTTATTTCTTTTACATCAATATAGATGATTTTCAAGTAACTGAATGGGTGCTACTATAACATTCATTTTTTAACTTTTTATCAATCCAATCCTACTCACGATTCGTGTACACTTCCTTAAAGACTTGTACAAATTTATTTAGTTTATCATGGAGGCCCTCTAACTCAACATCCAAAATAAAATCATGTTCCTTTCAATATGGGTTACCATCCCCTATCCTTTTAAGAAGCAATCACCTATGTTTTTATTTTCTTTATCCTAAGGATGTATGAAATTTTATCCATCATTTTATTCACGAGTAAGAAAATGGTGATGATATTTATCTCACCCAACAAGATAACCTACAAGACTAATCCCCAATTTTGATGACCTTGAGTAACACAAGGACAAAAATGTACATATAAAAAGTACCTCTTGCATCTAAATTATATTTTTCATAATCTACTTGATGCTACCTAAATGTACCATAAATCATTAGAATAATTTCTTTAATGAATTCCTTCAAGATTTCTAGCTTCATGGACAAACAAGAAAAGTTTGCATAGATTTTGATAGCAATCTTAGTCGCCCAACATGTAAAATTTTCAATATTGTTCATGATTGTTATCAGAGATAAAGATCCAAAAATATATAGAGGTTAATATAAAAATCTAGCCTAGATGGGAATAGAAATATAGTCATAGTATGGATCAAAAGAAGAGAATTTGTCTAATGCTTCAAAAATTAGCAAATAAAACTACAAAATAGTCTCTGTGTCTTTCACATAACCAAATTTAATTGTGAAGGACCTAATAACACAAGATTCAATGATTTTGTATCCTATTATAAGAGGTTTCAAATATGTAGAGATCTACTTATAAATGTTTTCCAATTTTGGGCAAAACTTATAAAATTGGCATATATCAGTACAAAGTTTCTTACAAGATCTTAATGATTGAAAAACATCAAATATTTATTTTTTCATATCTCAATCATGGTGCATCTTAGGGATATTAGAACAAATAATATATGAGCTTACATACTAAAATACAACCTAAGCAAGATATTAACCTACCAATAGAATGCTAGGCCCAAAAGGAGGAGAGCACAACTAAGAGGTGGGGCGTGAATCAGTTGTGCACTAATAATTAAAACTTCAAACCACTTAAACCAATAAATGATCTAAAAGATAAATAGTAATGCAAGATCTGCAACACATAACACTGAACACCAAATTTATTCTTGAAGAAACCCGGTTAAGGGAAAACCCTAGTGGGATTCAAAACCACTAGATACATGTACTTTGTTTAAAGTACTAGTTAGTTAAGAGAAAATGAAAAAAAAGGAATGTACATGCATTCACAGACCCATTTCCTAGAGCTCACTACTCACAATACAAATGATCTAGCCCTTAGTTGATTTCATTGATCAATCACTAATTACAATTCACAAGAGTGGACAAACTATCGAATACAACTAAAATAATTTACAACATGAGCAATTCTAATACTGTTTCAATGACGTACAATTTCTCGCTCAATTATATAATATAAACATTCTCCTTCTTTTCTTTTACACACACACCGCAATAAAAAAATGATTGCCTATTTACATAAATTACAAAAGTGTAAGGTAAAAATAAAATAGCACTTATTCTAGGAACTGATTTAAGATACAATTTAAGTTATCATCTCCTAGACATACCTTTGAACAATTAGGTGAATATAGGTGCACCTGATCCACTGGATGTGGTTTCATCAGTTGTTCCATGTTCTATTCCATCATCTTGAGACTTCCTTCCCCAAGTCTTATTCATATGATCTACTATTTCATCAATATTGACTTGAGCCTTTTCACTCAGTTGTCTCTTGGTTGGGGCTTTACCTCAGTACTTGCAATCTTTGGCTAGGTGACCGATCTTGTGACATTGGAAATAATCCATTCCTGAGTTTCTCCATTATCTTTTATTATTCATACCGTGCAACCTAAAGCAACTTGCAACAATGTTACCAAACCTTCCACATGCAGTACAAGTGATTCTTGTATTACAATCGCATGGTATAGTTGGTCCTTATCGATTGTTAGCAATAATTTGTCGGTTAGGGACCCATTTCTCATTCCTTCTTTGTGACTTGCATTCTTCAGATTTGTGACCATATCTATTGCAGTTTTTATAGTAGCCCTTGTAGCTTGGCTTCCTTGGATTCTTAGCAGTTATTGATCTACATTTAAATACCTTATGACCATAGTTTTTTAAGTTGTAACAATGACCATTAAACTTAGGTGTACTTAGAGGATTACCTCTTTTTCTTTGGTAGACATTTGTTGTGTGTCATGCTTTCCCACAATGATATCATATAGGCTTCTTTATCTTCAGTTGGGTAGCAACATTATCTCGGTTGGCTTCTTGTTTGGAGGACTCACCCTTATTGCAAGTGTTATTTGTATTGTAACCAAGTCCATTAGTATCTCTCGATTTTCTCTAACCTCTTATTCATTCATCCAATATTCTCAATGCTTCTTCATTTCTTTTCAAGACATCAATAGCATCTCTTTTAGATTTCAAATCATTTTTCTAATGTTCATTCACAAATCTCAAGTTAGAAATCTCTTCCACTTTTCTTGCAACACCCTGATTTGCACTTACTAGTTGGTATGTCAGGTTGTAGTGAATTTATGTCAACCTCATTATTTCCCCATCTTGCTCATTTAGCATTGTATTCAATAATCTTCTTTCATCTACCACCTTTCTCTTATCATTCTCTTCTTTTCCCCCTTTTCTAGGACTTCACACATCCTTACCAATTTGGCTTCTTGTTCTCCTTTCAATGCTTTCACCTAATCAGCTAGGTTTCTATTCTTTTCAAATAGTTCTAATATTATAGCATCAGATTCGTCAGGCATGCTTCCCTATGATTGTTCTTCAAGTTCTTCAACCTAATCTTGAGTGTCCTTCAATTGATGTGATATCTCCTTCCTCTTGTTGATTGAATGTTTCAATTTCTTACTCAACTCATCAATCTTCTCATTGGCTATTCTTACTTCTATTTCCATGTTGTCAATAAGTCTTCCATACCTATAGCTCTCTATTTCTTTAGATCTTTCTTCTCAATTGGTTAGACTTCTTAATAAGAGACATTGCTTTGCTACCAATTTTTGGATTAGGTATGGACATGCGAGTATTGAGAGGAGAGTGGTGAATCGGTACTATAGAACACTTTTAGACTATTTAAAATTTCTTCCTTAACCATTTAATGATTCCATAACTTTTGCATGCATAATATAAAACATAACTTATAACACATTGATTTTGGTATCACATAAATCCTTGTCAGAGGATAAAAACTATGGTGGGTATGACACCCAAAAAATTTACTAGTCCAATAAAAATTTTATCGATTAGAGCTACACTCTTAGTTATTTATTATATCTTACCCTATTAAGAGTATTAACCCGGTTAAGAGTCTTAAGACCTATTAAGTCTACTTTGATAAAGGATTTTACAATTCTAATCTAATAAATGTACCTCGTTAAAGGATTTACATTATAACATTTGTTAGGATCTTCTTGATTAAGAGACTTTACAATTCTGATTACTCTTCAATCATATGCATATCAGAATATTTATGCTCACTAACTTATTACCTCATACTGTGTACCTCTCACAATAACAATTTAGTACTTAGTAGATAAAATTATGAATCACAATTACTCTCTTTTCTTTACTACTCTATACTCGACTGCTTCTCTTCGCATCACCTTATATCTAGAATATATGGTTCACACATGAAAATCTCCTTCTCACATGCTCACTTGATCTACACACACTTATCCATTTATATACAATTCTAGAAGCGGTGCTAGATGTTCTAGAATCATCTCTTCAAGTAGTGCTAGCATTGGTTACTCCTCCAATGCATATTTCATACTTAATTCTCATTCATTGATCTCACCTTGTATCATGCATAATCATCATGTTTCAATCTCCAATGCTCTGTTATACAATCTCCTTGAGATTCGTATACAATTTTATGTTCAGTGTCTAGATTCAATATATCTAAATAGTCTACTTATGTCAGCCTTCTATGCACGGTAACATGTTCTCCTCTTTCTCAATAATTATCTCATCTTCTCAGTTCAGCTGATGTTTTTTCTTAGTATCACTCGGTGCTCAGTTCTTCCTTGCTCGGTGTCTAAAATTTCTTTGCCTTTACTGAAATTACATGTTCTCTTATCGCCTTTTACCGAATAACTCTACCGACTTGTCTTTCATTCTTTATCGAATGACTTTGACAATCAATTTGACTTCCTTATAACTAATGACAACAAAATAACTCTTAGGATTATCAATCTCCCTCTTTAGCATTAGTTTGGTATCTTTGTTAAAAACTTCAAAGTCATAAAAACAATTCAAAATTTTGTCCTTATTCATATATCCATAATCCTTAGTAAAATTATTACTTAGTATTCCCCCTGAAGTATTACTTCTTGAATCATATATGTCCTTGTATTATTTCCTTCTATGTACTATATTTCTTTCTTTTTGCATTTTATGCATATTTCCCCCTTTTTTAACAAAAATGCCGAAATAGTAACTTGCTCCTTATCTGATGGAGGGATCTTGTCAAAAATAGTTTTATACTTTTCATGAGCATCCTTCACTGATGCCTTCCATGTATCCTTTAGTGTTTGAAACACTATAATTTTCTCACTTAAGTTAGTAGTCAAGCTCAATATACTATCCATAGCACTAACATTCAGTGTGTTGACTAAGTCTTTGGCCTTATGTGCCTATTTTTGCAATGATTCAATATCTGGAATCAAAAATGTTTTGAGTTCCAATAGATCCATTTTGATCTAATTCTCCTCTTTTCTTATCTCATATTACACTCTCATTAAGTGCTTCAGCCTTTCATAATATTTTTTGAAATAATTAGGCTTGGTGGAAACTTTTGATAAATTCTCAGCGAGCTCCTTTTCCACATTGTCATTGTTCTCTTTGATATCCTTAGTAAAATGTAAAATTAAAAAAAAATTGTTGAAATAATAATAAGAATATTTTATATTTCATTCTCCAATTCCTGAACTAATTCAAAAAGAGTTACCTTATCTAGTGCAACTGATTGAAGGATTTCTTCAATCATTTTAGTCTCAATTTTATGCTTGTGTACATGCAACATATATTTTGATGTCTTAGTACTAGGTTGGTTTATCTGATTTACCAGTTCTCTCAATTAACAATAAATGTCTCCTTTTTCATTTATATTAGCCTCTGGTACATTTTGATTCAAAATATCTTTGACATTGTCTAAAACATTAGTCTTCATCTTATTTTCTATCAGGTTGTGTTGTGCAACCTTTCTCTTCAATAGATCTCTGAACTCAAAGAGTTCCTTTGGACTCATTGTTGAAATATCAACCTAGAGAATAATAATAGGTTGGCTTACATCAACCTCTTTTTTATCCTTTCTCTTTTCATATTTTCCCTTAACAGTAGATGCCTTCTTTGCATTATATTATGCTATGGTGGTGTCATTTGTTTTCTCTTATTTTTCTCTCTTTTCCTCTTCTTGCTTCTTTTCTTCTTCCTTCTCATGTTTATCTTCTTTATTTCCTTCATCTTTGTCTTTTTCTTTCTCTTTTTCCTATTTCTTCTTTTTTTTTTTGTCTTGGTAGGAGTTACCAATTCTTCATTCGGACCTTGTGCTATTTCGATCTTTGTGGTTACCTTAGTATCCTTTTTTTTTGTCTCCTTTGATGGCTCGATGGGGGCATCAACAATAGTTGGTACATCTCTCGTCACCTCTGATATTACTTCTTCAATCTTAGGAAAACTCAATACCTTCTCAATATTAGTATCTTTTACCATCAATCTTGCCTTAGCATAGTCATCAATGTCCATTTCCTCTATTTCTTTGGCCTCAGTTTCCATGATGTTTTCATCAAATTTTATTGTCTCATTAGGGTCTTCATCTATTATATCCTCAATTATAACTTCTTCTTTATTTATTGTTAAATCAATTGTATCTAATTTATCTATTTGTTCTTTGACCTCTTTAGAATTTAGTTGATCAATAGAGAAGATCTTTCCCCAAAGATCATCAGTATCATTCTGTACTTCCTCTAACTTGTCGACCATTATACTGAGTGCTCTAATTTTTACTCAGAATCTTTCAAATATTCTAGCAATGTTTCTTTGATTCATTTATTGGTTAGGTCCAAGACTATAATAGTTAGGAACCTCTCCCTAATTTCCTTCTTGGCTACTAGAGCATACTTCCATGTAGCATCAATTTGTGATATAGATCATCTTCAATGTTTGGTGCCAATTCAACTGGTGTTGTTCTAAATTTGTGTAAAGTGGAAATGACAGTCTCTTCAAAAAAATTTCTCTTCATCATTCCTCTTCTCATACTTTAGTTGTTTCAATATTGAATAACCTCCATATTTTTCAAGTGTCTTGAGTAATGCATCAAGACTTTTCACTTTTGGTACATGACTTTACACAACTTTGAATTGTGAAATGTTCTTAGACTCAGTGTCACTCTCTTGTTGTAGCTTCAATTTCCTTCTAGGATAGCCAGTAGACTTTTTCTCTCTAATGTAGGTTTTTGTCTTCACCGGTTATACCTCTACTTTCTTCTTTTCTCTCGGTGTGGAGGAAGACCTTGTTGATTGTCTTACATCGATTGGACTAAGGGTCTCTTTCTTTATTCTTGTATTCTTCCCATTTTCCTCTAATGGTTTAGCAACTTCTTCATCAACAACAATACCTATATTTTGAGACAAAGTATTAATCATTCTACTAGTTTTTCTTATATCCTTAGGTATCAACATACCTATCCTAATATTCTCTTTATCTTCTTCAAAAGTACCATACTAAGTTGCACTATTATCAACTAGTTTCTCTAAAAGACCTTTAATCTATATTGATGCAGCATCAATATCTATTTCATATCCCTTGGCTGGTAGCCACATGATTCTTGGCTCCACAACTCTTATAATACCTGTGTTATTGTTAACTTCAAAACATAACTCATCCTTATACTTTGCCACAAATTGGGGTGGAATTATGAATCTATTATGCATCTTACTTTGAAATTCACCAAAATAGTCATTCATGACCATATAAAAATTATCTCCTGTGCTTTGAATATAATCATTATTTTGATAGATAATCAGTTTATCTTCTTTCCAGACTACTTCATGGATTATAGGAAAGAAGTTCTGAAAATAGAACAAAATACATACCAAGAGTTGTCTAAACTTCAATGTATTATAATTTTATTTCCTTATAGTATTCATATTGTCATCCAGTTGCTTCAGCAATATCTCACATAAGTCTATCTTCATATCCTGCTTAATAATCTTATATACAATATCAATAGCTCCATAGGCTACATTGTCTACCTGAGATGACTGAAAGATTCTGTAAGATATTATATTGCATATGAATCTTAACTCAGGGTCAGCAGTAGTGGATAACTTCAAACCTCTACCATCCCATTTTTCTTGTGTAAGCTCACATAGCTTATTCTTATAAGTTTTCTTATATACCCTCGGTCTATCATTGATCAAATATGTTGTTACTATATGAAATACATGCTTGGTGATCTTAACTGGTCCATCGAGCCACATGAATTGATCATGTACTCATCTAAGTACTAGCATCATTTATTCATGCTTGAAAATTGTCGATGCATGCACACCATGGAGCAAACCCTTGGTTTCCAAATGTGTGTAGTCATATTTTAGTTTTCCATTAACACAGAGATTCATGTATGATGTGTCTATTTCATCTTGGCATATGTCTTCAATTTTACAATTAATGAAGGTGTGAATGTTGTCAATGAGTATCACCCTTGGTGGGATCGATGGTAGGGTTCTTGACTTATCAAATTCCACAGCAACAATGGGAGAAAACTTCTATTTAGGACAGGGTCAATCTTCTCAACAATGACTGGTTTCTGAACTTTTGGTTCCATTATGATATTAGAAATATTTTTCAAACAAGTAGGGTTTAACTTAAATAGCAATTGGAATTTTTGAACACAACTCGGTAAAAACTAGAAATACCTTGAATGCACTCAATACTGTTTGGAATACTCGAAAGATCACTTGGATTCCCTTGGTGATCTCTTCTCTATCAAATGCTTTGAATGCTTACAAAAGTGTAAGGTAAAAATGAAATAGCATGACCTCTATTTATATTTTTTCCTAGGTTAGGGCTTCTAACGGCTATATTGTTTTCATTAAATGCTCCTCACCAACTCTATTTCATCGATAATCAAAATACAGTTTCTTTCATGGAATGGAACAAAATGACTCATACACTTTACCACAACAAATGAAATGTCAACTTTACAACTTATATCCAAATATATCTTAGTATACTAATATCGATCTTTGCACTTATTCTAGAAACTGATTTAATATAGAATTTAGGTTATCATCTCCTAGACATAACTTTGACCGATTAAGTGAATATAGGTGCACCCAATCTAGTGGATGTGGTTCCATCAGTTGTTCCAAGTTCTATTCCATCATCTTGAGACTTCCTTCTCCAACTCTTATTCATATGATCTATTATTTCATCAATATTAACTTGAGCCTTTTCATTCAGTTGTCTCTTAGTTGGGGCTTTACCTCATTACTTGCAGTCTTTGGCTAGGTGACCAATCTTGTGATAGTGGAAACAATCCATTCCAGAGTTTCTCCATGATCTTTTATTATTCATCCCATGCAACCTAAAGAAACTGGTAGCAATGTTACCAAATCTTCCACATGCAATACAAGTGATTCTTGTATTATAATACCATGGTATAGCTGGTCCTTGTTGATTGTTAGTAGTAATTTTTTGATTAGGGACCCATTTCTCATTCCTTCTTTGTGACTTGCATTCTTCAAATTTGTGACCATATCTATTGCAGTTGTTATAGTAGCCCTCGTAGCTTGGCTTCCTTGGATTGTTAGCAATTATTGATCTACATTCAAATACCTTATCACTATATTTTTTGAAGTTGTAACACTAACCATTAAACTTAGGTGTACTCATAGCATTACCTCTTTTTCTCCTACAAACATTTCTTGTGTTTCATGGTTTCCCACAATGATATCATATAGGCTTCTTTATCTTTGGTGGGGTAGAAACATTATCTCGGTTGGCTTCTTTTTTTGGAAGACTCACCCTTATTGTTAGTGTTATTTGTATTGAAACCAAAGTCTAGTAGTATCTCTCGATTGTATCTGACCTCTTATTCATTCATCCAATATTCTCAATGTTTCTTCATTTCTTTTCAAGAGTTCAATAGCATTTATTTTAGATTTCAAATCATTTTTCAAATTTTCATTCTCATATCTCAAGTTAGAAATCCCTTCCACTTTCCTTGCAACATCCTGATTTGGACTTACAAGTTGGTATGTCAAGTTGTAGTGAATTTGTGTCAACCTCATTATTTCCCCATCTTTCTCATTTTGCATTGTATTCAATAATCTTTTTTCATGAATAATACATTTCAACATATAAATTTAAATTCTATTGAATTACCTTTTGCTGTTTTTGTGTCCTCGAGGATTTCTTTCTCTTTCCTAATGTCCTCAAGTCAGGTGCGGTACCCTAGAGAAAAAAAATTAACAAAAAAGAAACAAATATAATACTGCATGGATTCAATTAAAACTGTAAACAAGAGATGTGCAAAATATTATATCGTAAAGCTTTCAAAACCAAAATCAATGGTAGAAAGAGTGATATCATCAACTTTAAAATATCTGAGCAACTGATAAGCCATATAAAACACCAAATAAATATGCTTATATTAAAAACAAAAAATTTGAAACATACATATTATTTTATTTTTATGAATATTTTAAAAAAATTACCTCAGGTGTCGAAGCTACACATGTACATGTACGTCTACTCAAACAAATACTCCATGGTGTGCTCGTATCACCTGATACACCTTGCAATGCATATTATTCATGTATCAATTTAAATTATTCTCTAAATAAAAAATTATTTACTTTAATAAGATTTAGGTCATTTAATTAATAACATGTCAAAACATAAATAAACAAACATGTCTCTACTCTTTAGAAAATACCATTGTTATCAAGTCGTTTGTGAGTGTTGCATCATCACCAGTGAATGCATGACATCTACCCTTGCAATGTGTGCACAAATGAGATGTTGAACCATCCTCATTCATGTTAGTATCTACCCCAGCACATATACCCTGATAAGTGGGGCACATATGCTCAATGGGTTGGGCTGATCCAAAAGGTGCATTTGATGATGATGGAGGTGACAGAAGTGTTGATCCAAATGGTGCATCTAATGAAAATGGAGGTGACACTGGTGCCAATCCACCCTCTTGTCTGGAAAATTGTGTGCCATGCTAAATAATGATATCAGTCAATGATGTGGCTGTATGAAGAGTTTGTAAAAATATGGACTCCTTGACAACTATTGGGACCACAACATGAACCATGGGTTTTTTTAGCTAGATACCTCCTATGTTGTGGTTGCACCACCCTATGGGCCCCAGGTCTATCCTACGTAGATCCTCTTCCTCTACCATGGAACTGCTGGATGTCATAGTAATTTGACTTCTCACCAAGGTTAAACACACAATACAATTTTCTTAAAAAATATAGAGGCACCTCTCAATTATTAAAGGGTTCTTAGTCAAAGAACATATACCACCTATCCCAAAAAGAATCTTTCATCCTATTGTGAACACACCAATCTATAGGAAATTGAGTCATATTTAGTTCTAGGGTGTTACTAGTAGTAGGAACGAAGAAAAGAGCACATATGTCACTTTTAAGTATGACCTTCTTTTTCACTTCATCATATAACAACCCATTCACATAAAATGTTCAACACCTATCCCTCCATGAACCCCATTTGGTAACCTCCTTAGAAACTTCATTTGCACTACTAGACATTCTTTCTAGCATCAAGATGAGGGTTGAATGGTGGTCAAGACTGGAGGACCTCAACCTATTGACAAATATAGAAATTTGGGCACTATTATATCTAAGGCATTCTATGAGATCATCTTGTGTGGCATCTACATAATCTAATGGAGGATGTGGAGGGTTTATGGGTGCTGGTGGCTATTGAGGAGAATTATTTTGAGGTTCAAGAGGATTTTGTGGTTGTGGAGGATGATTTTTTGGTTGTGGAGGAGTGGGTGGTCCCACAATAGTGTGTCCCACTTTTTGGCCATTTTTGATACAGAGATCAACATTCTTAAAAAAAACTTCACTTTCGAACACCTGTTGCCGCAAAACTATTAGGAATTTGAAGATGATGTAAACTAGTATTTTATAATTTTCTTTCTTGTTTCTAAATTTTTATTTTTTTTAAAATTAAAATTTATTTTTCCTTCTCCTTCGAAAAGTGGTTTGTGTGAAAATTATGTTTTTAAGGAGTTACTGTCACTTGGATCAATATAACATTTTTTTAAAATATGATAACGATGTAATTATTTCAAGATTATATTTTTAACTTCAATATCTAAAGGGTGCAATTGGTTTCATTCATTTTGGTTCAATATTTCATGGTTTATTAAGTTCTAAAGTGACAATAACTGTAATCTAGACATAAGGTCACTTGGATCAGTCTAACTTGATCTCTGTATATCAAAATTCATTTTTTCTTTTTTATGTAGAAAGGTAAAAAAATACTCTTTTCCTACATATTTTTCATAACCTTTTTTTTGTAATTTACTATTTTTCCGAAAGTCTTGAAGAGACAGGTTGTTGAATGACCAAACAACCTATGTTTAGTTAAAGTAATATTTAAAAGTGATAATGAACTCAATATGTATTAAAATTATATTCATTAGAAAGCTTTTCCCGAATAGCATCATACTACATAGATAGGTTTTTCAAATGGATTCATTTGATCTACCAAAACATAAAGTCAAAGATATTTTATGTCAGCATTTTAATAGGTGCTAAGGAGACTCCATTGTAGGTATGAATGAGTATAGATGTTATATCAATGTTTTTTAATCTAAGAGGCTTTGAGCTAGCCATTTGTAATTAATTCCTTCAAATAGAACCTCTCAAGGCTTAAATCATGATATTTTATCAAAAATGTGTTATTTTAGCAAAAAGCAGCATGTCTAAAAAAGTGGGACACACCATTGTGGGACCACCAGAGTATTTTGTGGTTGGGGTTGTTGCTCATGTTCAATGATTTATTTTGTTTCTTGTGCACGAGGTCTTTGTTTTCTTTTTCATTTTGGGGAATTCCTTTTAGAATCTGACATAAAAATTAAAAAAAATACATAAATCAATTAAAAAACCCTATATCAAATAAAATACAAACAAAAATAATTGAAACACAAAAATATTACATTTCCAATGCGGTGCCATTGTTGCAAATTGATGGAAATTGCAAATGGAACTAGATGAAACCAAAATACACTCATCTATGATGAAAATTAGCTTCCTCAATTGACTTTTCATTTGTTTTTATCATTGCAAATAGACCAAACCCACAGGTTTTGGGGAATATAATGTTCCTCAAAACCTGTACGGGTTTTGAGGAACATTTTTGTTCGTCAGACCCTGTACGGGTTTTGACGTTCATTTTTGTTCCTCAAAACCCATACAAGATTTTAGGTTCTATTGGATTTTTGAATTATCTTTGGCTAGGATTGCTAAAACCAAGCCTAACACAATTTTGAATTTTTTATAACCCGCATGGGTTATCAAAAATTTCATCTTTTTGGATGTGCTCACTAAACTATCCACCATCTTGGTGCACTTACCCATAATTAGAGCCTAACTACCTTAGAATATTCTAGAAAGTGAAATTTTCCAATGTTTAGCATCCAGCCGTTCAATTTCTCACACCTTAAGTGAGTTTTCTATCTTTTATGCTTGTATTGAAACTAGAGTCTTGAAGGCACAACTTCTGAAAACCTTTACTTGTGATTCATTGGGTCAACTTCAGAAATGGCTTGAAGCACTCTATGCCCTAGGATAGCATAGTGAAAGATGACCAAAGTTTGACCCCTTTTTGGAGCTTCTAAATCCTTCATATTTTAGTTCAAAGTTTTGTACCACCCCGCCAAAACAAAAAAATACAATAACTTCAAAACTAGACTTTCTTTTGTAATGAAACTTTATTGGTGGACTAATACACCCTAAATGAACCTTGAGAGAAGAAAATGGAACAATTCCTTCTCAAATGAACAACCCACTAAAAAAAATAGAAACCCTATCAAAAGATAACCCTTATTGAAACTAGACTATTTTTGGGTAATGCAAGATTTCTCTTATACCCTGGATGCTCTTGCATCATTTCCAATCTAACCTTGTTAATATCATAGGTCTCTCTTGTAATTAGAGTATTTTTAGAACAGGGTATCTTTTAGTATAGTTTGAATAATATTAGTTATGTAATCATTTTTTAAGAATATTAAATATATTTAGGTCTTGTATATTTTTTACTAAAAAGAAGTTAAAATATTTAGATTGGATGATTAAATAATTATTTTATAAAGAGTTTTTGTTAATTTCAATTAAATTAAATTAATAGTATATTATAATAAAATATTAGAATGTGACATTAACATTTACATTTAAGATTACGAGATTTTATAGGAGATATTATGAGTTTATTTTATACAACAATATGATTATTCAAGCTACCTAGCCTATTAAAGTGGTCCACCATATAGTGTATTGTAAGTAACTTAACCTTATTAAGAACTCATTTGACATCATACATTCTACTTTCCATCTTTGGTCATTTTTGTTCAATAATCATTCTCCTAAAAAATTATAGTATAAGGAAATGATAAGTATAATAAATTTCTTGGTAGCAACCAAATCTATTTCCCAATGTATAAACATTAACAAACAAAAACTATATATAATATTTCTAATGAAAATAACCTAAGTAAGAAAAATCTAAGAATGGTACTGAGAAGATATTATTGAGGGTATTTTGGATACTTGATGTGAATTCATGGTAATCAAAAAGGCATGTGATGATGTACTTAAAATGCATTTTTCTAGACACTCATACAAATATTTTTTTTTGAATTTCCAATAAAAGAATCATCTTCATGAAAATTCACCTTGAGAACAAGAAATATCAAATTTGAAAGAATTAGACCACATCACATTATATGCTTTAGTCAAAATATTTGATCATGCCAAGAAATATAGTCCTAGCTAAAAAAATGTTCAAACTAGATAATTTTGTGTGATACTAACTTAGAGTTTACAAAAATGGCATATAGGTATGGAATTTTGAAATAGAATTCTACTAACTTATTGAAAATTGATCAAAGTAACTCTTAAGACTATTTGTGTAAAAAATATAAACAAAGCAGGATAAAATAAAGGTATGAGAGGATGGCATAGTATTATCCACATTTATTCCTTACAATATAACATATCTATTACAAATATCAATTATCATGTTGACCATTAAAATAATCTATTTAAATTCTAATAGAATTTTATTTTTAAAGAAAAGAACCGCATTAGAATAATGAATACAATTTTGTATTTGCAAGACTTAACCTTAGAATTAGCAATATTATAAATTTTAAGAAACTAAAAGATAGTCATTTTTAAAATATTGCATGTATAAATGTCTTAATTAAACAAATTAAATTGAATTTCATAATTAAAATTAAAATTCACAAATAGATGTGTTTTAGATTTTTTCTACTAAGAGTGATTGGGGAGATTTTGAAACTCAAGCACTCCTAATTTTAAATATCACTATTAATACTTGTAAGGTGAATAAGATATATATTTAATAAAAAGAGTAGAGGGAGAATTTAAAATTTTAAATAAAGAGGATATATTCTTAATTGGTACATTGGAATATTTTTATAAAACCTGGATAAGTCCATTATGTTTATATTCAATTTTTTTATTTTTATTTTTGAGAAATTTTACACATGGTGTCAGCACTTGATTCTAATACCCTATACTTGAGGGTATATATCAAAACCCCTAGATTTTAACACTTTCATAATTTTGTGTGTAATAGAGATATGTCCAGTTTAGTGCACTACAAACTTAAGATATTGTAGGAAGAAGAATAAAAGCTTTACAAAAAATAATCTTGGACCCTCTTAATTAAAACTATAATTTAGTGTGACTATAATTTAAAATAACACAAATACAAAGAAAAATATGCACCTCTAAAACTTTTAGTAGTCAGCACTCAATAAAAAGTTGTAGCACATACAAGTTTTCATAAAATGACTTATTTTAATATTACTGTACAAAGAGGAAAGAAAAGAATGAAAAAATAAGAATTAACAAATGATATTTAGATTTAGATTTTACCTTTCTTCAATTTCAAACAATAGGGATGGTGCATTTTACAACTCATAGAGTTAATAAAAAGAGCACATGACCAAATCAACTTGCACAAGAAGAAGAAAAAAATCTATGTTGGTCTATATAGAATGCCACATTTTATAAGCTCTTCATGGTTTTTAATATAGGACCCCTTTAAGGAAAATATAATAAAAATTGAGACAACCCATGAAGGGAAAGGAAAATGGATTACAAAATAAAAAGCTGACCTTTGCACAAAAAATTCCATGAGCTTGGTTAAGTGAGTTGAATTACAACCTTTTTGAACCTAAAACAAATATAATATAATGCAAAGAAAATTTTGGTTGAAAAAAATTGAATACTAGTCTTATACATGCATATGTCTGAGCAACTCAAAATAGGCTGATTGGCTTAAGAAGACTTCTCACACATTGCAGGTGGAACAAAGAAAATGTTAGACTAAAAATTGTCATTTATAAGATTGTTTTGTGCCTGGAAGAAGAATTATGTTACATGTGAACAAAGACAAATATTTTTAGGTACAAATATTAAGGTACCCAAGAAATAGATCACAAACTTCAATAAATAATATCAAGATAGTATATTTTTATGTACTACTTGAATCTTATTTTTCACACAAACTCACTCAATAAAAATATGAATTCACATACAAAATATAATATTCATAATTCAACTCTTTAATATTTGAAAAAGTACTACTTAATATTGGCTATACAATATGTATCTTACTACTCTTTTAGTATATGATTTGAAAAGAAAATAGAAAATAATGTTATTGAAAAATATTTAAAAACTAGATATACAATAATTATTTACACTCAAATATTAAATATACACTATAATATCAAATGATAATAATTTTTCAAAATGAGAGGGAGCTAGCTCAATTTATGGAGCTGACTCAACTTCTCCACTCACAACTTTCTATTTAATCATCTAATAAATAGACTGCACACATATATAACAATAATATAAAAGTATATATTGTATTTAATATATTAATATCAAAAGATATAAGTATCTGGAATGTGTGAAATATATGAGTAAATAATGTGATAATTGCATAGTAGTTTTAATTTATTTCTAGTTTAAGGTTACAACTTATGATTTGTTGAGTATGGATTTTGGTAATTTTTTTATTAATAAGTTATAGGCTACTAAAATCTAATAATTATAAATGTGTTTATTATTCTCAAATTGAATGCATCAATTATGGTACATTCATATTATTTGACTACATCAATGCAGATGATATTCAAGTCATTAAGAAGGTGCTACTATAAGGTTATATTTTTTTCTTTGCTTCCCATCAATCCAATCCTACTCCCAATTCATGTTCAACCCCTTGAATTATTGTATGCCATTATTCAGCTTATGATTGAGGCCCTCAAACTTAATGTCTAAAACAAAATCATATTCCTTACACAAGAGGATACCATCCCCTATCCTTTCAAGGAGCAATCACTTATATTTTTATTATCTTTATCCTAAGGATCTATTAAATGTTATGCATCATTTTGTTCAAGATTGTGACGAGTAATAAAATGGTCATGAGATTTATATCCCATCCACCAAGTTAATCTACCAAATTCTACCCCCATTTAGCTAACCTTTTGATGACTTTCAGACAAAAGATTGGTACAACAATCTATCCTAGATGCTCGGCTAGAAATAAAGTTTTCATAGTATGGATCCAAATAAGGGAGCTAAAGTCTAATGCTTAGGAATTTGACAGAGAGAATTAAAAAATATGCTTATGTTTTCTTTTGAATAACTAAATTTTGTTATCAAGGACATAATAACACAAGATTAAATGATAATTTATCCTTTTAGAAGAGGTTTCCAATTTTTATTTATGCATAACTTAAAATTTAGGAAAAATCCTATAAAATTTACATATTAAGTATATGGTTTCTAACAAAATCTTTGTGATCCATAAAATATGATCCCAATTTAATTTTTCTCTTACCAATATTTACATTATGGTGTAAATTGTGGAAATTGTAAATAAATACAAATTCTTATACACTCATCTGTAACCCAAACCATACATGGACTTAGTCATCGAACCATTCAATATTTTGACAAGGCATGCAGCATTATGGACTAATGAAAATTTAGCTTACCAATAGACATAGCAAACATGAAACTTAATCAACTCTTGTGAAGCCCTCATAGAACCGTTAGATTTACCTTTCTTCAATTTCAAACAATAGGCATGGTTCATTTTTCAACTCATACAGTAAATAAAAAGAGCACACGACCAATCAACTTGCACAAGAAGAAGAAAAAAATCTATGTTGGTCTATATAGAATGCCACATTTTATAAGCCCTTCATGGTTTTTAATATAGGACCCCTTTAATGTGAATAAAATACAAATTGAGACATCCCATGAAAGGAAGGGAAAATAGATTGCAAAATAAAAAGCTGACCTTTGCAAGAATAAAGTTTCCTAGCACAAAAATTTCCATGAGCTTGGTTAAGCAATTTGAATTACAACCTCTTTGAACATAAAACACATATAATATAATGCAAAGAAAATTTTGGTTTAAAAAATTTGAATACTAGTCTTATACATGCATATGTCTGAGCAATTCAATGTAGGTTGATTGGCTTAAAAAGACTTCTCACACAATGCAAGTGGAACAAAGAAAATGTTACACAAAAAATTGTTATTTATAACATTGCTTTGTGCCTAGAAAAAGAATTATTTTACATGTGAACAAAGACACATAATTTTAGGTACAAATATTAAGGCAACCAAGAAATAGATCACAATCTTCAATAAATAATATCAATAAAGTATATTTTTATGTATTGCTTGGATCTTGTTTTCACACAAACTCACTCAAAAAAAATATGAATTCATATATAAAATATAATATTTGAAATTCAACACTTTAAAATTTGAAAAAACAAAATAAAAAATAATGTTATTGAAAAATATTTAAAATTTAGATATACAATAATTACTTATATAACAATTTTTCAAACAGAATTAATACTTTCAATTTTCTTACATATCCTAAACTTGTTTTAATAATGAAAAGTCAAAGATAAAAAATAAAAATAAAAACACCTAACTAATTTGACTTGAAATAACATTTAAAATTTAGATATACAATAATTACTTATATAATAATTTTTCAAACAGAATTAATACTTTCAATTTTCTTAGATATCCTAAACCCGTTTCAATAATGAAAAATCAAAGATAAAAATAAAAAATAAAAACACCTAACTAATTTGACTTGATAGTACTACAAATAAGATTTATATAATTAATTTTCTCCATTATATAACCATAAAAAAAAAATCCCATTCTCTACATATAAAAAAATTCATTCTCTACATATGCAAGCTTGAATATACATTCAGGAAAATGCAAATTTGTACAAAAAAATATAATGATTGAAAAACAAGGTTTTCATATTTAAAACGCACTGCTTTAATTCCTGACAATTATCTTTCTGCCACCACTTCTACCGTGATCAACCTCGGTCTCCGGCCTCTGTTATTAAAACTACCTTGACCACGGCCTCGGCGTCTACCAAAAACATTGCCATTAGATCTACCCCTACCACATCTTGGACTTCGAGGAGGGAGATTATCATCACGCATGCCAAGAGAATAACGATTCTCATAATCATCACGCATGCCTGGCACAATTTGAGAGTGTTGTCCCTCATATTCAATAAGAGGCTTTATCTCATCAACTGGCAGTGGTGGTTGATAACCTGGAGATGATGTGTCAAGTTGGGTTGTGGACAAAGTGATTGTTGTTGCGGATACGTGCTTCATTGTTTCCAAAGACAAAAAACCTTCCTCAAGAGGCTCCCAAGTATATGTTATAGGAGTAGCGTCAATTTCTGTGTTCTGATGAAGATATGGAATCCTCCTCTTAATGACCTCTGCAACTGTTACTGCCTTACTGATTGCATTTCCCATTGCCTTTAACACAACTGTAGATAAACCTCTGTCCCCTAGCAGAGTTAATGCATACGCAATATAGTTGCTTGGCCTCCCCTCGCCAGTTATGCGAATCTCGTTATCCATAGGAGGGACGTCATGGTGAGGCTTCTCTACTGGCTGATATCTCTCCATGGCTCGGATGCTTCGAATTCTACAGACAGATAAACCCTAAACACTATCCTAAGCTCGCTCAAATACAAATTGCGCCTTTATGTTCTGATGCTGAAGGCTTGATCAAGATGACTTGTCTTAGCTGCTTGATTGGATCGGTAGATTTTGATCCATAGCTTTACTTGTTTTTATAGGAGTAAGTTAAGAAAAATGAGAGGGAGCTTGAACAATTTATGGAGCCGACTCAACTTCTCCACTCGCAACGTTCCTTTTAATCATTTAATAAATAGACTGTACACATATATATGAATAATATGAAAGTATCTTAAATTTATGTGTAAAATATATGAGTAAATAATGCGATAAGTGTATATTAGTTTTAATTTATTTCAAGTTTAAGGGTCACAACTTATGATTTAAGTATGGAGTTTTGGTAATTTATTGATTAATTAGTCATAGGCTATTTAAATTTAATAATTATAAATGTGTTTATTGTTCTCAAATTAAAAGAATCAACTACAGTACATTAATATTGTTTGATTACATCAATGTAGATGATCTTCAAGTCATTAAGAAGATGATACTATAAGGTTCTATTTTTTGCTTTATTTATCTTCAATCCAATCCTACTCCCAATTCATATTCACTCCCTTTAATGTTTGTACGACATTATTCGGTTTATGATTGAGGCCCTCAAACTTAATGTCCAAAACAAAATCACATCCCTTACACAAGAGGATGCCATCCCCTATCCTTTCAAGGAGCAATCACCTATGTTTTTACTATCTTTATCCTAAGGATATATTAAATGTTATGCATCATTTTGTTCAAGATTTTAAGGAGTAATAAAATGGTCATGAGATTCATCTCCCATCCACCAAGATAATCTACCAAATTCTACCCCCATTTAGATAACCTTTTGATGACTTTCAGACAAGAGATTGGTTCAAAAATCTATCCTAAATGCCCGGCTAGAAATAAAGTTGTCATAATATGGATCCAAACAAGGGAAGTAAAAGTCTAATGCTTAGGAATTTGACAAAGTGAATTACAAAACATGCTCATTTTCTTTTGAATAACCAAATTTAGATACGAAGGACATAATAACACAAGATTAAATGATAATTTATTCTTTTAGAAGAGGTTTCCAATTTCTATTCATGAATAACTTAAAATTTAGGATAAAGCCTATATGATTTGTACATATTAAGTATATGGTTTCTAACAAAATCTTTGTGATCCAAAAAATATGATCCCAATTTGATTTTTCTCTTACCAATATTTACATTATGGTGTAAATTGTGGATATTGTAAACAAACATAGATTCTTATACGCCCATATGTAACCCAAAAAAAGATATAGACTTAGTCATCGAACCATTCAATATTTTGACAATGCATGCAACATTATGGACTGATCAAAAGTTAACCTACCAATAGACATAGTAGACATGAAGCTTAGTCAACTCTTGTGAAGCCTTCATAGAACACTCACAATTATTTTTGAAATTTTTATTTTGATGGAAGAGTCAACCGTGCACTTAATCTTTTAGTCTTCACACAAGTTGGAAACTTGGAAGAAGGGATCCAAGCACATGGAACTAAAATTACATTATTACAAATGTAAATACCCTCTTTAAGGTATACCTAAAACACAACATAAATTTTTTATA
Source organism: Chamaecyparis obtusa (assembly GCA_027943335.1). NCBI lineage: Eukaryota > Viridiplantae > Streptophyta > Pinopsida > Cupressales > Cupressaceae > Chamaecyparis > Chamaecyparis obtusa. The sequence goes on along the minus strand of BSBK01011647.1, from coordinate 11,998 downwards.
AGTAGGAGATATTTTCCTTAGCAAGTCAAATTGTGTTATTTCTACATAGATTTCACTCATGAAACATGGGTAAATGAGTTTGAATCGAAGGGTACACAGTTGAATCCTACTAGCAATATCACAACAAAATATAATCATTGAGAAAACATAAATATATACTCCTTAGAATATCTACTTTTACAAATACTTTCTTTAGGAATTAGAACTCCATCAAGATTTTATCTGTTCTTTATAAAGGTGTAGTTCCGAAATTAAGTTTAAATTTTTTTAAATTGCCAATTCTTCAAGCTCCCATATCATAGATCTCTTGAGCTGATGAAGAATGATCAATTCCAAGATACATCCATAGTATTCTATCAAATTGAACAACAACAACAACAACAATAATAATAATAATAAATGCATATAACAGCTTGTTTATATTCACCTTCCTCTATAGGATCTTGAATATGATTCAAGACAATTTTGTGCTGCTAAAGTGGGGGAATATCCTTATCCTTTATGTGCACTCTCTTATGAGTGGTAGACCACACTCCATTTTCTTAGGTATTTTGCTTTTCTCCTCATTATACATTTTTATATAACTGCAATATTATAACTCTTGTTAATAGGGATAGTAAAAGAGATCATATTCATTTATCTTCTCAATTTATACATCGTCATTAAATAATCAACGTAGATTTGTCTAAGTTTTTCTCCACTTTAAAATAAATTATATTATAAAAAAATTCTCTTAATAGTGACATACAAATATCTAATGCTTTTCTCTTAATAATGATGTACATATATTTACTACTTTTCTCTCTTAATAATGACATTAAATTTTTTCCTTCTATAGGTATTTCCTATAACCCTCTTTACTTTTACATTGATAAATAGATTCTTCCATGAAAAATATATTAAATACTATCATATTAATGTTAGATATTTGTGCAGGTCTTTATGTTCAAATGACTAATTCTTAATAAAATTTGTGGTTATTTTCTTTCTTATGTTTATCATACGGTCCTTTTTTTCAATGTTTTAATGACAAATTCTTAATAAAACTTTTGGTTATTTTCTTTCTTATGTTTATCATATGGTCCTTTTTTTCAATATTTTATATGATCTTATAATTTAGGGTAATATATTGCAGCTCTATTCAAGTTTCACATGTTCATTATTTCCCATCTTAGGGTTAAATTGGATACATATTTATATCCACATTGCTTAACCATTTGATTAAGCACATCTTAGACATGTCTTTTCTATTCAATTTTAATTTTCTGTACTAGTCCATTATTTTAATAATCAAATTTTGAATTGTAATCTTATATGAAAATAATAGAAAAAAAAGAAAAAAATTGATCCTGGGAGATTTTTCGCTCTGCAACTTAACGCCATGATTGTTGCTGATGTTTGCATCTTGCCTCGTCTTGCATGAAATGTGAGTGTCATCCTTTGTGCCTCATGTCTTTTGATGTTAACTTTGTTGTCATTTGATAAGTCTTTTGTGCTTAAATATTTCCCTTGTGTGTTGTTATGTTGGTTTTGTGCCCTTTTTTTGCCTCTATTTTTGGGGGTTTTATTTGCCTCCTACCTAGTTCGTGCATGTGATGGGAGAGCCAAAAAATAATGGCAGTGATGGAGAAATTATTATGGGTGATGCGGAAGCAAGTGGTATTGATGGGATTAATAAACTTGCGGAAGATACTAATGTTGTTAAACCAAGCGAAAAAAATTCCTATAAGCAAGTGGTGATAGCTCTTCAAATTTCTCGGCCAATGCAGAATTTAATGGAGTCTTCAGTAGAAGGATTGTCGACACAGTACATGGAGAAATTGGAGGAGGACGGGCCTCAGCCGATGGAGGTGGATGAATCGATCAAGGAAATGTCAAGTTTGGTAGAGACGGAGGAGACCATGGTAGGTTTCCTTCTCTAGGTCTAAAGACCCTCTCTCTTTCACCTAACACAAACATGGTAAATTCTATTAAATTTGAATAGGATAGGCTTAAGACTATTGCAATTTTATTTGCTTTCCTAAATAAAGAATAAATGCATACTCACAGGTTTTTTGATGATTGGTTGGCTTCAATATGGGGTAAAAAACTTGGAATATATGTTACCTACCGCAGAATGATTCAAAAATGGCTCTTTGTCTTTTTTTAAAGAATCACAGTATGCAAGAGAGAGTGTTGGAAAAGAGATTCTAGAATGTTGGTCACTCCATGTTTAGGGTTTACCCTTGGTCTCCAAAAGGTAATTTTGAAAAATTTGTTGCTAGGTAGACTCCAAATTGGGTAGAATTAAAAAAACCACATGTGGAATTATGGCCCTTTATTTCCCAAATTTTGAAACCCCTGGGTTCAGTTCTTCTAATTGAATAGTCATGAGTCATTCTTCCCCATCTGAATGTTAGAGCCTTGGTTTCTTTAACACTGGAAGTAGACTTTCTTGATTATATCTCTCTTGAAGTTGATGGTGAACTATTTTGTCGAGAAGTCTCCCTCTTAGGAAATTTAAATGCTTGGTTGCATTGTAGATGCAACAGCTATACCAGGGAAGGATGCTCGGCCCTAAAACATATATAGAAAGAAAAATTCAATGTAGTGAATAGTTCTGGAAAAAAGGGTAGCAATAATAATGGCGATAAAATTTTTATTGATGACAAATATAAAAATGATACGCCAAGTAACCCTAATAGGGATCTGAATCCAAATAAATCCTTATCCTCAAAGAATATATAATCTTTTGTTAGTGTTTTTAACAAACTTTCATACTTTTTTGATAATAACATGTTTATCACTCTATCTAATCCTTTATTTGATAAATAATTTGAAGTTGTCCATGCTCAGAAGCCAATGGAGGATGAAAATATTACTCCCCTTGTTACCCACCCTCCAAGGTTGTTGTCTACAGAGACCCTTAATGATAGTACAACCCCTCCATATTGAATTCCCAAAAATTAGCCATTATATCTATTAATGAAAAGGTTGTTGAATTCAAGAAAGGTATTAAGGACCAATAACCCCTTTCTCTAGAACCATCTATCCCCCTGGATCGTTGAAAATTGTGACTTCCAATAATGAGGGCCAATTCATAGAGGTTGTAAGAAAGAAAAGGAAGACCAGAGATAGAAGATCCTTGTCAAATGGAAGTGGAGGAAAGAAGAACCTACTAGATTGTTTTAATAGACTATACAAAATTACAAAAACACCCCCTAAGTAATTAATGATGATGTACATCCATAGTTGGAATGTTCGAGGCCTAGAGGTGCCTTTTAGGAAATATTCAGTTAGGAGATGGTGTAATTAGTTGGTTTCTAAGGATTTTATTTTCTTATAATAAATTAAAGTTGTAGGATTTCAATTAGCCCTTACTACTCTTAAATTCCTTTGGGATAAAGCAATTAGCTTTCACTCAAATCATGAGAGAGGTAAAGGAGGAGTGGCCATTCTCATTCATCCTAGATGGGAGGAGAAAATTGAAAGTCATGTGGGTGTTCAACATGTCAAAGGGTTATTTGGGTGACCTTTAAATGTGGTACAGAGGTGTTTGGGATTTGCAATGTTTATGAAGCAAAAATTTATAGAGAGAGAGAAGAGCTTTGGGAGTGGCGTTGTCTTTATCTTCCAAAAATTCTTTGAATTTTTGTAGGAGATTTCAATATGGTAGAGCATAGGGAAAATAAAATAGGAGGGTTTTCCCATACATGGAAAGGAAATGAGTTGTTCTTTTGGTAGAAGTTAACAAGAAAATTTAATCTTCTTGACCCAATGAAATATATGCATGGAAAGTTCCAAGATATCTGGTTGACTTGGTGCAACAACCAAAAAAGCAAGCAACGAGTATAATGTAGGTTTTATAGATTCTATGGAGATATACCTACCTTTTCATTCATCCCAGGGTGACCCCACAATAGTGGGTTACACTTTTTAGACATGCTGATTTTTGCTGAAATAACACATTTTTAATAAAATATGATTATTTAAGCCTTGAGAGGTTCCATTTGAAGGAATTAATTACAAATGGTTAGCTCAAAGCCTCTTAGATAAAAAAAACATTGATATAACATCTATACTCCTCATTCATACCTATAATGGAGTCTCCTTCGCACCTATTAAAATGCTGACAAAAAATCACGTTGACTTTATCTTTTGGCAGATCAGATGAATCCATTTGAAAACTTATCTATGTAGTAAGGTACTACTGAGAAAAATCTTTCCAATGATTAGAATATTAATATATATTAAGTTTATTATGACTTTGTTTTGTTAGTTTTACTAAACATAGATATTTCACTATTTGTCTACCTCTATGTTTGATGCTTGTGGAAAAATAGTAAATGAGAGGAAAAAAATTCTAAAAAATATATATACCCTAGGTATTTAAGTTATCTTTCTATTAAAAAAAATAAAAATAAAATTGGACAAATACGCGACAAGTTATAAGCTATGTAGTCAAGGTATGTCAAAATTATGGTTTAGTCAACTTCAAATGTTAATAAAATATGAAATAATCATGATAATGTCATGAAAAAAATTGCATTCCCTCCATATGGATGTTACAAAACTAATTTTGAACGAATCACATTGATATCTATTTTAGGAAAAAAGTTATGGTCTATGAAAACAATGTAACTATTTGAAAATGATGTTTTCAGCAACATACCAGTTTTCATGGGAGAAAGAAAAAACCATTCAAATAAATTCAAAAATAAAAATAAAAATATATTTAGAATCTAGACAGAAAATCCTAAAAGACTCTAATATACTTCATCTTCTGATTTCAAATGGTTTAATGACAATATGCATATGAATTTGAAAGTTTTTAGATCAATATGTAGACTTGAGTGTCTGTTCAGGCAAAAAAGTGTAACCCACTATTGTGGGTTCACCCCCCAAAAGGTAATCATGCTCCAGTAATGGTCTGGCTAGCATCGATCTCATATCATTCACCTATTCAAACTTGTATCAAGATTGAAAGTAGTGTTAACCTTGATGATGATAAGAAGAGACCTAATTCTTTTAAACTCAATATCTCACTACTTGATAACCCTGAAAATGCAGATGCTATTATAATGATCACCAACCTTAAAAAGCTTTGTAACTATCTTACAGATGCTATTATGTTATTGGATTTGATGGTGGAATCTTGGAAGAGTATTTTTCAAGTGATTGGCAAGAAACTAGAAATGGATAGAAATAGGGAGGAGTCTTTCTAGTAGAAAAACTTGCACAACATAGAGAGAGAACTTTAGAAAAAGGTAATAACTCTGTATTGGAGGTCCAATTACCCAACACTAAGAATAACTTGAGAATTATTTAGAGATACAAGATACAAGGGCAAAAAAATAGAGCCAAGATGAATTGGATTAGTGAGGGAGATACAGGATCTGGTTACTTCTTCAACATTATCAGAGCCAAACAACGAAGGTAATTGATCAAAGAAATCCAAGTTGAGGCCGCCTAGTGACCCAGAAGATATAAAATATACTTTTCACCAGTTCTACATTGGCTTTTTCATATCAGAGGTCTCTAATGACAATCAAGAAGGCCAAAGTAATTATCTCAAACTCATTCCCACGAAACTCATAGAATATGACCAATCCATTCTTAACAAGTCACTCTTTGTTGATGAGATTAATGCAGCCATTGATTCCTTTGCCAATGGGAAAACTCTAGGGCAAGATGGACTCCCTTCTAAATTCTATAATAGAAACAAAGGTTGGGTAAGGCCTAAAATTTTGAGTGTATATGAAGAGGATTTCACTAAAGGATCTTTAGGAGTTTCCATTAACAAAGGGGTTGTTGAATTGCTTCCCAAAGCAGGTGACATAACTATAATGAGAAATTGGAGGCCTATTATTTTGTTGAATGTCTCCTACAAAATCCTGGCTAACATCCTAGCTAGGATAATCGCCCCTTTATTGAGAAAATTTATATCTTATACTCAAAAAGGATTTATTCAAGGTAGGTACATTTTGGAGAACCTAGTTACTAGTTGGGAAGTTATGCACTGGGCTAAAATAGATTGACAGGAGGTTGCAATAGTGCTGCTAGATTTTGTAAGAGCATATGACATGGTAGAATGGGAGTTTGTGCTTGGAATGCTAAAAGCCTTTGGCTTTCCAAAACTTTATTGTAAATAAATTGGCATTTTCTTCAAAGATGCATCCAAATTCATTGATGTCAATGGGTCTCTATCCGAACCTATAAATCTCCAGAGATCCATCAGACAAGGGTGTCCAATAGCCCCTTCATTATTTGTTATTGATGTAGATGTTATTTTCTATATTCTAGATGACATAATGATACAATGCTTAGCTAGTTCTTTTCTCTGAATAGAATAGGCCTTATAAGTTGTTAATATCACTCCCCCAGTTTTGTAACTTTATATGTTATCAGGGTTGTGAATAGTTCTTTTACAAACTCTAGAGTCATTTTCTTACTTGTAAATGTTGATTAACTATCTTAATAGAAAATAAAAATTGTAATCTTATATCTAATTTCACTATCATACTTCGATTTTATTCAAATTTTATATTTTCTTTCACCTCCTCTTTTTAGGTGTAACTATTTGTTTTACACATAATAAGGGGGATTATTTTATACCATTTCCAAATTTTTATATATGAATCGTTTCAGAGATGATACTTTCTCTAGTTAAAGAATTTTTTATATTATTTGTTTTATTCATTAAGAAATAATTATTTATACTTTACCCTACTTATTCAGTTAGGTTTATATACATAAAAAGGTGGAGGATAAATTGGAGTGGAAAGTGCATACTTTAATATATCGACTCATTTCTCATACAACTTAGTGTATATTTTGGTATTATTAGTATACTCACTAATCATAAAAATAATCCCTTTTACTTTTATATTAAATTATCAATCTCAACCTAACAATAATAATTTCATGTAATGATATTTGTTTCCTAGATTCTAGATAATACATGTAATTTTCTCTTTAGAACATATAAATTGTGTGATCTATTATTCATGACTATATTATCAAGTTTCTATATTATAGAGTCAAAAATTACATACCTCTTTGTAATTTTACCTACACTTTTGCCTCTCCTTTAGTGTACATTTTCCCTAGAATCTCAATAGTGTTTACAATGGTAGGAATGATCAGAGTGAGGTCAATTTCTTGAAAGATTAGGATTAATCATTTTGGTCAAAAGTTTTGTAAGTCATTGTGACCACAACTTGCAAAAATATGACTTTAGGCAATGTATCGTGAGATTACTCTCTCCTCTCAAAAATAGAGGAGGTTCCTTTCTTAATGTAGGTGGCCTCAATAGAAACTTAAATCAAATTACAAAAAAGGGTGGTTCTCTTAATCATTTCCTCTTTTTTCAGGAATGACTTTACCAATAACTTATGAACAACACTAAGATTTAACAAAAAGAACCTATTTCTAAAATGATGACTCATGATTTGATGTGATGAAGGGTGCTCCCCTTACTACCACAAACACATAACAGAAATAGAGAAACAACAACAATATGCAAGAACAGAAAATTGGCTTCTTATTATCTCCACAAATGTGGAATTACAAACTTTCAGAATTACAATATGCAAAGCCACATGGGCATTCCCTTACAATATTCTGTAGGATAAAGCCTCGAATCAATACCCAGATCTACTACCCAGAACTATTCTAAACTGCCTAAGACAATAATACAGCCTTCCTTATATAGGCAATTTTCCACCGCCTGGGAAGGTTCCAGAATTTTAGCCAATAAGGCCGACCAAACTTAAAATTATTTTTATTTTACATTTCATTACATCATAGTCGGCTCAAGATAACCTTTGAAACCCGAACAGAAATTTTGAAGAAAATTATTTTCTGCCATTTCAGGTGGCCCAACTTCCGAAGACCATAAGTCATCAGCAGTTGACCCGATCGGCTATTATAACCCCATTTCGGAAACGCCATGAAGCGCTCTACAGGCTTGATCCATGCAAGCGCCTGTCACCCAAATTTTTGACCTCATCCGGGGCCTCTAAAGCCTTCAAAACTGAGTTCAAAGTTTCTGTCCCCTGCTGCCAATACCGAAAATCTTCAATATCTTCCAATATACACTTGATCTGGCAATGAAACTTTACTGGCAGACTTATATGACCAAAATGAACCTCCAAGAAAGAAATCAGATCATTCTGAGCACATATGAAAATTACCAAAAATAGTAACTTTCCATAAATAGCAGCTCTGCACAAAATAGCCCTTATTGAAAAATTAAAAAAAATAGAAATGTTTTTGGGTGATGCAAGATTGCTCTTACACCCAGGATGCTCCTGCATCATGATGTAAGAACACCACAAAAGACACCAATCTACTTTATGTTGGTGGAATAGTTGTAGGAACTCAAAGTCTTTTATACTTATTCTGAATGAAAATAACCAGAACAAAATGATAAGGCACAAAGTCTCTTAGAGAATATTCACTAATTTCAAATAAAAGTAATTATTGCTGAAGCACAAATTATTTTATCTCTATGTATATGTAGCCACTATCAATTATAGCAATTCTCCTTTTTGCAGCATAATATCATCAAAAACCACAAACTAAATGCTCAAGAGATTTATGAAATGTAAACCATTAGCTGAATCAAAGATAGATTAATCAATTTAACATAAGAATACAACAATCAATATACAACTTTACAACACAATATTTGAGAAAAATTTCTTCTCTTATTCACTTTAGAAATTTTGCATAATGGCACACAAAATTTCCAATTTACAAGAAATTTTAGCATAGCCTCTTTGAACAAAATAGAAGATGATTATTTATAATGAAACCAGTCCTTTATATAGGCAATGAGTTAGAGAAAAAGATGGAGAAATAAGGGGAAACCCTTAACAATATTTGACTTATTCAAAACCCTACTTTGACTTATTCAAGATTATAAGACCTAATGCACTTGCAATCTGATTACATGAAATTTTTATATTGCTGAAAGTTCCCCTTTAATTACAATTTTATTTCAACCTACATGTAACTTGTCAATAAAAGTACACCCATCTAAAAAACATATTAAAATGATTAATTGTTTGTGGCATTTATGATTCATCTTCAAAGGGTATTATAGAGGCCTTGAACTTGCAAATGGACTCATGTAGAGTTGTGGGGTATGATGCACCTATGTGTCTTGAAAATATAGTTAATTTTGGGGAATGCACTTTCACTCTTGGAAACTACCTTACTAGACTCTTCCATGTTAATATGAAGACAATCTAATGAAACTTTGTATCTTGTGACTTTAATCATGGAAAAAAGATCAAACTCATCTTCCTGAAGCTCTAGGAGAATTACATTCATGAGCTCTGACATGACAACCTCTTTTGAAATCAGCTCACCATTCTTAGCTACTACCTTGCATGCAAGCTCCTCAAAACCATTGTTGATAATGCACTCTTTCTTACTACATGTATTCACATCCATCTTCACATTTTTCACTAGTCCTTCCATGACTTTCTTCTTGTTTGGCATAGACTCTAG
>BSBK01011646.1:292500-357500 GCA_027943335.1 Chamaecyparis obtusa | reverse complement strand
TATATATGCATAAATATTTACATATTTACATATATCCATAAAAAGCCTCAATGAGTGAGAACATAAAAATCCTAGTGAAAGATGGAAGTATACTTGCATATAAAGCCAGAGAATTCAGTCACAGTTCTAAGATTTAAAATACTACTATTTAATATTGATAATATGTCCACCAGCTGAAGTTCGTAACTAGGAAACCCTCTTTGAAAGTCGGCTAAGAAACCTGGACCAAAATAAACTTTCTAGATGCATAGTTTTTTAATATTTGTGTAAAACCTATTCTAGTTATATCAGTCTTTTTGTGTTAAAAACATATTCTACAAACTATTTATGGATCTAGACAATGTTTGATTTAAATCCTACGATTGAACAAAATATGACAAAAAACTTCTGAGAGTATTGTTGCTAATTCATTCTACGATTCATTCTGGATCTTGTGACAGCTCCAGCTCTCACCCTTCTTCTTTATGACAACGATGGACTCTGCATTTTGTACCTCAAGTTTGACATGGTGGGAGCATTTCTTAACTTCTGGGGAGATGATGTGCAAATTCTCCTTCTCCATTGCATCCCAAGAATTTAGAATGTTGAAGCCCTCTGCTCTCCAGAAGTCCAGCGTCCATTTGGTCTATACCTCCTCCTTTAAAAGTATTTTGAAGAGGAAGTCCAGGTTCCTTACCATAATTGGCCATTGCTCATCAATTTTTTCTTCATCCTTGAAGGACATCATTGGGATCCTTTTAAACTTCAGAATTCCACTTAAGTTTTCAATGTCTGTGCTCATAGTTATCTCTGGGTAAGGAACCGTTAGTTGTTGGTCTATGTTATAGACTATTTGCTCCAATCCTCCAAGAAGCATCTCCTTAAAGAGAAACCTAGCTACTTCAATGACTTCCTTCTGCCCTCACCCTGCAAAAGTGGAGAGGGCAATGAAGATCCCAATAACACTGCCATTAGTGCAGAAAGTGAAATTATTATCAAAGTAGTTATCACCCAGCCCTTTTCTAGTGCTCTTCTTACTGATTCAGAGATCAGATTCAGTAGCTGGTTCCATCTTTCTGGTTTAATAGCACCCTAAATGCCATTGCTCTATTGTCAGGGAGATCATAGGTAGTAAGCTTGGTTTCCATTCTCTTGCAATCTACTCTTAATCTCTATCCGAGCTCATTTCCCCTTTAATTTCTTCTCTCAAAACCTGTAAAACCTTATGAGCTAAGTGGGTTTGGTAGTTCTGTATAATGGTTTCAAAACCCATCTTTTCATCATTATTTCACCTGCTGTCTCCTTGCTAGATTACTGTATCATGTCATTAGTACTGATTAACCCTCGACTTTAGTGCTTATTGGAAAGGGCATAGAGAAATCCTCCACTATATTTGGGTTAGTAAATCATTGTGATCTAGAAAGTTCATAAAGGATGAAAGCTAAATGATGTAGTTGCTAAAAGAAGTAATTAATAAGTGTGCCTTATTGAAATTGTGAAAGGAATCTGTAAAGTTGACTCATGGTGATAGGATTATAGTTTAGCATGTTTAATCCTTCACGTGCTTAGGTACTAGAGGAAGCTGACATAAATAATTTTTGCACTTTGTGATCTTTTCAATTGGAGATGCTCTTAAAGGTGAAATGCTTAAGGATTGATGATGTTCTAAGGTAGATAAATGCTATTGTTTGTATATGTTGTTGAGCTTGATGTAATAAGTCTAGAGGGAGGGGTCCTCTATATTTTGAGTCTAGTTTGAATAAAATGCATATTCCTAACCCTGGTGATCTTGGGTAATCTGCTACAGTAATCAGCCCTGTAAACTTAAGAAAGGGTTCTTGAGTTATGATGTTGATGGTTCTATTTTGAGAGTAGAACCCCATCTACCCCTAAGTTGGCTAGTTCATCTGCTCTTTTGTTCCCTTCTCTATAAATATGATTGATAGAGATTTTTTTAAAGGATTTTCATAGGTTTAAAGCTTGAGAAAGGAGTGAATTCAATCTCCAGTTAGGAATTGTCCCTTTCCTAAGCGCGTTAATTATAATTGCTTAATCTCCTTCTATCTCAAGGTGTTGTAATCCCATAGAGGTGCATTTGCATAGACCTCTGACTAGAGCAAAAAGTTCCACCCAATTGTTTGTTTCAATCCCTATAGGGGCTGATATTGCAGCAATTTCCTCCCCATCTTGGTTGTGAATACTACATCCAATACCAGCTATACCTGGGTTCCCTCTCAAAGCACCATAAAAGTTAAGTTTGAATCAACCCTCTTTTGGAGGGCTTCATCTACAATCAATTCTTTTGGATGCCATGATTTGATTATCTGAGCCTATAAAAGGAGGAAGGGAGAGACCTATCCATTTTCCTCTCATTTTTCCATCCCAGTGACTCATAGAAAGATCCATTTTTTGGATTTTAGAGATTCTGTAGTTCATGTTCTCTATGATAACAGCCTCAATTTTATTGCAGAGTTGTCTCCAATCTAATTTCTCCTCTTTAAATATCCTTCTATTTTATTATTTCTATAATTCCTAGATCAAGATTGAAGGGGAAGAAATCCATAGGCTAGCATAAATACTATCTTTTTTGATGGTTGCCCAGGCTTGTAGCATCACAAGGAGAGAATGAGGGAAGGCTGATGACCATCCTAAATTCCCTGTGAGCCACTTCCAACACTGATTTGAAAAAGGACAGTTAAGAAACAAATGATCAACATCCTCTTCAGATCCCTCACAAAGGACGCATTTACTAGGTCCAAAGAAGCCTAGCTTCTTGAATCTATCCACAGTTAAAAGTCTATAATTAAGGGCTAACCAAGTGTAGAATCCTGCTTTAGGGAGACAATTTTTATTCCAACAAAGGTTAATAGGTATTACCATTTTAGGTCTTTTATAATTTTGGGAGATGAGATTGTACCCATTTTTTGTGTTATATTCACCTATTTTAGAGCCATCCCAAACTAATGTGTCTTTAGAGGTTTTTAATGAGAGCTTCCTTTGGCTAAGAATTCTGGCAATCATCTTTTCTTCTTCTAATGATATTCCAAATCCTTTTAGAGATCTCCATACCCATTCTACTCCATTAAAAATAATATAGTCCTTGAGATGTATACACATATATATGTATATACACATATATATGTATATACACATATATATGTATATACACATATATATGTATATACACATATATATGTATATATATATATCTCTCTCTCTCTCTATATATATATATATTAAAAGATATTCAAAATTCTAATCCATTGATTTCTACGATCACAAGTACCTTTTTTTTAAATTTGAAATTTAATTCAATTTGATTCCTTAAAGAAATAGAAACCCTAACACCATCTGGGTCTTTTCAATTTTTCTACTACAGATTTCACAATCCTTCATATCTTTCATAACAGATAGGTAAAAATATTCAAAATGAATTGCATGCAATTTTATATCCTCTAAAAGAAATTCAACAGGTAATAAACAACACAAAACTTCTCAAACATACAGATCCAACAAGCATGAAGAAGACACACTCTACAATTTCTACAAAGATTTGAAGTAAAATAATAATATAAATAATACAATCAAAACCTACCTCCATCCCAAATTATACAGATTCGATGATGACCAAACGAAGAAAATATCCAAGCTTTTGAGATAATTGCTCCCAAAATCCAATCTTTGCCCAAAATCCTCAAAACCTATCTCTCCAAAATTCTGGCCAAATTCCCAACATGTAGGAATTCTCATTCCACTTGCTAGGGTTCGAAAACTCCACTCTCCAAAAAGCTTGCATGAATTTAGACTTTGATTTGCAGTTCAATTTTAGTTGAACTCAAGTCTATTTTCACTTTGCTTTTGCTGAAAACACTTTAACCAAAATTAACTAATACCATTAATTTAATTTAAACAATTAGTGATTGTGCAACTTTAATGCATTCAATTAAAATAAAATAAAACATTTACTTCTAAAATAATTCCCACATGCTTAATTATTCTCAAATAAATAATTGAACATAGGTTAAATTAACAATTAAATAATTCTAAGGTGAGGATATTTAATTAATTCTCATTAATTAAATATTTCAACCACATAATAAACTAAACTTAACAATTGCATTTAATTAATTTCCAATTAATTAAATAATCTCACATGGCTAAAAATAGCAAATATACAATTTATGAGAAATTGCACTATTAAATCAAATTAAATAATCTAAATATAGAAAAACATGCCAAGCACCAAAATCGAAAGCATCACAAGGACCTAAAGATCCACATTCATATGCAAGAACCGAGTTATAAACTCACATCAACTAGATGAGTTTAGAAAGGGTAGGAATAACTGAATCTTGTCCACTATTTCAGGACAATAATATGGCTTAGGTTAGGATTTGAACCCATGTTATCTCCCCTCTCTTACCATTTGAGATATTGCGATAGGGCATGCTCATCCTAACAATTCAAGGAAGTCAATGCCCGGTACCTGCAAACTTGCATACAAAACTTGCATGTACATACATATATATAAATATATAACAGACAATGGCGGGGATCGACTGATCGTGTGGATCTCAGAAGCAAGTAACTACGACTTCGTCCCTCAACCACATCAGGCATGTCAAACAGAAATATAAAACAAACACATCAACCATACACATGCAAGTATGGGTCAGTAAAATCATAAGCATCAATGATTTCCTAACATATAATTTATCATCCTAAAATAATCATAACATTTATAAAATCGAACTAGGGGTGGGGTACTACAACAAACATGCTTCAAAATACATATACACAATAGAAAACCAACAAACACATGTACACATAAAATTTCTTTCCCAAAGATTTTACACAATAGGTCACCTTAGACCCATAAGAGGGGTGAAGGTGGGAAATACCCAAGTAGGAGAAGCTATACAAATATGAAATCATACCTTCAACAAGGCCATAACCAAAAATACCATTGCCTTCACAAGGCCATAACCAAAAATACCATTCCTTCCACTTCCATATACAAGTAACAACCCTTATGGCCCCCAAATATGTAGATAACAAACAATGGCAACATGGAGCCCATACATCCATGCCTCATCCCCTTCCTCCATGAGGAAGGACTCTACACTAAATGGGCATTCCCAACTAAATCCCTTCACCCATCAAGGTTCTCTTCCCTCCCAAGGGTGAGTTTAGCCTTGCATACCCCAATAAAACAAGAACACAAAAATAAAACCACCAAATAAACTTAACAAGAATCCATGAAAGGCAAGCATAAAGCTTCACAAAAGCTACATACAACATTTCACAAAAAACTGCATATTCAAAAAAGTATTTAAAATGTGTCTTCCATGAAAGGGCACCAACCTTTCTCCAAGCTATGGCAATGAGGTTTGAGAAGAACTCTCTTCCTACAAGCCTTTCTTTGCTAAGTCCACCAAAAAACTTCTAAGCCCACTAGAAGTCTCCAAAATTGGAGAGTGGGCAATCAACCTACCAAATTCCTCTCCATCTCACTAAAAAGAAAAACCCTACCTAACCTCAAAGATGATTGAGCACACTAACCAAGGGTTCTCTCTCCAATAAGAGGGAAATTCAAAATTGCAAGAGAGGAAGACATAGCACACTTCCCAATTTCGTCACATTCTAAAAAGGCATTTTTAAAAGAGGCAAAAATGGGACAAAAATAACCTATTGGTCAAAACTTGAGCCCCAACCCAAAGTGCACCTATGGGGTTATCTTATTTTAACACTAACTAACCCCTAGGGCTACATTTAACCTCTCAATAGTTCACTATGAGTTGACTCACAAAAATTTGAAATAAGATTCCCTCCCAAGGCTCAACAACCAAGATACCTAACCCTAAGATTCTACAAGGTGATTTAAAGGTGGAAGAAAATCAATAAACAATGTACTTGGCCATGCCAACTCACAAACATGTGTGTCAATTGACACCACATAAAGTTATAACACATCACTACATACATGGCATGTCAAGTAGACATTAATATAAAATAAAAATAAACATAATTTAAATAATACATTCAAACATTACTTTACAACATTATAACATAACAACGAGGTTATTTCTCCCTTTGGAGTTAACCTTGGCTTTACAATATTTTCACATGCATCCATCTTTAATTTATCCTCATTTAATCCATGGTCAATTTCCCGCACACTAGATAAAAATATCAGTATCTCATGAAAGATCAAATGACATGTAAATATAAAATACATCATAAATAATTACACTCAAACACATTATATAATCCAACTGCATCCACACTACATCACAATAAACTCACATAATCTCAATAATACATTTCTTAATTTCAAATCAAGTTAATTCAAAACACATAAATATATAAATCAACCTAACTTGTTAACCATGATCATCACACATAAACTCTTCTTGCATAATCATGAAATTAAGACATAATATTCTAGATAAATTAAATAATTCCTCAAATACCATCGCATCGAGACGTAATAATCAAAGCATGGAAAATACTCCTAAATCATCTACACACAACTTTATAATTGATTCGTATTTCTCACATCAATATAACATCAAGGCATAATACTTAGAATCTCCTTCCTAATATCAGGGCCTAATAATCAACTTCTATTTAATACACATCACAACATAATATACATTTAGATGGTCATTTATGTAAACATTCACATCCAATAGTAACATCTCAATATTCATAAAGGGTATGTATTCTACCTGCTCAATTCTCAACTCAACACACCTTTCCTACTACATTTCTTCTAGAAATTACATACACACGAAAAATAATATTTAACTACATTATAATATATATTTCACCTTTTTATTATTTAAATTACCTTGTTCTAATTCAATTTCCACAAAATATGCACTCAATTGTACTATCATAAATATCGGTTGAATTCAATTAATCCTATTTCAAACATAGAGCATCTTAGAATTATTGACATGAGTACATTAACATGAAAAAGAGTACAACACAAATAGTGGTCAAGTCTCTATCCATCAGAATATAAATCCATAATGTATCAACATAGCTTTTCTTATTACAGAGTCTATAATGCAGAAAAGAATACAATGACAGGATCGGGGTAGGGCCCCTCAATACACCCGTCATGATCCCAATGATAACATCTTAATTAACACAAAACATAGCTGAAAAAGGTGCATCTTATGATTCCATCATAAAACATTATGTAGATAACAATCATTTAATTCTCAGGATCAATTCAACCCTAACTCTAAGGGTCTTTGGAATGCTATCCAAGACCAGACCCTACGTCTCCAACTTCATGTAGGGAATAAAAAATATGCTCCTAAACAATCCTCTTGGCAGATTTGCCATCACACGGGACCAATCACGACCTTACCCTTCAAGTGTGATAATCAAAACTACACTATTAGGATGTTCATGCATGGAGGCAAATGAGGGAGACACTACAGAGATATACAAAGATTGGGGTAGGGAGGGATAAATAGGGATTTATGTGTATGAGTGAGAGATATTTGGATATATATATATATATATATATATATATATATATATATATATATATATATATATATATATATATATATATATAGAGAGAGAGAGAGAGAGAGAGAGAGAGAGAGAGAGAGAGAGAGAGAGAGAAGACACACACACACACAAAGTAACAAAATAACATGCTAACCTAAGCATAAATCCCCAAGGATACATTCTATCCTTAAATTATTGGTAGAAATGAATAATCAGAAGTTACTCTCTCTCTCTCTCTCTCTCTCTCTCTCTCTCACACACACACACACACACACACACTTAATCAAGATTTTAAGTTAAAATTTATTTTATTAGATAAATTAAAATAAAAAATCAAATAAAAGTCTTATTGTTATCTCTAATTTTATAAGAAGACAAATAATTAACCTAAAACTTAGACTTGATAATCAATTTTTTTTGAATAAAAAATTTTGTTTAATATTTTATTAATAATAATAAGGTTGATTCAAAACTATACAGTGCCTAACAATTCAACAGATATAAACCACCATACATCTAATTATCTACACCTTTCTCTACACATTTGCAACATTATGAATTCGACAAACCATATATATTCCATGTAATGTAAACAAAATGAGACTACACACCAGACATCCTATACACTAACTATAATATCTCAAGCCCGCCATTAATGGTGAGGTATTTCATTTTAGTACAAAACCAAAAAATAGGGCTTTACAAATCATAAATTACATATTTAAATCCAAAACCCACCCCATACTACTCATATTATAGACCATTACAAAGATTTCACTGTAATTTTATAGACAAAGTACAAAACACAGAGAAGTAAAGCCATCAAAATTACTCTCTTCTCACCTTCTCCATGGGTCCATTGACATAGTAGTCTTTTTGTCTCAAATGCACTATTGGATTTCCTTCCCATCATCTCTTCATGTTTCTTTTTCCTAGCCTCCCAACATTGTTTCTTCTCCTCTCATTCCATATCCCAGACATACCCTTTCAAAAATGTCCACCCAACCATAACATCCTCCCTCCTTTCATGTTGCTTTGACCCTGCATTCCAAATAATAAATAGTTTTAAATGAGGTTTCCCCCCTTCAACTCTATACCAAAAACCACTGTCCACCCTAAAGTTGTTCCCTTGTTCTACCATCACCACAATTTGAGTCATTATACCTACAAGAAAGCCTTCATAATCCATAATTCTTCTTCTTTAGTTACCAACTCCAAGGCCCATGCCAAGAGCATGGAAGCAATATCAATGATCACATGATATATATGATTGGATTTTGAAAATTCCTCACCTAGTATTAGATGGATGATTCATCAAAATTTATTGTCATCCAAGGAAAAAATATTCTTGATCCTTTTCACTGTGATCTCCCCTACAAAACATTATTGTTGACATCCATTTCGTAGGGTAAAGTTTGTCTCCATTTCTCTGCAACCCTTTCTAGGATTAGTCACCACACAATTTCCCTAGTGAAGGCTCTAGATAAATTGACATTAAGATGAAATGTTGATGCTTTCATCCTCACATAAGCCAAGGCTATTAAGGCATTGAAATGTGAAAAATGATGTAATCAAACCTCCTCTAAATCTTACCATGTCACCTCAGGATTTAGTGATAATCATTTCACTATCATCCCATGTATTTGAATCCATCATGACTATTAAATGTTGAGTGTGGAAAAATATAAATAATATACTCCTGCACTTGGCATGGGTTTAGAAATATTTATGAAATAATTATTGTCAATCCCTATAAACTCATCATTATAAATCTTCCAACATCCTTTAAAATTTGGTCGAGCATGTTTAAACATATACCTGACATAAAACCATATTTATATTATTATTCTTTCACCATGTGTATCCACGATCATTGTAATGGTCAAGAGTATAGGTGTGGAACCCTTTTTAATTTTAAGGAAAATTTGAAGGTAATCAAGCTATAGATTGATCCCTCTGAAAACCTCAAAGACACACCCTATATTTTGACACGAAATTGCCTATTTTGATAGTGTGTCTGCAATAGTATTGCCTTCCTTAATGTATGTGTGATTTTTAAGTTTTTAAATTGTTGCAACTTCTGTCGAACTATATTTACAATTTTACTTATCTTTCATGCATGAATCTTTCTTTCTGAAATAAAATTTACAATTACCCGTGTATCCCTCTCCAAGTGAACCTAGTCTGCCTCTATTTTCTTAGCTACCCCCGCTGCCATTAATGTTGCGATCACTTCTGCATTATTTTTAGTTCCATCTACTATCTTGGATGTAGCCAAAGCAACAATGTTACCCTCCCTATCTTGAGCCACACATCCTACTCCAAAAGGTCTTGGATTCCCTTTGGACACCCCATCAAAATTGATTTTTATCCATCCTTGATTAGGTTTTAACTAGTAAATGATTCTCCTCTCCTCACCAATAGAATTAACCCTAGAGAGCCCATAAATGGATAAACTTAATGAAAATTAATTGAAAAAAGAACAATTAAAATAAATTAAATAATATCCTAATAAAATAATATAACAATAGAAGACATTCTTATTAAAATAATATAGCACTAGCAATCGCACCTTGGTGTGTGATGGGTATGCCGAAGAAGTCTACAAGGTCAATCAAGAAAAAGTGTTGGTCTATTTCTTGCATGCATTTATGAAATACTTGAGCTGAATTAGTAGTCTATTTAGAAAATGATGTTTGTGCTACAAAGGCCTCAATAGAAAAGTGTTAGTATGAAATTAACTATGCATCTTCTTAGAGGGATTAAAATATAATTAGAACAAAACCTATAAAGATAAACAATCTCTTGTTGCCAAAATACTCATATTTTCAATAGAGTGAAAGGGGAGAGATAAAAAGAGGGAGATAAAAAGAGGGAGATATAGAAAGAGGAAGAGTAAGAGAGACTTGTAAGGACCTAAGAAAGAGAGGGATATAACATCTAAAAAAATCCCCATTCATGTTGTTGTAGTAGATGTCATACCCTATTATAGAGTTCCTATATTGGCACAATTAAAGATAAGGCAAGGAAAAAAATTATGGGACCCACTTTATACATGTTGGTTCAATTTTCTTGAAAGTTTCCAAAGAAGGCATAACACGAAACCTCTACAAAATTTACCAAATAATTTGCTCCCGCATAATCAATCAATTTAACTAAAATAAAGATTATTTTGTACTTACCAAATTATATTAAATTAAGCATTAAAGTATTATGTAAATAATATTACTATGTGTTTAATAATACTTGTTTAACATATGAAATACTATATAATTTAGAAAAAAAAATTATAATTTTTTAAAGTCCACCCTATCCATCTGTCATATCTATGCAATATAATTTACATCATTACATCATATTTTTGAGCTTACTAACAAAAATCTCCACATACATCAATCACAAAAAATACATTCATATGAACTATGCGTAAGCTAAAACATTGAAAATGTAGAACATTGATCACCCTTAACATCACTTCACATTCAAGTCTCTTGTCAAAAACAAAAATGATAGAGTTATGAATTCGTTCCTTCTCTTTAACAATATTCCTGCCTGCTCCAGCCTACAACAAAAGAAATTCTTCAAAAAACTCTAGTTTTACATCCTTATCACTTGCTAGGCATTTGCATAAACACACCTAATTCATATTTTCTTGTGTCTTCAAGGGAATCACATAGGGAAAGTTACCCTCACCCTTCTACCCTAAGCCTCAGAATATTGGACAACATCCTTCAATTTGTTCCACTCTACCCTAATCCCTCATCGGTATTCATCCTAATTCACAATCTTTGGCCAGTAGACAAATGGAACCAAACCCAAATCCTTGGCTTCTTCCTTGTCTTTATAGCACTTAGTGTAGTCAAAACCAATACCAGGTTCGGTCCATTCCAAAAATGACTCCAATTCAACAATGAAATCTTCTTTAAACAAGGAGTTCATTACCCCTAACTCTTGCAACATCTTCCCCCGACTCCAATCCCCACGCCAAAATCATTGCTACAATATCCAAATTTAATTTCCACCTATGGGTTGCATCCTGAAAAAGGCTTCCCAATGTCTTTTGGACAACTCCAACAACAACTTTTGAAGGGCATTTCAATAACAGTTTAAGCCCGTGATCTTACACTAGCCCGAATAAGTCTTTCTACTATTTTTTGGTGTGAAAAGTGAAATTAAGCTCCATGTTATCTCTGCTTCTCACCACTTCACTACTACAACACTAAAAGATACAACTAACTAGTTCTAGACTCAAGCACAAGCACTCTTTATATACACATAAACTATCTAGTCTTTCCCAACCTAAATAGACACTTTGCTTGCGCAAGAAATCAATCACACACTACCAATTGCTTGATGCATTAATGATCACCTTTACACTATCATCATCCTTCCAATTCTTTTAATTATGTTATTTCAATACCTCCATCTTTTTTGTACATGCTATAATCACTCAAAAGTTCTTAAAAATATGTATGATTAACATCCCAAAATTTTCTAATCCCTCTGCCCCAATCTGATAATCTAAGCCATTATTAACTAGCTTCATAAGATGCACCCATTTTCCTATACTCGGGCCAAAATTGATTCCTTAGCCAACATCATTTTCTATCTATTAATATTAGAAAAAAAAATTCTATTCTTCATCCCTATAATCCTCCATTCTATATTCCCCAACCTCCTTAATGCTTACTGCCCACTTTGAGAACACATCTGCCTCATGATTACACTGCCTACGAACATGACTCACATAAAAAAATTTGAAAGTCTTCCATCCCTTTATTTAGATACCAAATCTAGTTCTACAGATGCCATGCATTGGATGTAATCTTTGTATATCCCAAGTTATAATCAAAGATTCCTCTTCAAGGTGAATCCTAAATATCCCAATTGATTTTTCCAATCCTATTTCCATCATGGAAGCCTTCACCTTTGCGACATTATTAGTCCCTTCCTCTGATCACTTAGCTATAAATGCCACTACATTACCTTCCCAATCTAGAATAATTCCTCTAGAATAATTCCTCCTGCCCTTGAAGGGCCCAAATTCCCAACCACAACCCCATCAAAATTCACTTTGAACCATCCTAATTTTGGTTTCTCCCATGTCACCTTTTCTTGTTTTTATTTATTATTTTTTACTACTAGTGATCCTACCCCAGTTATTTAAATACATGGCCATTCATTTTGAATACTCATGTCCAATTTAACATAAGGAATAAGGAGGCATTGTTTCCTGTATGCTACTGCACTCATCACCTCTTTGATCATATGGTATATTCACCACATTAGCCTTGTAAGAGAATCCTTATCCTTATAGATGCACCTATTCTTCTCCTTCCATATTTCCCATACCAATATGGACGGGCTCACTACCCAAATATTAAAAAGTGTAAAATTGCCTTGCATAGTTAGCCACCCTTCAAAAAACCCTTTAACAATATTTAAAAGAGGTCTATGCCACCCTATCTTCCCCCTTAGATTATCCCAACATGTTGTAGCCATCTTACACTACACTAATAAATGATCAACTATTTTCTCCACTTCCTCACACATAACACACTTGGTCGGACCTACAAAACCTAGCCTCTTCCTTCTTTATCCTATTAAATTCTACCCCTCACATCCAACCATGCATATGTGCCTGCTTTTGGAAAATAATCTTTGTGCCAACACAATCTTTTAGCCTCAAAAATTTCATCCATCTCCCTATCCAAGAATTGGTAACCAATTTCTGTAGAATAGTTGCCCCACACCACACCACCCTATATTCTTTTACGGTCAACACAATATTTTTTCTCCTTAGGATTGCATTCATTTGGTCCCTTTGCTATTGTTCCAAATCCACAAAGTCCACCTTCTCCCAAACCCACTCCCTCCCCAATGACCCCTCCTAATGTTCCACATAATCAACCACCCTGACACCCCATCTAGCAATCAAAAACTCCCTTATAAGTTTCACATCATCATCCTCCTTAAGGTTGGGAGACCACCCCATGAATCCTCTCAAAATTTTACAGTCAAACCATTCCCTATATGCAAAGTAGTATGATCTTTGATAACATGCCCCCACAAAATAATGAAGTTCCAAATAGAATGTCCCCTTGGAGGATCCCAATTTGTGAGAATCCTATGATTCTCCATCAAATCCATAAATGTTTCGTTAAATATCCTTACCCATAACTATTTAGGATATGTATAAATGTTCCACACCAACTTCACTCCCAAGGCTTCATTCATCTTTTTCAAATCACGTAGACCAACACCCCCTTCTCATCACTCTTAAAAATCTTATCCCAAGCTAAAAGAGGCATATTATCCTCTTCCTTTGTCCCATTAAAAAAAAAGTCCTCATCCTTTATCTTATTACCTTAATTATCTTTTTATGAATTTGCAAGTAGATAATTGAAAATACAAGAATTACAGAGATATTTACTTTCATCATTAGGATCTGCCTAGTTGAAGTTAGCCACCTACTACGCCATCCATCCATCCATCCATCTATCCATCCATCTTCTTATAGTATAGTGAGGATTGGCCAGGGGGTAAGAAAAAATCATGATAGGGTAATATGGATTATGGAGGCTTATGCATGATGCATGTTTGCCAGGTTTTCATCATGGTACCTTTCCAAGGTGCCAAAAGAAGTGGTTTTCACCATAGGACAAATTTATTTCTCTTTACTTTTTCTACCAAGGTGCTTGTGTACCAGGTTTTCACCAAGGCACCTCTTCTTCTTCTTCTTCTTCTTTGTAATTTTTGATTTTTGGAAGGAGTTCAAACCTATTTATCTTTGGATAATGCTCCTTTGAAGTGTATTCTTTGATGGTCCAAAGCCGTTGACAGGTATGATTGAAGATTTTGATGGGGTGATGGTAGGGGAATGCTATGGAGGATAAGGAGATGGTGGCTAAGGATTTATACGTAGGATGGGAGAAGGGGAATAGAAGGATATGGAATAGGAGGTTAGGGGTTGGATAGTTGATACAGTATTGAAATGCTTGTGTAGGGGTAGATGGAAATGGTGATAAGATAAACATTGACACACACCTTGAAGGGTGGTAGATGGATGGAGGAAAAATGGATGGAATAGTTTGAAGCTTTAATGTATAAGGTGCTGAAATTTTTTTGGAAGGGGATGGAGTGGAAGCCTTTGGAAGCTTGGATGCCAATTCTAATTTTTCTTTTGTGTTCAATTTTGTTAAGAGAGACTTAGGAATCCACATAGATTTTGATTTTTCTTTGTTTTTGGATACTTTAGAATGCAATTCTTCCATGATGGATTTAGCAACCCATATTTTATTTGATTTTCTTCTTTCCTTATTGGACCCTTGTGGTCTCTTGAATATTTCCTTTTTCTTTGTAGTTACATGTTGATTAGATAGAACATGACAATCTTCATATATATGTGGATTCTTTTATTTCTTATTTTTATGTTGTACATCCAAATTGATTCCAAAAGAATTGGGAATTATGGATGAATGAGGCTGATATGACATGTTTAGATGGATGGAAATTTCTCAAGGATGCATGTCTTTGTTGATCTTGTGGTATGATGGGGGAAGTGGGTGAAAATCTAGGAGCAAGAGGTATAGTGAATGGGGGATATAAGGTCCCAATATGGATGGAAGATATGAAGGTGTCAACATTGGGATATAAGGACCAAAGATGGATTTTGATGATGAAAATGGATAATGGATAGGGATATCAACATCTGTAGAGTGAGATGTGTTCCCAAGGCTCTCATCTGCAGGATTTATCTTTATACCAACAAGCTCATGAGTAGCTTTGATGGGAGAAAGTTTGATAGGAGCAACTAAAGCTATCTTATGCAAAGGATTGGAGATTTTTGAGGTGGATATGGAGAATTATGAAAAGGAGATACTAGGGTATTTCAACCTTGACAAGGAGATTTGGATAATGAAAAACATGCACTTTGTTCTTGATTTTCAATAATCTCATTAGGGATGATAGAAGGAATATCTCCATCTTTCTTGGGAGATGGATAAGATATAGGATGTGGAGGGATATTTTTTTGGAATAAGTGAATGAATATGATGGGATCATGGGACTCTTGGGATATATGATATTGGTAAAATATTGGATAGGACTAGATAATGTATTGATCTTGATCCTCATCGGTACTTGTTTCTTCATACTTCGGATTATCCTCTTGACATGAAACCACTCCTAAAGACAAGGTATGATTTTGGATTTGTATAGGATATTATTGAAGGGATGATGTAGGATCATTTGGAGTAGATATTGAAGCACATGGAAGCTTGAGATCTATGGTCTTTAAAGCATGGAAAATAATTATAGAAAAATTCATATTAGCTTGGACTTCTTTTAGAAGTAACCTTTGAGGGTATACATATTCAGCATGAAAAGGCTTAGGTTCTTTGTCTGATGAAGGAACTTTGGATATTTTAGATGCTTTAGGAGGAAAAATAATGGTGGAAGAAGTATAAGTTGCATGAGAACCATTACTAGAAATAGATTTGTGATTTAGATCTTGCATGAGAGTAGTATCTTCATTAGATGATTCATTAAGATTTTCAATTTTGATTATGTCCACAAGAAGTGACTTGAGGCAGCATGATGAGATTATTTTCAAGGATTTCTTCCAAAGCTAATTCAATGGACATTTAGATGCACTTATGTTCACCAAAGAGTTATGAGATTCAAGATCATGATATTCTTATTTGCTGTTGTCATGTGATGACAATTGTTGAGATAGGATTGATTCCTCTTGTTTTTTTGATCATATATCAGATTTTGTTGAGGTTGTGAGATAGACTCTTGATCAAATATTTGAAGGTAAAGAATACATTCCTGATCAAAGATAGGCCCATCATGAAGTTGATCTTGATCAAATATGAGATTTATGTGAGATTATTCTTGATCATAGATAGGATTGATGTGAAGTAGCCATTTTGTTTGAAGAAGATGAAGATATAGATGAATTATTCTCATAGAGAAAAGGAAAGATTGATCTTAATGAGGATTTGTTAAATGATGTATCCTTTTCTTCCTTTAAGTCTTGAATTTTATATTTCAAAGATTAAATTTGTTTTGATAGGGTTGCAATAAGAATTTTTTCTTCCTTGTTGTTAAGACCATAAGGTTTAACCTATTTTTTTAGCCATTGTAAGATTGTCTTAATGTGTTTGTTTATAATATTGGAGATAAAGTATGATGTAGGAATTATTCTTGTGAATAGGATCAAAATATTGATGAGAACTCATAGTTTGAACCAACATGAAAAATTGACGAGACTGAGAGTTAGAAGCAACTAGGTTGATTATGTCAATATCTAGATAAGGAAGTAATGACTTGTCACAAAATATTGATGAAAGATGATGTTTTGAAGATTGATTGGGTATGATGATGAACTTGGTATAAAGTGTTGAGTTTAAGTCTTGATTGACTAATAGGTGACACTCATGAATAATTTAATTAAGATTGATTGATGAATTAAGACTAAGAGAATCTGAGTACTCAATAAACCAAGATGAAGGACCAATAGACCAAAAGTCACAATGACAAGGATGTACATGATTGATTTGTCACAAAAGGATGATATAACCACTTTAGGACTCAAGGATATTGATTATAATAGACTGAAGATATAATTGGATAACTAGACTGAAGGTCAAATGATGTCATTAATCAAAATCACATTTTGGGGATCAAACGACATAGGATCATATAATATAAAGTAGTATTTATACAATAATTATCATTAATTGATGTGATAATATGGTTAAAACCCTAGCCTGTATGACACATACCATAGTATGAAATGATAATATGGTGAAAATAATCCAAACCCTAATATGATAATTCTCATCAACTGATATGACAATTCTCACTAGCTGATACAATAATTATCATCTGTTGATATGATAATTCACCAGCTGATATGAAAATTCTCCCTGGCTGATATGATAATATGGTGACCTGAAGGATTCGCCACTTGTTTTTGAGAAAAAATGTCAAGTCTTGATGTTGTTTGGAATATTTTGGCAAGTTTTGGCTGCTGTTTGATTTGTTTTTGCCAATGTTTTCAGTTTTGAAAATACACATCAAGCACATGGAGGTAAATTGAAGCAGAAACTCATTATCTCTAAAGGAATTGGATTTTTCTCCCAAACTTAGGCACACTTCCAAGAGATAATCAGAATACGACCATTAAAGATCGCACAATGGATCAAGTAATGTCATAGTAGCCAACTCCAAATTCTGAAGGGAGGCATGATATGATGAGTGTCTTGGGGAGGTTACTATATTCCTTGCACTTATATTATCACACTTTTAGGAGTGAACCATGTAGCTTCTACACTAAGATGTCTAGTAAGGGAATCCATTTGAATACACCCTTGATAGCCATGCAAGTATGACTGAGGCCTATAGCCCTACAAAGCAATGCATCCATCCTTAAAGATTTTAATCTCAAGGAGTTATTTGATTATATTAGGTTGGAAGGGTTGGTTTTTCCTTGTTCCCACTTGGGTCATTCCCAGGAGATTTTTCCCTCAACCAAAAGGCCCTCTAAAGGTAATGCATGAAAAGAAAATGGATAGAAAATAAAAGGTCAGAATTTATGATTCTCCCACAACGAGAAAAGAGCATACTCTCCTATTCCTCTTCGTGACTCCTAAAGACATAAAACACACATACATTTCTCATGGATGCCTTTGCATGTGAAAAGTCAATC
This sequence comes from Chamaecyparis obtusa, assembly GCA_027943335.1. Lineage (NCBI taxonomy): Eukaryota > Viridiplantae > Streptophyta > Pinopsida > Cupressales > Cupressaceae > Chamaecyparis > Chamaecyparis obtusa. Next base: position 339,271 of record BSBK01011646.1, on the reverse strand, counting down.
ACCTTTTGGTTTTTGATTTTCCAAGAGTGGAAAATAGCATAATTCATAAGTTTTTGACCAAACACTTACCAATTCACCTTAATTTCTATGTGCCTACAAAATCAACTAATGAAGACACACACTGAATTTGGTTGATTTATCATGAGGCAACTTGCAAGCACAAATGTGAGTATTTTGACTATTATTCTTTGACCAAGGTAACCTGCAAGAACAAGCATGAGTAGTTTGGCAAGAAAAGTGTCATAGTGCAAGTCTTTAACAATTGATTTCTTCTTCAATATGTCTTGCATAAAGTAGTTGGGATACAAAATCAGATAACCAAAAATCATACAAGGTCACATTAGTTGTTAGAACTCAAAAATCAAATCATTTATACCTCAAAATATGTTCACTATTTTTTATACGATAAAGTACAATTAGTAAGTTTTTACCATGAAATCGTACGATGAAACTCATTGAAGCACACAATAAAACACTACTGGTTAGATTGTCATACGATGATTTTCACTAAGTGAGAAGATAAAACAGGCTTCACCATATTGTCATACAATGGAGTTCCTTAATAGAAATGATGAAATGAAAATGATTGGATACTCGTACGATAGGCTATTCCATGTCGTACAATATTCAATGAAGCTTCAAATTTTACATACATTAAATGTGAAATGATGCTAAAAATTGGTTCTAGCCCCATGATGGGTGCCAAAGAATGTGGGTGTATTTTTTGGTCTGAGCCTGTAAACACCAACACTTCAATAAATCATTAGTCGGGTTTAGTAGCAAGATATCCAAAACACATAGCATAAAACCCACTAAAACTAATCTATTACTTCCTAATTAGGGTGAGTATATTCTATGAATGATGTTCATCAGATTAAGCACAAGACTAGTGACTTGACTACCCTAAAATGGAAGATTCTTGTGTAAGCATGATGCAATACTTGCATTCTTTGCTCAAAAGATCTTTCAAAATGAATAATGCAAAGCTATGGAAAGAGATTGATGATCTATGCTAAAATGCAAATACAATGCAAGATTTTAAGCTATGAAAGTAAACATCATTTAAATAAAAATCAATCAAGAAGGCTAAGCTAAGAACAATGCATACTAAGCTATATGAGCAACTAAAATGGAAAAGTTCCTTTACTATGAAAACCTAGGATCCTTTGAGCTAGGAAGAGCTCCCATTTTATAGAAGTTTCAATGAAATGATTAGATGGTGAGGAGAGGTTGAGATTATTCCTCCCTCAATCCATGTGAGAGGTGCACAATTGGTCAAATTTTTGTTTATTTTGGGGGAGAATGAGAAAATTTTGGAATTTATCCTTGATTAATTACTTTAATTTGAATTTTATGTGCTCACACATGTGTGGGGATGGGTGAATGGGTTTTTTTAATTAAAATCATTTAAGACTTTTAATTACACATATAGATTTAGCAATTTAATGACCTTGGTGCTTCAATTTATGATTTAATTGATGATTGGTTGATGATTGATTTAATTATGCAAACTAATTTGATTGAATTTAATCACATAATTAGGCCTAGTATTTAATACCTTTGATTAGGTCTTTAGGCCAATTAATCAAGATTAGGGGCTCCTAATTAGGGTGAGTATAGTCCATAAATGATGTTCATCAGATTAAGCACAAGACTAGTGACTTGAATACCCTAAAATGGAAGATTATTGTATAAGCATGATGCAATACTTGTATTATTCACTCAAAAGATCTTTCAAAATGATAAATTCAAAGCTATAGAAAGAGATTGATGATTCTATGCTAAAATGAAAAAACAATGCAAGATTTTAAGCTATGAAAGTAAACAGGATTTAAAGAAAACTAAATTAACAAAGCTAAGATAAGAAGAATGCATACTAAGCTATATGAGTAACTAAAATGGAAGAGTGCCTTTACTATGAAAACTTGGGATCCTTTGAGCTACGAAGATCTTCCCTTTTATAGAAGTTTCATTGAAATGAACGATCAAGATTCGATGGTGAGGAGAGGCTGAGATTCTTCCTCCCTCAATCCATGTGAGAGGCACATAATTGGTCAAATTTTTATTTATTTTGGGAGAGAATGAGACAAATTTGGTAATTATGCCATTTTAATTACCGTAATTTGGATTTTGTATGCTCACACATGTGTGGGGATGGGTGAATGGGTTCTTTTAATTAAAAGTGTTTAAGACTTTTAATTAAACATTTAGATTTACCAATTTAATGACCTCGGTACTTTGATTTATGTTTAAATTGATGATTGGTTAATGATTGATTTAATTATGCAAGTGACTTTGATTGAATTTACTCACATAATTGGACCTAGTATTTTGATGCCTTTGATTAGGTTCTTTAGGCCAATTAATCAAGCTTGGTTTACTAGACCAATTTACATGATTACAAGTAGCACCTACTTTGAGAAAGCCATGACAATAATTTGGGGGGAAATAATGAGTGGGTTTTGGTAATTTTAATATGACTTTGTTAATATGTTTTAGACTATATTGGTCATCCTAGCAATGTCCTTTATACTAAAAAATTCATATTTTGATGTCTTTTAGAGACTTTCATGCTACGTTATCATACTTATATTTGTTAGAAAGTAAAGATCCCCAAGATAACTGAGAGGGGGGGGGGGGGGGTGAATTAGTTATCTGATAATTTAATGATTCAACTACTTTAAAAAATATAATTAATGTGCTAATCAACCATAGAAAGATAACCATACACAATTGCACAATAACACAAGATATGTTGACTAGGGAACCTCTTGAAAAGAGTAAACCCTGGTGGGAATGATGCCCACAAAATGATGCACTAATATGAAAGTTTCTTGTTAGAGGATGGACCCTCTTAGGAGTCTTATGAAATACATTTAGTACATATAAATCCCTGTTAGGAGATTTTGAATCCCTGTTAAAAGATTCTAACCCGGTTAAGAGTTTATGGAAGACAGAAGGACCCACTGCCCAAACAGCTTCAAGGCAAGATCTCTGAACCCACTGTCCAAAAGATCTTAGAATTATTCAATAGAATAATATGAAATATATTAACTCCTTCACACTGTGCCAAAATCACACTCTCTGCTACACAAGATCACAATTCCAGATCTCTATACTCACAAGTCTTCCTTCATCACTGAATTAGCTCTTTTCTTCACTTCATGCATATATTCGCATCTGAACCTTCAAAATACACATGAAAACAAGGAAAAAATTCCTTCTTATATACCAAACTCAAATAATTACAAATGAGTCGGTCCTTAATTACAAAATAATAAATTTTACACGCTACACACAAAATTTCACATAAAACTGTTAGCTTCCAGATACTGTAACTTTCTCCAAACATATCTTCGAAGTTTGTGCTATGAACCACATCATCATTAATGAGTCTCCAACATCCCTTTAATTGTGCAAAATCAGATTCCATCCCAGCAAAGAGATATCCTCTGATTTCCAAAAATCGCTTCATAGAAACACTGTCTAAACACTGCTTTCACCAAAATGCTCATAACTCTCATGAATGAATGAATTTATTTTTGCACTATTAACCATAGGTTAATAACACACCAAAAAACATACCATCAAATACACAAAATCCAATCTACAATACAACATGTGCGTAAAACAAAATTGTACCTGCTTTCCTGCTGATATCCAGAATATCACTGTGTTGACATCAATGACAATCCAAGTCATGAATGCAACAACAACTACTACAGAATGACTACCAAAATACTTTGCATTCATTCCTAACAATCTCCCCCATTGGCATTGATGGCAACATAGATGAAAAACATCCAATCTTCCAAAAATCCAATACTGCAACATCACTGCAAAATATCAAATTAAATCTTGCTTCGTTTTCCTATTTAGCACTCTCATACAATCCACAATGTTTTTCATGTATTTCTCTCCCCCGTTGACATCAATGACAGAAATTCCATCACTAAGTCAACAACAACTTAATGTCAAAAGACACTTTTTAGAAAAATACAATAACAAGAGTCCTCATGACTCAGCTCATAAACTCCCCCATAGAGGAAGTTCCAACATCCAATCTAGAAGAAAGATAGGGCTCATATACCATTGGACGGATACAATCATCTGCATCAATTCTCAAAAATAGGTTGGGGCATAACCCCAAGCATACCTCTCAGATACACAAATGTATCCTTAGGTAAAGGTTTTGTAAATATATTTGCTATTTGTTCCTTTGTGCTTATGTATTCCAATCTTACTTCTTTTTCTGCAACTTTCTCTCTTACAACATGATACTTGATCTCAATATGTTTAGTCTTAGGATGTAAAATAGGATTTTTTGACATACTCACTATATTGGTGTTATCACAATGTATAACAATAGGCTCATCAAACTTTATTCCAATATCCTTCAACATCTACTTCATCCAAATAATCTGATTACAATTATTTGCTACTGCAACATATTATGCTTCTGCTGTAATTTGTGAAGTACAATTATGCTTCTTACTTAACCAAGAGACCAATTTTCTTCCAAGAAAAAAGGCTCCACCACTGGTGCTTTTCTTGTCATCAACGCTGCCTCCCCAATCTGCATCAGTATAGGCACATAAAGTAAAATCATTAGAATTCTCATACCATAATCTATAATCCATTGTTCCTTTCAGATATCTCAGTATCCTCTTTACTGCTGCATAATGTGATTCTCTAGGTTCTGCTTGAAATCTTGCTACAATCCCAACTGAATGTGCTATATTAGGTCTTGTATGTGTCAAGTATTGCAATCCTCCAATCATAGATCTGTATTTTTTTTCTCAACTGCTGGTGTTTCATCTTTGCTAGATAACTTATGTCCGATTACCATAGGTGTTCCAACAGGTTTAGAATCTTTCATTCCAAATCTTTCCAATAAGTCATTCAAATACTTAGTCTAACTCACAAATATACCTTCCTTGCTTTGTGTTATCTATAATCCCAAAAAATATTTCATTTCTCCAATCATGCTCATCTCAAATTCAGTCTTCATGTCATTTGCAAATTTGTGACTCGCTTCATCTTCTCCTCCAAAGATAATATCATCAACAAATATAATTATAACCAACAAACCATTCTCAATTTCTTTTGTGTATAAGTTACTATCTGCTGTTCCTTTTATAAATCCCAATTTCAATAAATACTTATCCAATCTTGCATACCAGGTTCTAGGTGCTTGTTTTAATCCATATAAAGCTTTCTTTAACTTACATACCATATCTCCTTCTTGTGTCAAAGGAAAACCTTTAGGCTGCTCAATGTAGACTTCTTCTTCCAATTCACCATTCAAAAATGCTGATTTCACATCCATCTGATACACTTTGAATTTCTTGTAAGCTGCATATGCTAGAAACATTCTCACTGCTTCAAGTCTGGCCACAGGTGCAAAAGTTTCTTCATAGTCAATTCCTTCTTGTTGTGAATATCCTTTACATACCAATCTTGCTTTGTTTCTTATTACTTCTCCTTGCTCATTCATCTTGTTTTTGAATACCCACTTTGTTCCAATCACATTCTTGTCTTCAGGTTTAGGGACCAATTCCCATCTCTTATTTTTTTCAATCTGCTCCAGTTCTTCTTTCATAGCATTAATCCAATGTTCATCTTCACAAGCTTCATTAGTAGTCTTAGGTTCAATTTGAGAAATCAAACATAAATGTACCTTATTTCGAGTCAAAACTCCTCTATCTAAACTTCCAATAACTTGCTCAACAGGGTGATGTCTTGAAATATACTTGTTAGGTGTCATAGTTACTGATCTTGTTCCAACTGTAGATTCTTCTCTGCTTTCTTCTCTATTTTCTTCTTTGTTTTCTTCAGTATGACCTTCATTCAGCAAATCACTGTTAGTTTTAAAAAATAATTCTACATTTTCAATGTTAGGCTGAGGTTGTGCTTCTCCATCAGATTCATAATCAAGCATTCTTTCCTAAAATTTAAACTTCTCATCAACTTTTACATTTGCACTTTCAACAATAGTCTTAGTTCTTTTGTTATAACATCTATATGCTTTGCTTTTTAAAGAATATCCAAGAAATATTCCTTCATCACTTGTAGGATCAAACTTTCTTATATCATCATCTCTCTTAATATAACATTTACTTCCAAAAATTCTAAAATACTTAACTGAGGGTGCATGTCCAAACCATAATTCATAAGGTGTCTTGTTTGTATCTGCTCTGATTTGTACTCTGTTCATAGTGTATACTATTGTGTTCACTGCTTCTCTCCAAAAAATCTTAGCCAAATCATTTTTAAACAACATAGCTCTTGCTGCTTCAGTTATTGACCTGTTCCTTCTTTCTGCAATACCATTTTGTTCTGGTGTTCTAGGGGCTGAAAGTTCTCTTAATACCATTCATTTCACAAAAAGTATTAAACTCTCTAGATGTAAATTCACCACCTCTATCAGATCTTAGACACTTAATCTTCATTCCAGATTCATTCTCAATTTTGCTTTTCATGATCTTAAACTTATCAAATGCTTCAGATTTTTTTTTTCAAAAATGCAATCCACATCATCCTTGTAAAATCATCAACAAGAATCATAAAATACCTTTCTCCATAGAATCCTCTAGTCCTAGTAGGACCACTCAAGTCTGTATGAACAATCTCTAGCTTCTCTATCATTGTGAACTTCTTGCTAGGAAATGAACTCCTTTTTTGCTTTTCCATCATACATTCTTTGCAAATCATGTTAGTAGGTTTCATAATTCTAGGTAAATCTCTTACCGCAAGTGTAGTGCTCACCTTGACAATATTATCAAAGTTTATATGACAATACCTTTTATGCCATAACCAACTGTCATCAATCTTAGTTATCAAACATGTCATCTCAGTAGGATTCAACTGAAATACATTACCTCTGGTTCTAGATCCTTTTCCAATCAGATTTCCATCTTTATCTTTTATCACACAAGTTTTCTCAGTAAACCAAACTTGATAACCCTTATCAGCCAATTGTCCAACACTTAGTAGATTATGTCTCAATCCATCCACAAAGTAAACATCATCAGTGTTAGTCTTTCCATCAAGAGTAATAGATCCTATACCCTTAATCAAACAAGGTGCATTATTACCAACTCTAACAATTCCTCCATCATAATTATCTAACTTAACAAACTTTCTTTTATCTCCAGTCATATGATGTGAACAACCACTATCTATAATCCAATCAGATTTCTTTTCAACTTGAGAAACTAATGCTTTTTCTTCCCTTTTATCAGTTTCAGAACTTTCTTCTTTAATTGCTATAAATCCTATTTCCTCAAAGTTATCATTATCACTGTCACTTAAATGTCTTTCAATTTTTGCTTCAAGATCTTCATCATTTGCATAATAACATTCTTTAGATCTCCTAGGGTTAAAGTTGCTTCTATACTTCTTAACTCTTTTAGGACATTTAGATGCAAAATGACCATATTCTTGACAAGTCCAACATTTAAAGATTTTCTTACCATCTGGTTCTCTTTTTACAAGTAATGCAATACCTTCTTCAATCTTCTTATCTTCCTCAGATTTAGATTACTACTGCTGGCATAATCTCCATTCACACTAGTACTTCTTGTAGGTCTAATGTTAAGAGCACTGAATGTTGTTTCCATTCTAGGTAGCTCTCCTGATAATCTCAAGTTCATCTCTGCTGTTTCTAATCTTCCAAGAAGAGTCTCTCTTGAAAAGTTCGATGTACAAGGTATCACTTGTTTAATCATCTGTGTTGTCTGCTTGAATACTAGTGTCAAAGTTCTCAAAATTTTCCATATCACTTCATTCTCTATCTTATCACCTCCACAAGACTATTCCTATTACAATCTCAGACATCCTACCAATATAGCTTCTAATAGATTCATCTTCCATCATTCTAATATCTTCAAATGCACAAATCCAATTATGTAATCTAGCCTTCTTTGCATGTTCATCACCTTATAAAGTAGAATGTAAAGCTTTCCAAATTGCATGAGATGTTTTCAAACATCTTACCTGACTATATTCATTCTCCGGTAGTGCTGACAAAAGTGCTTCTCTTACAAGTTGTGTGTGAGTGATTTACACCTTCATGAAATAACAAGATTTAAAAGACAATTACACTATTCAAAGCAAACTAATCTAAATAATGTACAATTAATCTAAATATCTAATGGATCTCTAAAATAAAGTGGTAAATGAGGCTCTCAGCTATGATCCTCACTAGTGACACTCTAAAGATGAGAATTAAGCTATATGATATGAAAATTAGATCTATTCTATCAAATTCTAGCTCTATTTGATGAACAATCTACTATGATCAATGCAATTTAAGCTAATTAGCAATGACAAATGATGAGTGAGTGATATGGATGCAAATTGACAGAGCTTTGTTGCAATTCAAAGATATGGAGTGGATAATTATGCTTCTAAATGCCTTCAATATATAAGATTTTCCCAAGGGTAGGGGGTAGAGTGAGATAACCATGGTTATGCTTGGGTAAGGTGAATTGGCTTTGCTTTGTCCATAAATGGGGGGACAAAGAGGGGACAATCATTTAAATGGTTTCAAAAGGCTGGACCATTTCAACAAAAGTGAGTGATTTGTGTCCATTTTGTCTCCTTTTTGCTTTGTTGAGGGAAATTAGTATTTATTAATTAATTAAAGTAATTAAATTTAGCCATGAAGGGTAAGATGTTCATTTTGATTTTTGCTTTCAACAACTATGTCATTAATTGAATTTAATCAATTTCGTAGTGTTTTTCCCCTTTTCAAGCTTTATTTAATCATTTAATTGAATTTTCCTTTGATTTGAATTGCCTTTGTTCCATTTATTGATTTTTCGTGCTATTTTGATGATTTGATTGCACTTTTTGATTGATTTAAGCCTTTGGCCAATTTTCCATGTCTACAAATGCCCCTCTTTGGATCGATGTGCGAAGAACACCGATTCAAAGATTCCCTTGGTATGATGATCTGATTCAGGTGCTGGTTCTGATATGCCTCTAATAGTTCTAATTGATGTACTTCCTGATGATGATGATGTGCCTTTGATGATGATGCTGATATGATTCCGATGCCTTTGATATGATATGGGTCCTGATTTGATGATAGGTCCTGGGTTCATTGATTGCTGATATGTTGATAGGTTTGATATGATAGCAGATTTGATATTGATTTTTCTCCTGATATGATACTGATATGATATGATATGATAACTTGATATGATATGCCCCACTGATAAATGTTTTTGATGTGATGCCAATTTGATACTCTGATGGCCCCTCAGAAATAAAACATATTAATTCCTTGATTTGATAAATTTTGATTAGTTGGAATATGTTTTGATTTTTGATACCGTTTTAAAGAAATAAGCAAGTTTGATTTATGCCCCGACTAATGAAGATGTCATATAATAGGTCCAAAGTGCATTTTTAAGTCTTTATTTAGGCCAATTTCACCTTAAATAGGGTAAAACCCCTCATTTTACTATTCATTTTCACCGTTCCCTTTTGAAATTTTTAGCTCTGATTTTAGCCCTTTTTACACGATGGTGGTCCCACATCGCGAGCATCAGTTTGAGAGAGCGTGCCGGTTCGGTCGGAGAGCGAATGATGGTCCTCTGGTATGTCATTCTAATTTTCTTCGTGTTTCTAAAATTGCATTTATGACTTCATTTAATGCGTTTTAAAATTTTGATTTTGCGTTTGAGAAAAGAAATGTCGCCTCCGTGCAATTTAGTCACGCTTGAAAAAATTAAATGTCGCCTCTGGAAAATTTAGTATCGCCTTTCATTGTTCTGTTTACGCCTATAGAAAATCATTTATCGCGTGCTGAAAATTTAATATCACCTAGGGTTTAAACATTTTAATTGTTTATCGCATGAAAAACCCTAGATAATAAAATGTCCCCTGAGGTAAATATGATATCACATTTTTCAAATGAAGTCACATGGATGATTAAAATTACGCGTATGACAAATTAGATGTCGCCTCTGGTAAAAGAAATTACACCTGAAAGAAAAGTCGCGTAAGTGAAAAATTTTTTAACGTTGCTTGAGACTTTTCTATGACGTCTGATTGCTTGATTGCGTCAACTTGATTGATATGGATCACTTCAATGAAATTGATCGAATGTTCAGTTAGGGTGTTCCCCTTGTTTGATTTTGACAATGAATTAGGACATTGGTAATTATGATATCGAAGGATAAGGTAAATCAATCTTCATCACGAATGATAGGTCATGGGTCTAATCGTCCATTCATTTTATTCTCAAATGCTTAGAGACATAAAACTAGGATCATCCTTCCTCAATGCTTAGAGTTAGGATTGGTAGGTCTGATAGGTATATTTAAATTGATGACTATGATTGATTGTTTGATTTCCTGATATTAGGTTACTCATGTGATTCCATTGTTTTGATTTAAACAGGAGGATGTCCCTGTTCTGTACCTCCGGACTATACCGCATTGGGTGATGGAGCTGAGAGAGCAGTTGACTGATGCTGAGAGATGAGTGATTAGGCACTGTGGTTTGTTATGTGTATTAGAGCTTCCTCGGTTCCAAATGAATAAAGGTTTGATTACCGCTGTCGCAGAGTGTTGGCACTCTGAGACAAACACTTTTTAGCTACCACAGGGAGAGATGACTATCACTCCTGAGGATGTATATAGGTTGCTGCGGATCCCTACACATGGGGAGATAGCATATTATGATGCAGTATATGATGGGACTTATTGTTGGTGAGTATTCAGAGATCCTTCTATTGGTGATGATTGCATCTTATGGCCTCAGTTTGCTTCATTTCCTATTTTACCAGCGATGTTAGGTGCTATCATTGGTGGCGTGTTACTACTTGATCGTCGGGGTCACGGGTTTTCAGTGGGTTGGGGTAGGATTATCGAGGACTTGCTGCATCAGCCTCGACGATTTGATTGGGGATCTTGTGTGCTTGCACAGCTTTACCATGATCTTCATGAGGTGGTTTATAGGAGATCAGCTGCATTATCTGCTGGGATTCATATTTTGCAGCTTTGGATATGGGAGCACTTACCAGTTAGTCATCCTATATTAGAGTGAGATCGACCTTTAGGATATCCTTTTGCATGGCAGTACATTGGGATGGTGACACAGCATCACTTGGGACATTTGGAGTATTGACGACGTCAGATTGATGATATGGATGAGGTCTATTGGAGACCATATGTCGATGTTGAGGATTGGAGAGAGGATGGCTCAGAGTTACCGTATATGTTTTCTCCTCGATGGATGATTGGCAGGATCGACTCTGTCCTTGAGAGATTTTTGGCAGGTAGAGTGCTACGACAGTTTGGGCAGATTCAGCCTATGCCTCAGGGATCTGCAGTTTATGCTCATTCTAGTGCAGAGAGGGCTACTTGGGGACACATGCCTTCATATGATGATGCTATTGAGCAGATATCATGGCTTGGTTTTATGGACTGGGATATGAGGTTACATATTAGAGATGCCGGGGTTACTCAGGAGTATCTGGATTGGTTGATGGAGCATCCTTTGCCTCACTTTACAGACCCTGCAGAGCCAGTGCCTGGGAGAGATGATGATGGTGATGGTGTCGGTGGTGGGAGGAGACGCAGAGGTAGACCACGAGGTAGGGCGGTGATTAGACTCAGAGGATGAGCGAGGGATATATAGATACAGGCACCACCTCCTCCTCCTTCTCATCCTACAGTAGCACAGAGACAGAGGATAGATCGTCAGGACCATGTGAGGGCTGCTAGGCAGGATTCAGTTTCAGGACAGGATATGGGAGCGGGATTACCGCAGGCTACCGTGGATGGTCAGGATATAGGTGCACAGCAGATGCTAGCAACTTTTTCCCGTGATCGAGGGAAAGCTCCTATAGATACAGGTGATCCTCAGAGTACCTATGAGGTTGGTGAGAGTTCTAGTACTAGCCAGCTACGAGCAGATGTGGGAGCATTACAGACAGAGGTATCACAAATGTCCTCGATGATTCAGTAGTTAGTATCAGGTCTGGCTCCATTGGTTCCTCTCTTTGTTGCTATGGTTGGTTAGACACCTCTTCAGCTGCCTCAGCAGCCTCCATCACAGCCTCCTCCACAGCCTCCTCCAGGACCTCCTCCCAGTGGTGACGAGAGTTGAGCTATAAGTACTCTTGTTGATCAGTTGTGTATTGATGTTGAGATACTTGATATTGTATCATATTCTTGTGACCTTGGTGTTATCCTTCCAGTTGCACTTTGATACTTGTTTGACATTGATGCCCCTGTTGATGGGCAATTATAGAGTTGATTTATGATATCATTGTTATACTGGATGCGTTGAGTTTTGAGTAGACATATGATATGAGGACATTTATGATCTTTCCTATTTTTTGCTTGATGATATATGAGATTACCTTTAGATGTTGCTATATGTGTTGATCTAATGCATTTGTTTTGGATGGATGTGTCTATGGATGCAATGTATCTTATGTATGATATAGATAGATGGATGCATCTCTTTCTTCATGTATGCAATTTGTTTTTGTGTTATTTTCTCATGTATGCAATCTGTATCGCTGTCTAGATGTATGCACATGTAAATGGTTATTTCCTTGTTTTCCTCGATGATATATCTATGTAATGATTAATGATATGGAATGAATGCAAAAATTATAATCTCATGTTTTTATTGTAGAAAGATGATATTGAGGTGATGTTTGTCCTTGCTGATTTGACTTTGTTGATGATGTTATGTACCCCCTTTTTGATGCGAAATGAAGCCCTTGGGAAAAAAATGCATGTGCAATTATTCTAACATGAGAATGCATTTTAACCTTTCTATGAATGCAATTATCTTTTCTATGAATGCAGCTAAGTGTCACTAGCTTTTAGCAAATAAATGCCTTGAGGATATATTTCATCATTGAGCACTTGGGACCGGAAAGTCGATACAATCACCACTGCCCACTGACACGATGATATGAATATCACTTTTTATTGTTCATATGGTAACCTTTGTTTTGCTTTCCCATCGGTCTTGTCGATACGACTATCACTGATTACAAACAATCATGAGAGTATGAATACCGATTTTGTCAGATTCTATGTTGCAAGTGGATTTTGGCATTTAGATATGAAGAATCTAAATATCCAAGGTATCCGGTTGCGTAAACAAACAAAAGTTAACTCATTGTTTTATAAGATAATCCTCGATGGTTCTTTGATGACCATGTCTTTAGATGAATTCTCACAAGGCAATGAATCTTCCTCCAAATATTCACTTCATAGTCAAAAAAAATATCATGTCTCCGTCATTGCCAATCTAGTCGAAACATCATTGATTAGCTAAAAAGACTTGATACAAATTGAATTAATGTTAGTAAACAGATTGTTAACCAACTTTTCAAAAGAATCTATCTAGGTGTTTTGCATTGTTTTCTGATCTTCAAATAATATTTCCAAGTGTTTCGATCATGGAATGATGTTTGATTTTTAATCCTGAATAATAAGTCAATTTAGGCTCAAGGATTTGTTGTGGTAGTCAACTTCTTGGTTAGTAAACAATGATATCAATCAAAGGTTTACAAAAATCTGATCTCTCTTCTGAAAATGTTGATCCCTTTCTGCTTGTGACTGAATGTTGCTCGTTTGAATCCTTTTTGAGGTATCCACTTTCCAATCTGTTTTATGCTGCCCCCAAGTGTTTGATGTATCAGTTTTTGACAACTTTTTGGGCAATGCAAAGGATGATGCTAAAAATGTTATTATGACTATGTACAAATGAGGAATGCAATGAAGGTTTGGACACATGGGATGATGAGATGCATTATGTACACATATGACTAGGAAAGAAATGACTTAAGTGAACCAAAAGTGCTTGTTGCCAAGTTTTCACCTTTGGGTGCTTTTTTTTTTTTTTTGCTACCGAGGTGCCTATTGCTAGGTTTTCACCAAGGCACTTTTTTCTTTTTCATTTTTTTTTTAAATTTTTAATTTTTTTAATTTTTTTGTATTTTTCCTTTTTTTGTATTTTTTTGTATTTTTCCTTATCACCTTGGCGCCTATTGCTAGGTTTTCACCAAGAGATAGTTTTTCAAATATTTTTGCTTTCTTCATGCTCAATTTTTCACTGTTTTTGATCTTTCTTCTTTTCCAATATTTTTGGATTTTCCATTTTCAAATATTTTTGTATTTTCAAGATCTCTTTTCAACTATGTACAATAATTATGATGCTCTCTCATCTGATACTCTTTATACTCTTTCATCTGCTTTAGGTCTAGAACTTCTTCAAATGAATGCTATTTATGGGTTCTTGTAACTCTTCACCATTACAATCTGATAACTTATATGTCCCAGTTCCAAAGGATGACACTATCACAAATGGGCCTATCTAATTAGCTTCCCACTTTCCTTTCTTTTCCCTTTCAGCTTGATTTTTGGAATTTTCTCTTAGTACCAAGTCTCCTACTTGAAAAGTTCTTGGTTTGATGTGTTTGTTGTAATTGCATGAAATCCTATTTTGATAAACTCTTAAATGTTCATAAGCTTGAGTCTGGTGTTCCTCTAACAATTCCAATTGTTGTAGTCTGGCAATCCTATAATCCTCATCAGCGATCAATCCTCTTAATGAAACCCGTAGAGATGGAATTTCAACTTCTAATGGTAGAACTACTTCAGTTCCATAAACTAAAGAGAATGGGGTGGCTCCTGTAGGTGTTCTGATACTAGTTCTGTAAGCCCATAGTGTGGGATTTATCTGCACGTGCCAATCTCTTCCTGATTTGTTAACTGATCTTTTTAATATTTTGAGGATATTTTTGTTCGTTGCTTCAGCTTGTCCATTGCCTTATGGATAATAAATGGATGACGAATGATGTGTAATGTGGAATGTCATGCAAAGTTCATCAATATCCTAATTTTTGAATTGTTTCCCATTATCCATGATAATGGCATGTGGAATACCATAGCGGCAAATTATGTGGTTCAATATGAACATTGAAATTTGTTTGCCAGTTGCTGTTGTTAATGGAACTGCTTCCACCCATTTGGTGAAGTATTCTGTTGCTGTGATGATATACTTGTGTCTGTTTGAAGATGGAGGATGTATGATTCCAATCAAGTCAAAACCCCATTGATAAAAAGGCCATGGTGTAATGAATGGGTGTAATTCTTGAGCCGGTGCATGTATCATGTTACCATGATATTGACATTTGCTGCATGTCTTCACAAATTGACAAGCATCCTTTTCTAATGTTGTCCAAAAGTACCCTAAATGAAGGATTTTCTTAGCTAGATTAAGACCGCTTGAGTGTGACCCGCAAATGCCTTCGTGGACCTCACGTAAAGCTAACTTAGACTCTTCTTCCTCTAGACATCTAAGTAACATCCCATCAAGACCCTTACGATACAATGTGTCTGAAAGGATTAGGTAACGGGCGGCTTGGCGTATGAAGTTACATTTTTGGGCACGAGTTTGGTCTACGGGGAGTACTTGGTCTTTAAGGTAAGTATTGTATACACCCAAAAATGGTCACCTAGACTATTAGCCCCTTTTGCTAAATCATAAATTGCTTGTTCTTGATCAAATCCTATCTCTATCATTTATTCGATTATTTTCTATGGGCTAACCATCTTATCCTAAGTTTTTATTTATTTAAAAGGAATTCCCTCCCTTTTTAATAAATAAAAATCCCCCACTTTTCCTCTTATCCTAAGTTGCACAAATAAAGCATTATTCTTATTTATAAAAAGAGAAAAAGTACTTTTTGTCTCATATGGACACAAAAGTCAACTCTTATTTTCCCATTGGAGGATATGTGTGCACATGGATTGCTCCTCTTTTAAGCTCCACCACTGATTAAGTCTTTTGCCTCTTAATCTCCATGGTCCATTCCTCCTCATTTCCTTTAAAAAGAGAGCTCTCTTCTTCATTCTAGATCCTCAACTTTTTATGCTAACTTTATGCTGCAGAATTTCTAAGTCACTTTGGAGCTTTTGAAGATTTGGAGCATTCTTAGCATCTACATCTTATTCTTGCATTCTACATCTCATTCTTGCATTCTTAGCTTAGCTTCATATTTATGCTTTCTTAGATTAGCTTCATTTCTATGCTCTAGATTAGCTCACATAGATTAATTAGCTTGGGTTGTAACACTTGCATATTTCCTTTCATAGCTTAGCTTGCATTTCTATTTCTAGCATAGCATTGCATTGCATTTCATTTGATTCTTGAGGATATTGGCATTCTTTCCCTTGTCTTCATTGAATCTCCCATTGCATGGTTTACTAGAAAGGTTATAGGCTAAATAGCTCTAGCTGAGAGCATTCTTAAAACCCTTGCACTCCATGCCTAGGGAGCTATGGATCGATTTGTGAGGGCTCATTCTTGAGTTTCCTTGCATGTAATGATCCATAGAAGTGTGACACATTTATAGCACACAAGTATAGATGGGTCCATACTAAGGAGAGTCATGTCCATGTAAAAGAGCAACAATTTGGGTGTCAGGAAGGTTGAATGCCGGTTTTACCAACTCTTCCACCAAGAACTCATACTTCTCATTTTGATCTGGTTTTTGTAATAATGAAGTTAAGGTAGCCATGGCATCTGCTGCTCTATTCTTTTCTCTTGGAATCTGTTCAAATGTGATCAAAGTAAAGTACTTCTTCCATCCATCAATCAAGGTTTTATATTTCATCAATGTTATATCTTTGGTATTGTATTCATTATTAACCTGATTGATTATGAGTTGGGAATCCCCATACACTTGTAATTCTGCAATATTCCATTCCAAAGCCATTTTGATGCCAATGACTAATGCCTCATATTCCGCTATGTTATTAGTGCACAAAAATAAGAGTTTATAAGACTTTGGAATGGTGTACCCTTGAGGGGTAACCAATAATATACCTGCTCCAGAACCTCCTTGTGTATAAGATCCATCAAAATATAATTTCCCTATTTTTGCTTCTATGTTGACAATTGCTGCATTTGGAAATTCAATTTGGATGGTTTGTGTAGACTCCATTGGGTTATCTGCTAAGTGATCTGCTATCACTTGTCCTTTAATTGCTCTTCTATCAACATATTCAATGTCAAATTCACTTAGGATCATGACCCATTTTGCTATTCTACCTGTTAAGGCAGTTTTACTTAGCAAGTATTTGAGAGGATCAATCTTGGCAATTAATTTGATCTTATGCATCAACATATAATGTCTTAGTTTTTGAGATGCAAAGACCACTTCTAGACATGCTCTTTCCATGAATGAATAATTTAGTTCATATTTTATTAAGGTTCTACTAAGATAGTAGATTGCCCTTTCTTTTCCTTGCTCATCTTCTTGTGCCAACAATATGCCTAGAGACCTTTCTGTGGCTGATATGTATAACAATAGTTCTTTGCGCTTGATAGGTGACATAAGAATAGGTGGGTTTATCAAATAAGTCTTCAAAATAGCGAAGGCCTTATCACATTCTTCATCCCACATAAATGTAGTGTCCTTGTGTAGCAATCTGGTGAAGGAGTGACACTTTTCTGCTAATTGAGATATAAATCTCCTTATTGATTGAATCTTTCCTTGTAATGATCTCATTTGACTAATATTTCTTGGAATCTCCATCTCTAGAATGGCTTGTACTTTTTCAGGATCAACTTCAATTCCTTTTACTGACACTATACAACCCAATAACTTGCCAGATTGGACACCAAATGCACACGTCTTTGGGTTTAATCTAACTTTGAATTGTTCTAACCGAATGAATATTTTTCTTAGGATGTGTAAATGTTCTTCTCTATTGTGGGACTTTGCTAGAATGTCATCCACATAATCTTCTAAGAAAGTGTGCATCATGTCATGGAAAATAGCTGTCATGGCCCTTTGATATGTAGCTCCAGCATTTTTAAGACCAAAGGGCATGACATTCCAACAAAAAGTACCCCAAGGACAAGTAAATGCTATCTTTTCTTGGTCTTCAGGAGAAATCTTTATTTGGTTGTAGCCACTAAATCCATCCATTAATGAGTACATTGCGTGACCTGCTGTCAAATCCACTATGGTATCAATGCTTGGCAATGGGAAGTCATCTTTGGGACATGCAAGGTTTAAATCTCTGAAATCCGTACACACACGGATAGATTTATCATGCTTAGTAACCGGCACAATGTTAGAAATCCAATCAGCATATGCTATTGTTCTTATGAACCCAACCTTTAACAATTTTTCCAATTCTGCCTTGACTAGGAGAGCCACATGTGGGTGTATTTTCCTTAGTTTTTGCTTCACAGGTTTAACTCTGGGTCTAACATTCAGATGATGCATTATGAAATCAGGATCCAGTCCGGGCATGTTGGCATATGACCATAAAAAATTTACTTGTTGTTCTTGGAAGAATTTGATAAAGTCTTCTCTTTCAAGAGATGTAAGTGATGTAGCCAAGTGTATGACCTTTGGATCTACTTCTGTACCAATGTTAACTTTTTCTGTTGGTTCTATAAGAATAGATGACCGTTCTTCTTCATGTTTAGGCAAAGTGTCCAATCTCTCTTCTAATGGTGCCACAGTTGGGTTTTCACCAAAAGAAACATCTTTTATTTTCATTGTTTTTGGTTCTAATGGTGCCACAGTTGGGTTTTCACCAATAGAACTTCTCATTTATTTATTTATTTTTATTTATTTCTTTTTTTGACTAAGAGATTGGACCCTTGTTGTTGTCATTATGTCCGCATTGAGTTTTTTGGTGAAAGAGGGTTCAACCGCATTGAGGTATTGGTTTGTTGCTTGGTCATTTGGGAAGTAAAGTAAGTCATGTGGTTCAGTTTGATCCCAATCAATGAGGTCCGGGTGCATCAAAATTAAGGAATTATTGGGTAAGGTGTCATCAATAGGATTAATGGACATGACTTCATTTGAGGGTTCATACATTGTATCGTTTAGATCTATGATGTGCGCTTCCTCAAGATGATCCATGGAAGTAGGGTCAAAGTCCCCTTCGCTCGAATCCTCATCAACCTCTACGGGAAACAATGTGGGAAAAGCCACAAGCGGGTTAAAACTAACGTTTGAATTTACCTCCTCTGAAGGTGTCCAAAATGTTTCTATCCATGCTCCACTATTAGATGCTTGTTCTATATTAGGCCTTTGAATAGGAGGTTCTTCATTAATTGGAGCATCTTGTTTTGGGATTTTTGCATAAGTATGTATAGCAATGACTTCTTTATCTTGACATGACTCCTCTGATAAAGTATCCCATTCATAATCTCGAGAGTCATCACTATCTCCTTCGGATTCTAATGCATTTATTTGAGGATGAAAATCATGCATTGGACTTGAACTTTCTCCCTTGTATTGGAAACCTACTCTAGATTTTTCATGACTTGCCCTCCAAATAGGTTCAATAGGTTCTAATAATCCTCTATTTCTTTGGCCTAGGGGTCCTCTTCCTTTGTATCCCATCTTTTGCATAATATCAAATCCCTTCCCATATTGTTCGGTTTGTATATTGACATGCTGAATTCTTTCCATGGGAGTGTCTAAGGTATCATCTTCATCATGATAAAGCCATTGAAGGACATCATCTTCTTCCTTATCCCATGTTGCTTTTCTATCTTCCCTCACAAAATAAGAATTATACTTATGTGGAAGATGCTCTTTTGATGGTTTACCATGTGATTTGGGAGACATGGGCATGTCAAATAGAGAAACTGAATATTCTCCTACCCCTTTTGAACTAATCTTGCATTGTTTGTCAAATTTGTTCATCATCTCACTCATGTATTGGTAATGATCTTCTTTAGCTTGTTCCTTTTCTTCTTTCGTAGGTTTGTAGATCACTGTCTCCAATTTAGGTGCTAAATATGGACTTTCCATTATATTTGGACCCTCGTAGCTCACTTTTTCCTTGCCCTTAGTTGATGTAGTTGAGCTAGCTTGAAGAGGATTTTGTGCATCTTCATTGGTGATTCTTGGAATAACTCCTTCATGATTATGTGGAATGTATAATTCATGCAAGGGTTTGAGTGCATTACAATAGTGGAATGGATTTGAGTCTCCTCCAACTGTGATTTCTTCACCCATGTATGGGAACTTGATGCATTGGTGGTATGTGGATGGGACAACTTGCATCTCATGAATCCATGGTCTTCCCAATAAGATGTTATAGGTTAATTTCATGTCCAACACTTGACACTTGGTTTCCTTCTTAACTGGTCCCACTTGGATAGGCAATACAATCATGCCTTTAGAAGCTCTTTCAGCTTCATCGTAAGCTTTTATGGTGATTTTCTTTGTAGGGTCAATGCAAGACTCAGATAAACCTAAGGATTTTACAAGACTTAATGTGCATATGTTAAGACCAGCCCCTCCATCAATAAGGGCTCTTTTGACTCTATGCCTTTCAATCAAAACCTCTATATGTAATGGCAAATTTTGAGGATGAGTTATAGACATGTCGTCTTGATCGGAAAATGAAAGACAATGAGGAGCCACGAGATGTCCTACCATATTTTTAAACTTTTCTTCCCCTAAGGTAGTAGAAACATGTGTCTCTTCTAAAGCTTTTTCTAAAATCTCTTTATGATTCGGTGACAACTTCAATAACTCTAAGATTGAGATTTGTGCTGGAGTACGTTGCAATTGGTCCACCAAACTATAAGGCCTTGCTGCTGTAGGAGGTTGTTTGACCATGACGTTGGATTGTGGGATATTGGTGTTTTGAGGGACTATCCCTTGTAAAGTCATTCTAGAATTCCGC
Organism: Chamaecyparis obtusa; assembly: GCA_027943335.1. NCBI lineage: Eukaryota > Viridiplantae > Streptophyta > Pinopsida > Cupressales > Cupressaceae > Chamaecyparis > Chamaecyparis obtusa. The sequence continues at coordinate 318,554 of BSBK01011646.1, read as the reverse complement.
CCTCTTGTAATGACATTTGTTGCTTCCTTTTGAGGCTGTTCATTAATTATTATAGCATTAACAATATGATCATATGATGGGGCAAAGTTGAGATTATTGGCACTTTGTTTCTTGCCATTTGATGACTCACCTTTATCATGTTTGTAAAAAGGTTGTTTGAAGGCCATATGATCTTCATTATTTTGGGGTCCATCAACGGTGATTATGTTATTATCTATCAAGTCTTGCACCACATTCTTTAATTGTAGACATTCATTTGTAGTATGTCCCCAAATCCTATGATATTCACAATGATTCTTAGCATCCCACCAGCCGAGCTTGTGGTCTGGTTCATAAGGCTTAATAGCAGGTAATGTAATAACATTGTTAGCCATGAGAGCCTTTAATGCAGTTTCAAGTGATTCTCCCAAGGGTGTAAATTGTCTTGAAGGAGTGGGCTTCAAATACTTATCATACTTGCTGTTTTGATCCTTGTTTCCTTGATTATTCTTGTTGGCATTATTGTTATTGTTGGAAGGTGCATTATATGCTTGATTAGTATTATTCACTTGATTTGGTGTCTTTGTAAGGGCAAATGGAATCACCTTCAAGTTGCTGGATTCCACTACACCATCATTAACAATGCCTTTGTTGTTATTTTTTGCAGCATAACGGCTATTGTTATTGTACCAACTTTTATTTTGATTGTTGTTATTGTTGGTATTGTTGTTGTTGGAGTTAGAGTTGTTCTTATTTTCCTTGTAAAATTTCAACTCTCCACTCTTAATCAACACTTCTTCCATTGTAATTCCATTATCAATCAAATCTTGGAAGGTTTTAGGACATTGCATCCTTAGTCTATAATTTAATTCGCTTCTTAAACCGTTAATAAAGATATCCATTTTTTCTTTCTCCGGCACACTTCTTGGATATCTAGCAAATGCAGTCCTCCATCTTTGCAAGAATGTGAGGAAGGCTTCCCCATCTTGTTGCTTCATGTTACATAACGTTATCATTGTGACCTCATGTTTGATGTTATAAGAGTAATGAGTCATGAATTTAGAAGCTAATTCTTCAAAGGATTTTATGCCGGATGGTAGTTTTGAAAACCAATCCATGGCCGTTCCTCCCAAGCTTCTTGGGAATAGTCTCATTAAATAGGTTGATTCATGCATGAATTCAAGACTCAATGCACAAAACCCCCAAAGATGATCATGTGTGTCAGATGTTCCTTCATACTTATCATATTTAGGAAATGTTACATTAATGGGAAAAGGCACCATGACCAAACTCTTATCGAATGGAAAAGGACATAATGTTTCAATAGAGAAAGGCTTAGGAGCCCCGTTTTGTTTGAAACTATCGATTTCCATTTGTAATGCCTTGAATTGTTCCCTTATTGCTTCCATAGGGTCTTCTATTTCCTTGGGCTTTAGTTGTTCTATGTCAAAATCTTTAGGTAACTTTACCCCCATTTGTATTAAGTCCATGAAGTGTTTTTCTTTATCCATAAGCATGGTCTTTTTCATTAATTCTATGAAATAAGGACATTGTCTTGCCTCTAACGCTCTTTCAACCATGGCTTCTTCCATAGTTGGGGGTAGGTTTGTATTATAAGGAGGAGGTAAGTTGTTGCCTTGTGAATTTGCTTCTTGGGAATTAGGATCTCTTCCTCCATTATTAGAATTTCCTTGATTGTTGTTAGGATCCATACCCCCATTCATGTTGTTCCCTTGGTTGTTAGGATCAGTATTTCCTAGGGTGCCGCTAAACATCTTGTTGGTGTCCTTTGCCTTAGCAATTTTTTCAATCACTCGTGAAGTAATGAAAGTGTCCTTCAGAAATGGGAGCTCTTCTCCTTTATAGGTCCTGTCTGTTTGTAATGTTTTCTTTATAGAGAGTGATCTTGTAATAACAGGCATGAACAAACTTTAAGGGTATGTTGACTTCTTCTCTTGATAAGCTGGTTTTTGGAATAAGGTAAAGGTTTTTGATCAATTTTAAATGGTTTAAAATTTTAATGATTTTTTGATCAATAACTTTAGAATATTTTGTTTGAAAATATAGAAACAATTTCAACACACACATCAATTTGGTACCATATCCCTAGAATGCTCTAATGTGTGTATTTTTGAACATTTTCACAGGTTAAAACACAAGAATAGCTTCCATGCAATCTACCTAGCACATAATTGGTTCGTAAACATGGCTCTAATAGGTAGTTTTGCTATTTTACCGTTATGTAGTAAGTTTTTCGTTCAAAATAGATCTTAGCCGTTCATCCCCCAAGTATGTTAAGGGGCTTCCCACACGCACCAAAGCATGATTTTGCGCAATCTGTTAACACTACTAGAGGAAGTTCGAAAGAGCTAAAATCCTTTTGTCATGCACCCCATTAAGGATACACGCGTTTCATTTTATAGTGGGTCGGATTCTCGCAGCAAAAGCAAGTGTATCCCACTTTGGGTTGTCCCTCTCACCGGCCCTTTTAAGGCAATCTCAGGAGGTGAGCCCACTAAGTTTTAAACATGTTCATTTGAAAGCATGAAAAAGTGGATTTGGTAGAGCAAGTTTGGGAATTTGATTCACTCAAAGAGTGAAGAGCATATCCCTAATACTTTTCCCTTATCCCAAACACTCACAATCAATTTGGTTCTTTTTCAACCCCGTGACAAAGGGGTTCTTAGAATTGAAATGTTTGTTCTTTTCCTTTTATGATTAAACTATGTTTTGAACTTTGAAAATGCCACAATTTAAGGGAAGTTTGCAAGCTTGATGAGAGAAATACCTCAAACGATGCTAGCAAAGGCTAGGCGCATTTTTAAGTAGTAGTTTTTTTTTTTCTCATTTTCTCTCAAAATCCTTCCCTTACCTTAGCAAAATGTTCCCTCCACCAACAAGTTAGTCGACACAATACAAACAAAGTGAGGGGAAACCAAAATCAAAGCTTAGAATGATATAGTTGATTATGCTTTTGATTCTTTTTACCAAAATACTTGCAAAATTTTTACAAACTTAGGGACTAAACTCCCAATTTAATGATACGTATTTCTGTTTGTAAGCATCTACAACAGTAATGTATTTAGCATATAATTCTACCTCCTTTTCTAAATCATTGTTGAGAACAAAAGTAGAGTGTACCTGATTTTCCTTTCTTATCCTCTTAGCGATCAATTTCTCCTCTAAGTTATGCCTTCTCTCTAGTTTTTGCACTTTCTTATGACAGACCATACTCCTGAGATAGAAAACAATGGATGTGAAGTCAGAATACACTCATCATTTTAACACTTTTGATAAAATGTAGCCATGCGACATTGTCCAGACTGTACGCGAGATCTAATTTAACAAAGACGTAATTACTTTAACTGCGAGCGTCACCTTAAGGGGCTCAAGCGAGATTAAAATAACCAGGTGCGATATCAAATTTTATCTACGCATGAAATCTTTACCAGACGCGACAACAGTGATTATTTTGACAAATTATAAATGCGCAGTCAGGCGACATTGTCTATACTGAACGCGAGATCTAATTTAACAAAGACGTGATTACTTTAACTACAAGCATCACCATAAGGGGCTCAAGCGAGATTAAAATAACCAGGTACGATATCAAATTGTATCTACGCGTGAAATATTTATCAAATGTGACAAACTAATGCTAGAAAAGTGATATTTCATTAATCAAAGGCGACATTTAAAATGAAGGAAGTAAGAAATTAAATGGATAAGGCAGAGTACTCCCTTCACACCAGACGTAAAATGATTCCTCAGCTGCGGCTTTTTAATTATGATCTCGCGACATTTAAATGACAAAAGGCATCAACACTTTTTTAAAAATGCGAGAGTTTAATTTTTGAGAGCGTGATTTCTTTCGCCAAAAGCGTGATTTTGCAGGCTAAAACGCGTAATAGTTCAGACTGCAGGCGATATTTTAATTGCCATCCGCGACATTTCTTTTCTTTAGGCATGACTTCTTTATTGGCAGGTGTGATTTCTTTTCTGTAACCTGCAAACAGCAAGCAAATTCATGCAATTCTAGCCTAAATTTTGCAAATAACATGGAAATAATGATGAGTTTGAGTCCTAGGGCCCCACGGTGGGCGCCATTTGTGTCTGAGTGATTTACACCTTCATGAAATAACAAGATTTAAAAGACAATTACACTATTCAAAGCAAACTAATCTAAATAATGCACAATTAATCTAAATATCTCATGGATCTCTAAAATAAAGTGGTAAATGAGGCTCTCAGCTATGATCCTCACTAGTGACACTCTAAAGATGAGAATTAAGCTATATGATATGCAAATTTAGATCTATTCTATCAAATTCTAGCTCTATTTGATGAACAATCTACTATGATCAATGCAATTTAAGCTAATTAGCAATGACAAATGATGAGTGAGTGATATGGATGCAAATTGACAGAGCTTTGCTGCAATTCAAAGATATGGAGTGGATGAATTATGCTTCTAAATGCCTTCAATATATAAGATTTTCCCAAGGGTAGGGGGTAGAGTGAGATAACCATGGTTATGCTTGGGTAAGGTCAATTGGCTTTACTTTGTCCATAAATGGGGGGACAAAGAGGGGACAATCATTTAAATGGTTTCAAAAGGCTGGACCATTTCAACAAAAGTGAGTGATTTGTGTCCATTTTGTCTCCTTTTTGCTTTGTTGAGGGAAATTAGTATTTATTAATTAATTAAAGTAATTAAATTTAGCCATGAAGGGTAAGATGTTCATTTTGATTTTTGCTTTCAACAACTATGTCATTAATTGAATTTAATCAATTTCGTAGTGTTTTTCCCCTTTTCAAGCTTTATTTAATCATTTAATCATTTAATTGAATTTTCCTTTGATTTGAATTGCCTTTGTTCCATTTATTGATTTTTCATGCTATTTTGATGATTTGATTGCACTTTTTGATTGATTTAAGCCTTTGGCCAATTTTTCATGTCTACACAAGTATGTTACACATGAATAGATCTAGTTCATCTTTAGTTCCCACCTCTAGATTATCTTCCTCAATGATAGTCTTCTCATTCTTTGTAATCAACTAATAACTTGGTCCTAAACACAATAGATGAGTCTTCATCTTTTCTTTCCAGCAGTCAAAATTTACTCCATCAAACTTAGGGCTTTCTTTTCTAAAATTTTCCATGGATCTCCTTAAGTTGTTAAACTTTTCTTTCAAGGACCTGCCGCTCTGATACCAATTGTTAGAAAGTAAAGATCGCCAAGATAACTGAGAGGGGGGGGGGGGGGGGTGAATCAGTTATCTGATAATTTAACCATTCAAATGCTTTAAACAATATAATTAATGTGTCGATCAACCATAGAAAGATAACCATACACAATTGCACAATAACACAAGATATGTTGACTAGGGAACCTCTTGAAAAGAGTAAACCCCGGTGGGAATGATGCCCACAAAATGATGCACTAATATGAAAGTTCCTTGTTAGAGGATGGACCCTCTTAGGAGTCTTATGAAATACATTCAGTACATATAAATCCCTGTTAGGAGATTTTGAATCCCTGTTAAAAGATTCTAACCCGGTTAAGAGTTTATGGAAGATAGAAGGACCCACTGCCCAAATAGCTTCTAGGCAAGATCTCTGAACCCACTGTCCAAAAGATCTTAGAATTATTCAATAGAATAATATGAAATATATTACCTCCTTCACACTATGCCAAAACCGCACTCTCTGCTACACAAGATCACAATTCCGGATCTCTATACTCACAAGTCTTCCTTCATCACTAAATTAGCTCTTTTCTTCACTTCATGCATATATTCGCATCTCAACCTTCAAAATACACATTAAAATAAGGAAAACATTCCTTCTTATATACCAAACTCAAATAATTACAAATGAGTCGGTCCTCAATTACAAAATAATAAATTTTACACGCTACACACAAAATTTCACATAAAACTATCGGCTTCCAGATACTGTAACTTTCTCCAAACATATCTTTGAAGTTTGTGCTATGAACCACATAATCATTAATGAGTCTCCAACATCCCTTTAACTACACAAAATTAGATTCCATCCCAGCTAAGAGATATCCTTCGATTTTTGAAAATCGCTTCACAGAAACATTGTCTAAACACTGCTTTCACCAAAATGCTCATAACTCTCATGAATGAATGAATTTATTTTTGCGCTGTTAACCATAGGTTAATAACACACCAAAGAACATACCATCAATTGCACAAAATCCAATCTACAATACAACATGTGTGCAAAACAAAACTGTACCTACTTTCCTGCTGATATCCAAAATATCACTGTGTTGACATCAATGACAATCCAAGTCATGAATGCAACAACAACTGCTACAGAATGATTGCCAAAATACTTTGCATTCATTCCTAACAATATTTAGTATGAAATTTGTTTATAAGACAATATATGAAATAAAATGTGATATAAATGACATTGAATGTTATATATGGTTGTTTTCCTACTAACTAGTTTTTGTAGCACTAGATGGAGTAGATAGTCAAAGTTCTTGTAACTTCAGGTTGTGAAACTTCTTGCAACCAATAAATGATCAACATTGAATTAGTCTTTTGATCTTGAAATATCTTTATTCATCTATGGATCTATGAGAGCCTTGAAAAACCTATTATAGTATTAGTTTATGGAAGAAAGAAAACTCATTACTTCTGATAATAAGTGTACAATTAGTGTAATCACCTGAAAATGGACAAGATCAATCAAATGAGAAACCAAGGCAAAAATCAAAGAAATTCAATCAAATCAAGCTTTTATCAAAGGAAAATTGCAATCAAGCCATAAATCAAATTTAATTAAAAATCAAAAGCCATAAATTCAATTTAAATCAAATGAATCATGATAAATCAATTAATTGTGTAATTAATCTAATTAATTACATAGTTCATTTAAATCAAATCAACCCATTCAAGGGGTACACATGGCTAAAGATATTAATTAAATTCAATTGTTTAAATCTTGTTTTTCCCTCAACCACCAAATGGGAGAAAATATCTCAACCAATAGGATTGAAGGATCAAGCTCACATGGATCAAGCTTAAATCGAATCTCCATCACCCATAATGAGAGAGCATCTTGTCCACCCATTTTGTCCTCTTGTCACAAGATTTGAGGACAAAATATTTAAATGGTCTCCAAAGGTGGAACCATGGACTTAACCCTCATCAAACTATGATCAAATCAACCACACCCCCTACCCTTGCCAAAATCTATAAAAGCAAGGCTAAAATCCTGCAAGTATCATCCACAAATTTTATGAAGCATCAAACCTCTTGCAAATTTGAGTTAGAAAAGGCAAACCTAGAGCTAAAGAGTATTTTCATTTGGAATTAACTTATTTTATCTTGCTTATCATTTGATTTCTCATATTAGGACTGTCACTAGTGAGAGCTTTTCTGAGAGCTCATCATTAGCATCCCTAATTAGAGAGCCATAGAGTGCTCAATCATCTTTACATTTGCTTAGTTAGATTGCTTTTGTGGCTATTTAATTCTTATATTGATTTATTGGTGATACTAACCCTATGAAGGTGCTTTCCTTAGCACACAAAATGGCACCCACCGTGGGGCATTAGGCCTCCAAAATTTATAAATTCAAAGAAAGTAATTTTTTTGTTCTTGCAAATCTTGTTTTTGTTCTTTGTTTGCAGGTTTTTCAACACTTTTGACAGATTCATCCAGCGCATACACCTCTTTCTCTGATGCATTTAAGGCTTGAAACAACGTGTCTACAACAAATTTTTACACCTTTACATAGTGTTTCAACTTGTTTAATATTCCTCTTTTCTTGTCTTCATTATTTCAACACGTGTGCCCTGACTCTCCAGCGCGTATAATATAGTCTCCAATGCATTCCAGGCTTTCTTTTAATGTCTTTGATCATTTTATTAGCGCTTTTAAATTCTGTTCCTATGCATTCAATATTTTTCTGTAGCGCATTTGATAGTTTAAACAACACTTTCAATCTTTTTAATAGCGCATTTAATAGATTTTGTTGCGCATTTAATTAAATTGAAAATTTACAGAATCTAACATGCAGAAAATGATTTCTTTGTGTCTGCATGATGACTGGTCATAGAAAAATAAAAAAACCAAAGACCAGATCTAACAGTGAGGGAAAGGCCTTGGCTAAGAAGATTAAGGAGGAGAATATTGCACACATCAAGCCAATTTTGGAGAATTCACAATAAGAAAGTGAGGTATACGAATCATATTTGAAAGTTGTAGAAGCTTACAAATTAAAATTTGTCTCATTAAATTGGATTTATTTACCTTAATTAATTTGCTTCAAATTTGAAAAATAAGGTTATCTTTTCAGTTTTGTTCTTGTTTTTCTTCACTTTGTTTGGTTGTGTTGACTAACTTGTTGGAGGAGAAGTGAAATGGAAGGAACGATTGCTACTAGGTAAGCATAAATAATGAAAAATTCATAAAAAATGCCCCTAGCCTTTGCCAGCTTCGATTGAAGGTAAGCCTCAACTTGGTCATTTTTTGTTTAAATTGTGGTCTTGTGATTTTTGTTATTTTCTAGTAATTAAAATAGCATAAAGGAATGAATCAAATAGTAAATTTGAACAACCCTTGTTTGTGGAAAAGAGTAGCAATACTCGATTCCCATTAGTTAGTGGGTTTGAAAATTGAACCTTGTTAAAAGTGTTTGGGAATCAAGAAATAGATAGGGATATGCTCTTCACCTTTTGGTGAATCAAACTCCCAAAACCTATCTCTTCATTCCACTTTATTGCTTTCAATATGAACATTCTAGATCCATAGTGGGCTCAGCTCTTGAGATTTTCCTTAACGAGGCTGGTGAGAGGGACAACCCAAAGTGGGATACATTTTCTTTTGCCACAAAAATCCTAAACAGTTTCACAATAGGTAATGATAACCATGCCATTGGCTCTCCTAGGGATAATATATATTTATACTAAGGATTACTTTTCCCATCATGAAATGCATTTAGATTGTCAACCCAGGGATGCATACTTGAAATGGAACAACACAATATATGCACTAAGTTCCTCAAAGAGTCATACTACCTATGCTACAGGAAGATAAATACATAAAAAAAACCTATCTTGTTGTTGCAGAAAAGTAAACACACTTGACTATTTAATGAAATTACTACTAGAAACTCATAAATCTATCCTAAACTTGTTTAACAACTCAGAGCATTCACTATGTCTATCTCTACAAGCACTATAGGAACATTCATAGTAATTATGTTGCAGGAGTAAAACTGTAGCTTCTGCTAAAAAACATGGAAAATGCAAGAAATAATTCTACTCTATTCTAATCTACTATGCCTCCCAAGTGGGCCCCCTTGGTTGGCTTCTATTAACTACTAACACAAAAGATTCTTCAAAATCACTCTTTCATTTATTTTGTCATAATCTCATTACATAGTAATGGAACAACACATGGACCATAAAAAGTAATTCTACTATGCTAAGAACAATATCTGTATCTATTTCCTCATTACAAACTAAAACTAGTCAAATCCCTTTATATAGAGGATTGACATTTATTTTAAGCATAAATTCACCATAAAAGAAGGAATCATAACAACCCATGACATAGTATAATAAAGTCTACATGACTGTTTCAATAGATCAACGAGCACTTTGAGAAGATATAGAAAAGTTTATCTCCTATATTCTATGGAATGGTGGCTCCTTCATGTTAGCAGCATGGTAGTCAGGTTGTAATGTCCTTTTCCTATGTAGCTGGAACTTCATCATGTCCTCCTTCAATAAAAATTGACCACTCCCCTTCTGCTCCTATTTCCTGGTGGGTTAGTAGCATACGAGTGCATGTATACAAGTCAACTAATCAATCTCTATCCAAATATTAGAACATAGATTAAAATAGCTATATATCAGCAAAATATATCATATCTACTACCCATAGTCTTAATAGTTCCAGCTGTACTTATCACAAATTTAAATAGTTATAGGTCATGAATGTCTTAGAAATGTTTTTAACAGAACATGAAAATCATAAAATGGAGACAATAAATTGTCTCATCATCTGCCCCCCAAAAAATGTAATGCTTGTCCTCAAGCATTATACTTTCTAGCTATGCCCCTGAAATCACTGATGCTTGTCTTCCCTTTCTTTCCACGTTTGAAGGTGTAGTAAAAGCTCCTGGTCTTCTCCTAGTAATCTCTTCGGTGATCCTCCTACAAATAATCCAACCTGGTAGTTTTGATGTCATATAATAGCCACATGAGTGTTGGTGGTTGAAAGGATAGGGGAAGCCATAGTTCCTCTCTTAGTTTCCTTCCCAGCTGCATGTACCTGGGTGCTCTATTCACAGCTGCCTCAAAATTGATTGGGCTATGCGATTCAGATCTTTTGAAAGCCTCAAGTAGCCTATTCCATCTACTTCTCACTCTAGCCAAAGCTCTCTAGAATGTGAAGTATGGCATCCCTTGGTACTCTCTGCAAACTTCTCTCAATGAAAAAATCCTCTCCCTTATTTCCTTTTTCTAATTGCCATAAGTTAAATCAAACCAGTCCCTTAAAAGGACATAAGGTTTGCTTGATTTAGCCCTTAAGGGTAAAGGTTTGGATTTATCCATATCCCTGTAATAGTCCAGTTGTTTATCATAATTCCATTCATTTTGCATCCAGGACATAAGGGCTCTTAAATGGATGTATCCAATATAGGGCAATGGATTCCATTCAGTTTTGTTAGGTATGACAAAATTGTGCAAATAGAGTTCACATAGTAAATTTTTCTGCCATGAAGGGAGTGTCTTGTATAATCTGTAGAATTCCTAAGCCATTTTGAATTCACAATCTACATTCTTTAGAGTCATCATTATTTGGAACAAAAGGAACTATTCTTTTTGACAGATAGCATAAACTCTAGGAGGTGGTCTGCGGGCTATAACTTGATCAACTAATTTTAAAGCGTGATCCATTTGTTGTTTTTGCTTCTTAACCTACTCTTTAAGAGATTCAATCTCTTCATGTTGCTCATCTATCTCTTGTTGCATTCTCTTCCATTCTTGTTTCCACAATGTCTTCTCAAAGATGAACTTATTGTATATGCTAAAAAGGATATATTGTAGTGTCAAAGAGCTAGATTATTGCCACTGGGCATTCTACCTTCTCCTTTCCTTGCAAGCTCTTTCAAAATACTCAATAAACCATGTTGGTTTAAAGGGTACCATATACATGTTGGAATAAATAGGGTATGGTGGAGGAGCCAAAGGAACATTTTCAGTAATGTTTTCCCACTCCACATTAGGGTTTCCTTTAGGTGGATTCAAATTATCATGTGATATATTATCACAGGGCTCTCGTAAATTCTTGGGCAATGGAGGCATTTTGGTTTTCTAGAGAGAATTATCAAAAATATACTCAATGGAGGGTTCGGTAACAGGTTGTGATAATGAAATATTTGGGTTTTCAGAGGGAATTAGAGATACTTGTCCTCGTATGCGAGGACTTCTTCATATAGGTGTTTCTACAACCTCTACAATTTTCTTTTTAATTATCCTTTTTGGCCTAACTATTGCAGAAGTAGTTGTTGCAGGAACCGACCTTTTCCTTTTCCTTTTACTTGCAGGAACTAGGGTTTTCTTCACCAATTTTATGTTTTTCGTTTCTTGTGGAGGAGGTAGGTTCATCGGCCAAAGGCTTATTTTCTGGAACAATTTCTGGTTCTTTTTTCTTGTGGAGTTGTTTCCACAACAGGTTCAATAGGTAAGACATTGCTTTGAAGGGGTTTCTCAACAAGATTAACCTGTGGATGCAGAGTTTTATATTGAACAAATTCTGATCATGGCAAAGGAGATATATCCCTAAGGTATTTTTCAACTAATAGCTTGATTAAGGCAAGATGAGTAACATAATTTTCATTTCCCTTCTGAGTCTTCTTGGCACTAATACTCAACATGTTGTATAAGAAATCAAGAACATTAACTGGAAGATTATACCTTATACAAATAAGGAGTTTAAAATGATGAGCATGCAAATTTGAAAATCTCCCTTCACAGGTCAAATACTTGATTACATTCATTGCTAACTCATTATATGGTGGCGAAAGAGACATTCTTTTGCAGCCTTGCTTGTTGATTTTCAAAGGAGGGTCACCTAGTAGAGAAAATTGAGCTCGTGATGATCTTGCATCATGCTCATTTGGGTAATGCTCACCAACTGTCGGTAACCTAGTTACCTCTATAATTCTTTCCTCTATTGTGACAACCACCAATCCCCAAACAGTTGCCTTCCCTTCTTCAAAAGTGTTTGTAAATTTAGTAGTTACCTCTTCATTTAACTCTGTTAACTATAGAAAATAACCTAGCCAACCACATGCATTAAATCTTCTTACCGCTTCAATGTCTGTAAGTAAGAAATTATGATGCACTGGTTCTCATCTCTGTAACTGTCCACCCATTTGCCCCAAATATTCTACCTCCAACTTCTATTTCTCCGTAGCTCTATTAGTCTTTCAACCCCTCTTGGTCTGCAAGTACCTTATTTCCTTGGAGAATTTCAAATACTCTCTTTGAAATGCAAACCTTTCTTTCAATACCTCTACTATTTTTAGCATAAATCATCAATAATGATGTTTTAAAAGAGGGAATTATGACTTAAACTGCGAGTTGCCATGCAATTTGATTATAATATTTTGTGGTCATATCAACTTTAGAAAATCAGAGAGTATTTAGTGATTTGTAGTATGACAAATATGTGGGAGCTTGATAACTTAATAAGACGGTGCCTAAGTACATGTGTGAAGTGACAATAAAAAGATACAAATAGCCTAGATATGACATTTGGAAATTAATACACTTCCCCGTCCCCCTACAAAATATTAACAAGTGTCCACACTTGTACATTTGGCATGAGGTAAGGAACTGGCTTAACGCTAAAATGATATATTTATTGTAGTCTTAAATATAATTACTGAAATCTATGTACTAAAAGTGGAAACAAATTGGAAAAGTTGTACCTATCATTGATATTACCACATGTGTGAAGGGAATGATGTGGTGAGCATGTATAGAGGTTGACAGTTGCATGTGCTAGCTGACGTGATGCTTTTTATTGAAAACATTGAAATGGAAAAGTGGGTGACGTGGTTGTTGGATGGATGGAAGAGAGAGAAATGAGATGAGTTGAAAAGAAGAAAATGAGTGGAGAATTGACTTCATGTGAAATGAAGTTTTATTATGAGCAATCGTTGAAGGAATATTAAGCAGGAGCTGAAGGAAGAATGTTTTCACCCTCTGCTGTAGGAAGTGTTACCTTTGGTGTCACTGAATTATCGTTGTTGAATTGCTACAGGAAGTCCTCTATTTGGGGTTGGTGATATAGGCGTAGCCGATGTCCATTGACAAGTAATTTGAATTGCATTGGATCTATTATGGTCAAATGGACTACTCCATTGTTGAAGACATATTTAATTTCATATGGTCCCAACCATTTGGTTTGTAACTTACCTGGGATCTCTTTGAATATGGAATCATACAGTAATGCCCAATCACCTTTTTGGAATAGTTTTCTCTTGATGTTGGAGTCATGCCATCATTTACTTTGTTTTTGTACCAGTTAAGTGCTCTCCAATGCCAATTTGCACATTTCATCTAGAGAATTAAGGTGCATAAGATGTTCCTATTGTGCTGTAGGGAGATCAATATTTAGTTCCAATGTTGTACATAATGTTTTGTGTTCAAATTCAATTGGTAACATTGCTGCCTTCCCATAAACTAATTCAAATGGAGTGAATCCTGTAGTTGTCTTCCAGGTTGTTTGGTAGGCCCATATTGCTTCTGTGAGTCGACTACTCCAATCTCTTTTGTGCAGATGAATCATCTTTGTTAAGATGGCTCAATTTCTTTGTTTGTGACCTCTGCTTAACCTTTTGCTTGCAGATGGTAAGGGCTAGATTTCTGATGCCTGATATTGTATTCTTTCATGATTTCTATTATCAGGTTGGATGTAAACTATGCTCCCTAGTTAGTGACAAGTTCTCTGGGCACTCCATAATGGGTGAAGATGTCTTCATAAAAAAACTTTTCTACTTTTGCATCTCGTGCATGCTTCATGGCTTTGACTTCCACCCATTTAGTTAGATAATCTGTGCAGACTAGTATGTAGGATTTTCCATTTGATGGTTGATCTATGAGGCCGATGAAATCCATTCCCCATTTATCAAATGGTGTTACCACCACCTATGGGTTTAATGGCATCTCATCTGATTTGGTAGGTTGACCCATTCTCTGGTATTTATCACACTTCCTTGTGTAGCTGGCAATGTCCTTGTGAAGTGTTGGCCAATAGTATCCGGTTGTCAGGATTTTAAGTTTTGTTCTTTTGGTTGCAAAATGTCCACCGCATGGCTTATCATGGAAGGTGGGAGAATATCATATGTTTCATCCTCCCAGACACATCTTCTCATAACTTGATCTGGACCAGTATAAAAGAGGGTGTTGTCTATCCAGGATAACTGGAAACTCTTTTCAGCTAGCATTCTTTTGTCTTTTGGATAGAAGTGTGGTGGCATTTTGTGAGCAGCAAGATAGTTTGCTATATCAGCATACCATGGATTCTTGACATTGATATGAAACAAGTGTTCATTAGGAAAAGTGTCATCAACTATAGTAGTATCTTAGTTGGTACTTTGAATTCTTGATAAGTAGTCAGCTACTACATTTTCCTTTCTCGGCTTGTCAACTATGGTTTTATCAAATTCCTACAATAGAAGAAGCCATCTTGCTAACCTGCTTGTGATAATAGGTTTGTTCATTAAATACTTGATTATTGCATGGTCAGTATGAACAAAGATGGGATAACCTGTTATGTAATGATAGAATTTGTTTAAGGCATAGACTATGGCCAACAATTCTTTTTTAGTTACTGTGTAGTTTATTTTTGGTCCATGTAGGATTTTGCTGATATAGTAAATTGCATTTTCAAGTTTACTAGGTTTTTGTCCTAGCACAACACCTATTCCATAGTCAGAAGCATTTGTATGGATGTGGAATGGGAGAGACCAATCTGGTCCTCTGGGGACTGGTGTTGTTGTCAAAAGTGTCTTGAGCTGTAGGAAGGATTCATCACAAGCTGGTGTCCATGTAAACTCAGCTTCTTTGGTGAGTAGGTTATATAGAGGACTAGCTATCTGACTGAAGTTCTGAATAAAATGCCTATAATAGCCAGCATGTCCTAAAAAGGATCTTACATTTTTTTGCTTAGTAGGTGTGGGTAGTGTAAGGATTACCTCTATTTTTGCTGGGTCTACTTGGATTCTTGCTGCTGAAATGAAATGTCCTAGTACAATGCCTTCCTGCATCAACATGAAACATTTCTCACTATTAAGAGAGAGATTGTGCTCCTTGCATATTTTCAACACCTTTTCTAGATTCTTCATTGCTTCTTCAAAAGTGACCCTAAATACAGTAAAATCATCCATATATATTTCCATGGTATCATGTGAAATATCAACAAAAATACTTATCACAACTCTTTGAAATGTTGCTGGAGCATTACACAATCCAAATGGTAGGACAAAATATGCATAAGTCCCCCAGGGACATGTGAATGTTGTCTTTTTCTGATCCTCTAGTGTAATAGTAATCTGATTATATCCACTATATCCATCAAGAAATGAAAAATACTTTTTACCAGCTAAAGTATCAAGTACTTGATCAATGGAAGGTAAGGGGAAATGATATTTATTTGTAGCTTTATTTAATTCCCTATAATCTACATAGATTCTCCATTTAACCCCTTTCTTAGGAACTATGACCAAGGGTGATACCTATTTGCTATCAGAGATTGGATATATAAAACCAACATCTAGAAGCTTTTGAAACTCTATTTTAACTATTTCTCTTAAAGCTAGATTAATTATTCTTTGAGGCTAGCAGAGTGGTAGAATTCCTTCATTGATATATATCCTATGAGTACAAAGTGAAGGGATAAGTCCTTTCATATCCCCATAATCCCATACAAAGGCATTTTCATGTGTTTGTAGGAGTTTGGTCAGTTTCTCTAACTGTTGTGAGGATAACTTGTTATTAACGTGAAGAGTATGACCTGGGGAAATTTATATAGTAGTAGTGAGATTGAGCATAAATATTTTAGAAATAGGATTGGTATGTACTTCACAGGGTAGTAATTGATGGATAATATCGGATTTTGATGGCATAACACAATCCTCAAAATGGTCTTCATAGGTAGACAATTCCAACATATAGCTCTCTGAAATGTCTTTAATCACAACACATGTATTAGCAATGATGCTTTGAATCACTTCATCTTCCTCTTGCAACTTCAGAAAGGACTACCTATGTAACATCATTAGCTAAGCCACAAAGTTTAACTCTTCTTCCTCTTCATCTCCTAAATCAGGCCATATAGGTGTACTTAAATCTGGCTGAGGTTGAGATAGAGGATATAGTGCTAGCTTCTCAATGGCTTGTCCATTAGATATTGTCATGTTCCCTAATATACAACTAATGTTTGCATCAGTTGTGGCTAACCATGGATGACCTAGAATAACTAGATAACTATTAAGATTAACCTTGGGTGATAAAATCATGAAATCAACAAGATATTCCCAGGAATCTAAGGTTACTATTATGTCCTCTATCATTCCATCAGGGGTAACAGTAGAAGTATCTACAAGTTTTTAGATTGTTGGAGTGTTTCACAACCCTTCTATACTTAGTTTATGGATGGTATCTTTATTCATAACATTAATGGTAGCACCTAAGTCTATTAAGGCATTTTTCACAGGCTGGCCATTAATAATGATATTGACAACTGGACTCCCAAGATCTAAATACTTCGAGATTACTAGCTTTCCCAATATGATATTAGCTAATTGTCCTATCACATGAACTATTTTAGGATCCTTTTTCTTTCATCCAAGCTTTTTGAGACAAGCCTCCTTAATTGCTTTTCCATAAATTGGAACATCTTTAATGACTTGAAATAGGGGAATCTGGACATGCATGCTTTTTAACTAATCCAAAATATCAAATGGTTGGTCTTCTTTAAGTACAGGTTTGTCCAATGTGAGCCTTTGTGGAAAAGGAGGTTTTACTGAAGTCTGAACATTGGTTGGGTTGGAAACATTGGTTGGGGAAGCTTTTTTTGGCAAAGCACTATGATCTGGAAGTGGTCCTGATGCTGCAGGAAGATCTGGTACTTTTGTAATAAGAGGGGGTTCAGGTGTAGGAAGTGTAGTACCCGATCTTAAATGTATATCAACAATTTCAAGTGCATATGCAGGGTATTATTGAGCATCAGTAGCATATATTTGTTGTTGCTAGTGTTGATTATTTGGATTGGGTTGTGGCTGAGCTTGTAACTGTGTCTGTTTTGTGGGACCTATATTTGTAGGTGGTGACATTATTGTAGGTGGATTCATTGGAGGTGGAAAAGGTGGATATCCTAGATTCAGGGTATGCCATTGTTGAGGTCCTCTCCACTGATTAGTGGGTTTTTGCTGATTCATGGAAGAGACTATGGGTTCAATGACATTCAAGTAACAGGTTATCTCATAATCATTTTGGAAAGTTAAGAGGTTAGGTTCTCGATAGCGTTGGGACCAATCAATGAGGTTAGGATGAGCAAGAGGTAAGTCAATGACTAGCTCAAGGTTATGAATGTGAATGATATCATCTCTGGTGACCGAAGAGTTAGAGTCCATCAAGTATCCTTCTAAGCTACCCAAATCAGGATTCATCCTAACAAATGAAGAATCATCCATTAAGGAAACATGTGGGTTCAAATCCTCTAATCCTACATGTGACTCATCAGCTACTTTGGGTTGAGAACTATAAGTGTGGATGACATCAATATTCATGTCAACTATAGAAGGCTCTGAGAGAGAGTCCCATTCATACTCATGTGAATCTATTTTTGAATCCCGACTAGGATGTTTACACCATGAAGGTTTGGGACATCTTGATATGGAAGCTCTAATGTCATCAAGAGTAACATCTCTCTCCATCAAACAAATAATATTCTTACATTGACATTCTTTGATGGGATCTTCTACATCTGATTCATCTTGTTCTAATGTTGCAACTATCACATGAGTGACTGGACTATCTAAATCTCCCCAAAGGAGATTAGTGGAAGGGACCCAATATTCACACATATCTTGTTGATTTGTCAAATTAGGCATGTATTTTGGTTCATCTTCACTATCCAACTCATTAAGGATAGGAGCAATATTCTTGTTATGATTCATAAATCCTAGGCCAACTGTCTTCTTAGATCTACGTCCAAAAAGAGCATGATCAAGAGGTTCAGCTCTAGCATCCAATCTGTGACTAAGAGGACCATGTCCAGGACAACCCATCTGCTTGACAAAAGTATACCCTCTTCCATAAGCCTTAGGAGAGGGAGAGAAGTTCTCATTGTGCATGTATTTCTCTTCTCTATAAATCCAATCTTTAACAGCCACCTCTTCTTTCTCATCTTGAATAGGCACTGAGGACTCTACAAATGTTCCAAATAAAGTCATAGCTGAAGAGGAAGGTCTCATTTCTTGTGAAGTCTTGCCATAAGACCTAGGTGAAACTGGTAGCTTTGTGAGGGAGTTGAGTTGATACCCTCCCATGCCAAGGTCTATTGACTTAAGCTTGTCTTTACATTCCGCTAAGGTCGCATTGAAATCTTATGCTTCTCTATTAAGGGGAACATGAGCACTTGCTAAAATTGAGTTGATAGATAAAGTTCTATCCCCAGGTATGCAAATATCTACTCCATTGTAGGGGAACTTAACACACTGATGATAGGTAGATGGCACTGCTTGCATATCATGAATCCATGGTCTAACAAGTAAGATGTTGTATGCAAGGGGACCAACATCAATAATTTGAAATAAAATATCCTTCTCAATAGGGCCAATCCTAACAGGAAGGATGACCAACCCCTTGGAACTTCTTTCTGCCTCATCATAGGCTTTGATAGTGATCTTCTTTCTGGGATCTATGACTTGTTCAGAATAACCCAATGTCTTCAAAAGACTCAAGGAACAAATATTAAGCCCAACACCCCCATCTATCAACACACGCCTAACATGAGTTTTGTGGATCATGACTTCAATATGAAGGGCGAGATTGTGTGGGTGACTTAAAGCTTTATCATTATCCTCCAAAAAGGTAAGGTAACAAGGGTTGGCAATATGATTAACCATGTTTTGGAATTGATCAATGTCTAAGTTGTTAGGGATGTTCATTGTGCACAAATCATCCTTAAGGACTTTCTTGTCTCTCGAGGACAACTCTAAGAGCTCAAAGATCAAAATCTGAGTTGGGGTTCTTTGCAACTGATCGAAAATATTATAGCTCAACTTAGGATTGACTATTGATTTTGTGGTGACATTCTTGGATGCCACTTGCTTTGGTTTACTGGGTTGACTTGAACTAGGCCCTCTAATGACAATGGGACCTTGACTTCATGTGACAACATTAAGAGCTTGGGATGACATTCTAGAGTTAGGACCCCTTAGCACTGCAATAGGTTCTTCATAAAAGATAGGAGGAGAGTCCATGTCTAGATCATAACCATAGGGATCTTTATTTCTCATCATATTGACATTTTCTTCTACAACTTCAAGCATGTTGACAATATTCTCTATAGTTGTGTAAGTGTAATGGACCTCAACCTTGCCATTCTTAGGTTTAGAGGTTTCCCCCTTCTCATACTTGGGCAAAGGTTCTTTGAAAGCCTTATGATCAACATTGGTGTTCAATCCATCTATCTGAAGTTTTCCATTCTTAATGAGATCTTGGATGATATGCTTAAGTTTCCAACAGTTTTCAATATCATGTCCAATACCATTATGAAATTTGCAAAAAGATTTCTCATCCCACCAATGTGGCTTAACATCAGGTATATGATGCTTTGTGGGGTCCTGAGGATGCACAAGGTTGTTAGCAATGAGTGTTTTCAAGACATCCTCATATGAATCACCAAGTTTCAAAAACTAACGTCTCTCTTTCTTAGGCTTATCTTGATATCTTGGCTTATACTCTTGTTGGTTATATGCATTGAGCTTCATGGCTTGAACAACACTAGACAAGTGAAGAACAACTTGATCCTTGGGTTGAGAAGAGTCCACAACCCCATCATTGACCACTTGTTTGTTCCTATTCCAATGTGATTTATTTCCTTTATCCTTGTTAGAGTTATTATTTTGACCATTGTTGTTGTTATTTCCATGTTTGGTCAAAATTCCTTGTTCTCTCAAAACATCCTCAATCCTACATGCGGTTTCAACCATGGTGTCAAAGGAATCAAAGACCATCTTCCTAACTTCATACCACATTTTGGGAACCAAGTCACTAAGAAGGATTTCAATCTTCTCATCTTCAGGAATGGTCCTAGAGTAGCGAGAGCATTGTCATCTCCACCTTTGCAAGAAAGTGACAAATGATTCCCCTTGATTTTTCTTTAAGTTTCATAAATCCAACATGGTGACAGATCTTGAAAGGTTGTATGCAAAGTGTTGAACAAATATATGGACAAGCTCTTTGAAAGTCTTAATGGGGGGAGTTATGTTGGTGAACCATTCCATTGCTTGACCCTTAAGAATCCTTAGGAAACATCTCATGAGGTACGAGTCATCTTGATGGAACTCAAAACTCATAATATAAAACTGATGCACATGAACATGTGGATCTCCATTCCCATCATACTTGTCATATTTGGGGATCTCAACTTTTCTGGGAAAGTCTTTCATGCTCACACTCTTGTCAAAAGGATTAGGACAAATTGATTCAAGTGAAAATGAACTCTTGGGTGCCAACATCTTTTCCATCATACTCTTCATTTGTTTGATCTCTTCTTCTTGAGACAGGCCTTGTTTCTTAATCTTTTTATCCACATCAAAGTTGTAGGGGACTCTGGCACCTTTGTTAATTAAACTTGATCTCTAGGAACTTATCTTTGTTTTGCTCCAAGTATCTCTCCACATACTTTTGGAAGAGTGGTTATTGTTGTATCTTCATGAAATCTTGGGAGTTGAGGTCAAAACTTGAGCTACTACCTCCATATTGTGAACCATGGTGAGCAAGTTGAGAAGGTTGTCTTGAGTTCCTAGGAGGTGTTTGTCTCCTATAATGATCTTTTTGTGAAGCCCTTCTTCCTCTAGGGCTAGGAGATCATGAAGGTGTTCTTGAATATCTTCCACTTCATGGAGTCTTAGGAGGAGTGAGTGGAGGAGAGTTGTTTCCACCACCAACACACATGTTGTTGTATTGATCATTAAGTTGTTGAGCCAAGAGTCTATCTTTCTCTTCTTGTGTGGCTCTCCTTTCTATTTCCAATAAGGCTTGTCTTTCCGACTCTAGGAGTCTAAATTTTTCTTCCTTTGTAGCTTGTTCATCTAGGAAGGCTTTCTTTTCACACTCAATCCTCTTAAGTCTTTCACTTGTATATCTTGAAGTTGTTTGGAGTAGTGAGCTTGGTCTTGAATGTTTAAACAAGTCATTGGTATATGCTGCATTCACATGAGTATCATAAGGTTCATCATCTTGACTGTCATGTTGTGATTGTTCTTCTTGATAGGATTTCTTCATTTCCCTTTCAGCCCTTTGGTGAGCATCCAAATATCTGGTTGAGATAAGGGGTGAAACTGGTAGATTTTCATTAGAGGAACTGCCAAATAGAATAGCATCTCTATGCCTTTCAAATATGTTGTCAAGACTTTTATCCATTTCTTCCCTCTCTCTTCGAGTCATTGTGTAACTCATATCCATATCTGAATGAGAAGGTGATAAGGGTGTGCTCAACTCACTAAGATTACTCTTGGGATCAAACCAAACTTCTGAGTTGTTCCTAGGGGATTGATCAAAGACAGATTCTTTTCCCTTACATTTTTGGCGAGTTTGAACTAAGAGTAATTGCTCAAAGACTACTTGAGGTCATTTTACTTGATTTACTTGATATCTTATTGTAATTGACATGAAAGAAAAGATCCTAGGTGATAAGATGACCCTAAGAAATGTTGGTACCAAACTAGGATAATAAAAGCACTCACTTGTCCAAAAGAGAGGTGATAAGATAGAAATTTTGCAAGAGGCATAAACCAACACTGCCACAGAGGCGCCCAATGAATGGGTGAGTACCCTAACACATATGGATCAGGAGGATGATTTACCCAAGTTATATTTGATTGAATTTGAAATTGTATGGAAGTGAATGGACAAAAGATTACTAAAACTCTCCAAGCATGTTATCAAAGAATCCAAAGGTTGATCTTCTCAACAAGGACAGTTTCTAACTTACTGAATCCAAGCAAGGTCACTTGTGAAATAAAAGATTACTAATTCAATAGGTTAAGACACATGAACCCAAGGTGCAAACAAGCTTCTAACAGTGGGGTAAGTGACCTAATCAGACCCGGATCGACTGAGGAAGACTAGAAATGGCAAGATATCAAATCAGGCAAGTTGTAAAAAGTTGGTTTTTCGACTCGAGAACTCAATTTTTATTCATTTTAAAAGATCAATCTAGATGCATCAACATATTTTTATCATTATTCAAGCATGCAAGACAACAACCAGGAAGTTCAAGAAAACAATTGTCTTCAAACAATGAGCAAGGGACAAAGTAACCTTGCACATGAACAAGAATAGTGACTTAGTATGCTACTCCTTAAAGATTCTACTTGTGTATGTTCTCAAAATGTTTTTTAGTCACGTACATAGTCCTAGAAAGAAAAATTTGGTTGCATTATGGTTCATTTTAATGGTCAACTCTGCAACTTTTGCAATCTCAAGAGGGAAAACTCCAATCTAGGTGCACCGGGGTTTTGACACATTCCAAGAATTTAATCAATTGGAGATACTGAGGAGATCTAACAGCCCAATAAGAAGCTACACCCATGGAGATTTCTTCCACAAGGAGATTTATATAGCAGTTGTTGCTACAAAAATGAAAATGGCTATTACCTCTTGAGGTTCTGTCCACATGGTTTACCCAATAAAGGGAATGTCCACTACGGTTAACCCTCTCTAACAAGGTGACTCACAAAAAGGACCATATGGGGACTTGGTTTAGATTCAAGGATATGAGTTTCTGATACTACCCAAAAGGGAGTAGAGCATAATCCTCTAGCCTCTTCACTTCACCCAAAAATAGCAAGCAAGTTCATTGACATGCTAAGATTGAAACCACCCCACCAAGGTTCATGATGTCAACAACAATGTCTACATAGCTCTCTACGTGGGACCAAGAGAGAACGTACCGATCAATGTTAAAGACTAAACCAAGTAAGACTGTGAGATAGTAACAATATCCTCCCTACTTGCAAGGGGTTCTATCATCAAGAAGAGCTTCGCAAGAAACCCACTCTCTCAAGAACACCACAAATAGTGTTCATAGGGCCTAATTATTATGTGAAACAAATATGCAAGAAAGTGAATCTATGTTCTTTTTAGAGCCCAAAATTGAAGTGTGATCTATGAAAGCAATAAACACTCAAGCTAGACATATGAGAGATTCATTTTATTCCCAAAATCCAAATGTTATAGAGATTGTAACAAAATACCTCAAGTCCAAAGCAACGTGCTTAGTAGATTTTTGTTGAGCTTTTTTGTGCAAGCAAGTCACGAACTCTCCAACAAGCAAACAAGATATGCAATGTATATCCAACTTATGCAAACCCTAGGGTTAGATCTGAAAATAAATTGTTAGGAGAAATAATAGATAGAAAATAATCCAAATGACAACTCATATCATGCATTGAACTATGAAAAATAAGTGCATACTCATCACAAAATTTTATTTTTTTGCATTTGACCTAGTCAACAAGATCTAATTTTTTTGATATGATTTCGGCCACAAAAATAGAAATGCAAAATAGATACCCCTACTAAAAAACAAAGAGATTTCCAAAAATGTAAAAATTTCAAAAAAATCTCTTTATTTGTGCCCTAGAGACCCATTTTACCAAAATAGACCAGTTTCTGTAAATCAACTATTTGAGCTATGATATTGCATCCAAATTTAAAACACAAAGAATGTACCCCTTTTAGAATTTAAAGAGATTTCCAAAAATGTAAAAATTTCCAAAAAATATGCTGATTTGGGCTGAAAATTAATTTTTTTATGAAAAATAAAGAAAAAATTATTAAAAATCCAAAATACCTCAAAAAATTTTGAATTTTTTTATTGAAGCTTCTTTGATATGTCATCAACTTGCAAAAAAAATTTTAGACAAAAAATCCAAGCCTTTTGGGAGATATGATCATATCTTTGAAAATCTAGGGTTTTAGTCTCCAACAAATATGCACAAGGAGGTTAGCTCCAAAAATAACCAAAACAAGCATGTAAAGGTGGGTTGCCCCATAGTGGGCACCAAAAATTGTGAGCTAAAATGTTGACACACTTCTATGAGTCATTAAATCTAAGATTGCTCGAGAATGAGGTCTCAAATGACGACTCATAGCTCTCTATTCATGGAGTGCAAGGGTTTGTAATGGAGGCATAGACCTAGTTTGTGCCCATGCAAGTACACCTTAAAATGAGAGATTTAAAGAAGAAAAGCAAGAATGCTAGTCTCCATGATCATCAAGTATGCATGCAAATGAAAATGAAATATATTTTATATGATAACAATGCATGAAAGCAAACTAATCTATGAAAGGAAATGCTTATGCAAGATTATTCTATGAAAGGAAATATGAATCTAATCTAATATGCAAGTGCAAGATTAATCTAAATGGATTGCCATGGAGGCATGAGAGAAGAAGACAAGAAAAGAGAAGTTGAAATATTCAAGCTCAAGTGCTCAAATCCTTCTCCAAAATCGCTCTCCAAACCTGCATAACAATAACATAAATCTTGATCTCTAAAATCTCCATGCATAAAAATGAGAAGGAGAGGGCTCCTTATAAAGGATTTAGAAATGAATGGACGGTCAAGATTAAGAGGCAAAAATAAATGAGCAATGGTGGAGATTAAAGTTTGGTTGATCCATGTGCTCAAGATTCACAGAAGGCAAAACCAATGGACATGGTTAAGAGGCAAAAAGATTTGTGGAAGAGATTAAGAGGCAAAAGGAGATTTCACTCATCTTGGAAAGTGTGCATTCAATGTGTAGACAAAAAGCCTTTTTATTTTTATTTTATTATTTTATTATTTATTTATTATTTTTAGCAAAGTGGTTTCCATTATTGAATTAAAAGATTTTTTATTTATTTAAAAGAGATTTTTTCTTTTAATTAAAATGAGACTTAGGATAAAGTGATTTTATTATTTAATTAAAAGATTTTTTTTATTTAATTAAAAGGAAGCATGTTCTCTTAATTAAATAAAGCTTAGGATAAAATGATCAAACCTTAGGAAATATTGAAATAATTGAATTAATTACGATTTGATCAAGGAAATTGATTTAAATTGAAAATATTGCAAGGCATTGATTCAGGAAATTGATAAATTGATGAATGGGGGCCCAAATCTAGGCGACCATTTTAGGGTGCATACAATTAGTGGGTTTCCAATTTCCTTGTGGCAATTGTAATTAGTTTGGAACTTGTGGCCATTGAGTTTGTTATTGGTTAAACCACTGGTTCAATTGATTACTGGGCTAAGCATTATTCCAAGTAGATTGAGTATACTGGGGAAGGTTTTGGACATTATAGTTTTACCACTGATTATTATAAGGATTGGAAACTTGTAAAGGGTCTTGAGGCATACCTTGTCTCATGGCCCACGACTGATGTTGAGCACCAAAGAACACTTGCTCATCCTCTCCTTCTATCTTCAAATACTTAGTTGGAAGGTGTTGATTTTCCAAACTCTCAATCAACTTGCATTGACACTCCTTTTGCTTGCATCAATAAGGGCAATATTCATCTAGTTGTGCAGCGACATCATTAATGATGTCCTTCTTGAATTCTGAAAGTAGATTTGAGATCTCTAACTTGGAAATACTAGAACTGCTTCCTTTTGCTAGGTTTGGATGAAATCCTCTACCTTTTTTCACTATTGCCCTGGAATAATTCAAAATAATCTTCTTGAGATCATCCCAAGAGGATTGAAAAATATCACCTCTAGCCATA